>BDMV01000011.1:29610606-29745468 GCA_008326285.1 Oryza officinalis | reverse complement strand
GCTTCCTTTAGAACGTCAGGTCCAAACACTTGCGCTTCGCCTACCTCGTTCCAACACAACGGGGTGCGACACTTTTGTCCGAACAGGGCTTCATTTGGGGACATCTGGATACTAGATTGGTAACTGTTGTTGTAGGAGAACTCAGCGTAGGGGAGACAACGATCCCATGTGCCTTCGAAGTCCAGGGCACATGCCCGAAGCATGTCCTCCAGGATCTGGTTAACTCGTTCTGTCTGCCCATCTGTCTGCGGGTGATAGGCGGTACTGAAGTTTAAATTGGTACCCATTGCCTCGTGTAACTGTTGCCAGAATCTTGAGGTAAACTGAGTGCCTCGATCTGACACAATCTTCTTTGGGCAACCGTATCGGCAAACCACATGGGTCATGTACAGGTCTGCCAGCTTTTTCCCATCGTAGGTGGTTTTCACTGGTACAAAGTGAGCTGCCTTGGTTAGGCGGTCCACGATCACCCAGATGGAGTCATACCCGCTAGGGGTCCTTGGTAAACCGGTAATGAAATCCATACCGATCTCCTCCCATTTCCACTCGGGGATTCGGAGGGGTTGTAACAAACCGGCGGGTTTCTGATGTTCGGCCTTTACTCTTTGGCAGATGTCACATAAGGCTACATACTCTGCAACATCTCGCTTCATTCCAGCCCACCAGAAGTATTCATTGATATCTTGGTACATCTTGGTACTCCCTGGATGGATGGAGTACGCTGACTTATGAGCTTCTCTCAGAATGAGGTCCTTTAATTCCTTTGTGGCTGGCACGCAGATGCGGGATCCGAACCAAACAGTATCCTGGTCGTCGATGGTGAAACCTTTGAGTCTTTTCTTACGGATCTTATCCTTCATTTCTTTCATACCCTCATCTTCTCGTTGCGCTTCTCGAATTTGAGTTTCTAGGGTAGGTTGCACTGTAAGACTGGCAAGGTTTCCGGTGGGGACCATGGTCAATTTCAACTTCTCGATTTCTCGACGCAGGTCATCCTGGGTCGGCCGAACTAGGGCGGTAGCACAGTAGGTCTTGCGAGTTAACGCGTCGGCGACCACATTTGCTTTTCCAGGGTGGTAGCGTATACCGGGATTATAATCCTTGATTAATTCCAACCATCTTCTTTGTCTCATGTTCAATTCACTCTGGGTAAAGATGTACTTGAGACTCTTGTGATCGGTGTAAATCTCACATCTGTTTCCAATCAGGTAGTGACGCCAAATTTTTAGGGCATGAACCACAGCTGCCAACTCCAGGTCGTGCGTAGGGTAGTTGACCTCATGGGGCCTGAGTTGTCTGGAAGCATAGGCCACCACCTTTCGGTCTTGCATTAAGACACAACCCAGACCTTGTCTCGATGCATCACAGAAGATCTCAAAATCCTTTCGGATGTCAGGCAGGGTGAGGACGGGGGCAGTCGTTAATCTTTTCTTGAGTTCTTAAAAACTGCGTTCACATGCTTCCGACCATTCAAACTTCTTTTCCTTCTTTAGGAGTTCCGTCATTGGTCGGGCCAGTTTGGAAAATCCTTCGATGAACCTCCGGTAGTAACCCGCTAAACCGAGGAAAACTACGGATCTCAGACACCGTCTTGGGTGCGTTCCAGGCGAGGACGGTCTCAACCTTACTGGGGTCTACTTCCACACCTTTGGTGGAAATGACATGGCCAAGGAAGGCTACTTTATCCAACCAAAACTCACACTTCGAGTACTTGGCAAAGAGTTGGTGTTCTCGCAACCTTTCCATTACTTTCCGTAGATGATTGGCGTGATCCTGTCCATTTCTTGAGTAAATCAGAATGTCGTCGATGAAGACCACAACAAACTTATCTAAGTAGTCCATGAAAACTTTATTCATCAGGTTCATGAAGAATGCCGGAGCATTGGTGAGTCCGAAAGACATCACGGTGAACTCATACAAGCCATACCGCGTTGAGAAAGCGGTCTTGGGGATATCTTCTGATCTGATTTTGAGCTGGTGATACCCAGATCGTAGGTCAATCTTGGAGAATACTCTGGCTCCTTCCAATTGGTCGAACAAATCGTCAATCCGTGGTAGAGGATACTTATTCTTGATGGTTACTTCATTCAAGGCTCTATAGTCTATCACCATTCTCTCAGAGCCATCTTTCTTCTTTACTAAGAGCACCGGGGCTCCCCAAGGGGACGAGCTGGGTCGCACGTAACCCTTGTTTTGAAGTTCTTCGATCTGTTTCTTAATTTCTGCCAGTTCGTTGGCTGCCATTCTGTAGGGTCTCTTGGCAATGGGAGCGGTGCCTGGGGCAAGCTCTATGGAGAACTCGATTTCTCGATCTGGCGGCATTCCGGGTAGTTCTTCTGGGAACACATCGGGATACTCATTGACTATAGGTATCATTTCCAAGGGAGTGGCTTGCAAACTGTTCAGGGTTGACCGGTTTCCGGGAAGGAGAGGAGCGAAACGCACTTGTTTTCCTCTGGGTCCTTGCAAGGTGATGGTTCTCTCAGCACAATCTATTTGTCCCTTGTGCTTAACCAACCAATCCATCCCTAGGATGACATCCAGGCCTTGGGAGTCTAGGACTATGGGTTTGGCTGCGAAGCTAACCCCTTCTATCACTAGGTCAACCTTGGGGCATAGTTTATTTGCCCTTATATCCCTTCCAGGGGAATGTATTACCATAGGTACTTGTAAATTTTGGGTTTTCCAACCATTTCTTTTCACAAAAGCTTGCGATATGAACGAATGCGAAGCTCCTGAATCAAATAGAACGAGTGCGGGTATGGAGTTGACAGAGAACATACCCATCACCACGTCGGGGGCCTCTTGGGCGGTTTCAGCTTGAATGTGGTTCACTCGACCTCGTCCAAAGTTGTTGGAGGCGCGAGAACCTTGTCCACTTGTCTGAGTGACTGGACGAGACTATGCAGGTGCTGGGGTCCTGGGGAAGCTAGCATCAGAGCGTCCAGGGTTAGAGTTTCCCTGATTTCGAGGACACTGCCTGGCGTAATGTCCCATCTGTTTGCACGTGAAGCACTGCACATTTGCCATTCCTGTGGCGAATTGAAGGAGGAGACACTGTTCCTTGCGGTGTTGCCACTAGGGGCATGCTGCTGGGGCGACGGAGTAGGGCGAGGCATCGGCGGACGGGGAGTAAAGCCAGGTTGGCGACTGACTTGATGGGCAGGTTGGTGGTACTGCATGGGATGTCCAACACGAGGGCGTGGCGCACCTCGGAATGGGGGCGCTTGGTGGGTAGACTTGCGCTTCTTATATTCCTCAGTTGCCTCTTTTCTGGCATCCTCCAGAAGCAAGGCCTTATTGACCATGTGCTGGAAAGTGGGGAAGTCATGGGCAAGCAACTGGATTCTCAACCCTACTGCGATTCCTTTCAAGAACTTCCTGATCTTTTTCTTGTCGGAGTCCACTTCCTCGGGAGCATACCGAGCCAATTTGTTGAAGCGGCTCAGGTACTCATTGACGCTTCCTGTACCTTGTTTCAGACGATTGAACTCTTCTTTCTTCATGTCGATGGTACTTTCGGGCACATGAGCTGCACGGAAGGCATCGGCGAACTCTGTCCACTCAATGTTGACAGCGTCTGGATGGGCATTACAGTAATTCTCCCACCAGTCGGCTGCAGAGCCTCTCAACTGATGGGCAGCCAAAAGGGTCTTCTCCACTGGGGTGCACTGCACAAGGTTGAGCTTTCTCTCAACATCCTTTAGCCAATCGTCGGCCTCAACGGGCTCGACGGTGTGAGAGAATTCCGGTGGATGGGATCTTAGAAAGTCCGTTAGCTTGGATATGTGATTGTTGTTATAGAAAGGCACTGGGTGCGGAGCCTGCGGCTGCAAATTCTGCTGGATGCCTGCAATGGCTTGGGCTAAGCCCTGCAAGATCTGAGTCTGAACTGCCATCATGTGCTGGTAATCTGCCTGAAGCTGGGGAGGCGGGGGTAAGTCCTGTGCACGGTTTGCTGCAGGATCTGCCTGAGCTGGAGCATTAACCGGTTCATTCCCTGACTCATTTTTCGATTCTGGTTCTTCCCTGCTGGTTTCATAACCCAAACGAGCTGGAGCACGAGCCACACGACGGGGACGGGCAGCCATCTAATCTCCCAGAAAAGGGCGGGGTAAGAAAACAGAATAGCACTTAAAAGGGAAGAAGTAAAGTAAACGAGCTCAGAAAGCACACACTAGTCATAAAGCTTTTCTCAACTCGGAAAGCACCTAAAACAACGGGTGTGGACAAGTCACAGAGCTGCGCCAAGCTTGACTGTACGCACACCACCTCAGAGATCCAGACTACCAGACAACACCCACAACAACACACTCACACACTACCTCGCCACGACTCCGAAAGAGTTGGCGGCGGTACAAAAGGTCTGGCACACGAACTCCACCTGCAGCAGACGAACTCTACTGCTCTCCTGCCTGGCTGGCTCCGGTGGTCGGCTCGTCTGAAGAGGACACGTCGATCGGCGCACGCAAAGGGACCGGCGGAACCTGTCGAGGGCCGGCAGCAGGGCGGCCTGCTGGCGGGGTAGGAGCTGGGTGGTCGAAACGGAACACGGTGGAGGAGCCCACAACGCGCTTCCGCGCGGTGCGGATCAGTCGGAGCCCACGACGGCTGACGACTGGGGTGTGACCTGGAGTGTAGGAGGGGCTGGCACGGTGGGGGTAGGGGGAGTAGACTGGCGAGTACGGCACACGCGGGGTGGGGGAGCGTGGGCCGCTGGGGGTGCGAGCAGAGCCATGTGAACTGTAGAAAGACAGGTGGCTGGAGTGACAAAGGCGGCCAGAGTCCCAGGAGGTAGTGTCCACGGAGGTGACGCCCTCCTCAGCAAGGCGGGCCTCCAGTGCGGCGTAGCGGCGAGCCAAGGAGCGGTAAGCCTCAAGGAGAAGGTCGTGCTGAGTGGCCTGAGCGCCAGAAAGCTCCACCATGCGCGTCAGCGCAGGGTGCGACTCGCGGTAAGGGCACGGGTAGCGGCTGTCTGCACGGCCAGGAGGGAGCTGCGGGATCAGCCGGAAGGCCGAACCTGCAAGGCGATGACGGTAGTCGTAGGCCAAGCGACGCAGAGCGGTCCAGGAGAGGCCCTGGTACGCGAGCTGGAGCGTGGGGCGAGCCAAGTTGAAGTGGTGATGGCGAAGGCCAGCGCTGTGTGTACCTTCGTGGGGGTAAAGGTACACGGACAGCTCACAGCGGGGAGGGAAGCGGTCCACGGAGTACCCAGCGTACTCGAGACAAGAGAAGCCAAGGAAGCCAGCGAGGTCTCTCAGCTGGTCGGCGTGGTGACCCTCACCAACGCCGTGGGAACTGTGGGTGGCGTTGACTGCCATCTACAAATTTTGAAAAAGAAAGGGAAGTCAGTAACCAGTTTTGTAAACAGAGTAAGAGAAGAAGAAAAGAACCGAGCTTTTCGAAAATAGCTTTTTAGAACTTAGCATCCTTACGGTCATCTAACGTCGGGTTTCGTCCTGTGGCCAAAGCTATGCTCTGATACCATCTTCTGTCACGCCCCAAACTGGCCCCGAGCGGAGACCAGTGTAAGGCGATCCAAATTAACCTGTATGCCTGTACCAGTCCCAGGAAATAGCGCTGGTACAACAGGAAGACAGAATATCACAACAACTAAGAGTAGGATTACAACCAAGGTTGGAACTGCGGACAGAACCCGAGTTCACAACAGCATTACAAAAAGGCGGAAGCGGAAAGCGGAGACTAGCCCTAAGCCACAAGCAAAGCCTTGGGGAAGGCCGAAACCCTACTACTGCTCGAAGTCTGCTTGCTCCTGGAAGAACTCTTCATCAGCAGGGTCCACCTCTTCATCTTCGAGAACTGGGGGGGGTTTAATTATATAGAGCAAGGGTGAGTACGGGAGTACTCAGCAAGTCAGGGGAATTAAGTGTTTAATGCAAGCTTCAAGGGAAAGCCAGTTATTTTTCACAATTGGTTTTAGTTTAAGACTTTAGAAACATCTAAGTAAGTGCTTCTCAACGACACGGATGAGAAAGTGCGTCTCATCCGGCCGGAGCAGTGAAAATGTATCGATTGATTCTTGTCGGCACGAGAGGCTCCCTGCCAATCGTTTACCGACCCGGCTGCACCAACAGCCACAACTCACACACGCCGGTACGAGAGGCTCCCTGCCAATCGTCACCGACTCCGGCTGCTTCAACAGCCACAAGTCAACACATCGGTACGAGAGGCTCCCTGCCAATCGTCACCGACTCCGGCTGCTTCAACAGCCTTAAACCAAGCACAGAACGGAAAACCTCACACCAACAGCAGTTCACAAGGTGTTCAATAAAACTACGCTAAGGAATCACCTCACATCCGCCCATGACCGTGGGCACGGCTGTTCGAACAGTTGTTAACCTCTGCAGAGGGGGTACACTTTACCCACACGACGTTACTAACCCCGAATCACCCAGCCCGCGACCCTCGGTCACGTCTGGCGACCTTGAGGCTTTCACGACAAGGCATTTCGAAAGCCGACTCAGGGTCATCTTATGCCAACGGGAGGGGTCCCACGGACCAACACCAGGTTAGGTCCCAGACCATACTGTGCCAGGAAGCCCAGGGGTCCTCCCCGACACCACCCCGGCGAATCCACTTGTCCCTTGGCATCAAGATTTCCCTGGCCTAGCTAATTACTCAGCCAGGGGCGTCCCATATCACCCATGTGGTCGTACTTGACATATGCTTGGATGTAATTCCCAAGGAATCGGTCCTTAGAGCGAGAACGGGCAGACCGTACCTCCAGTACGTCTCCCGAACCGCGAGTTTTAGAAACTCACTTTAGTTTTCAAGACACCGACCCAAGTGTCGGGTTTTCCAAGCTTTTTGTAAACTCAAGTTTTACCCAGGTGATCAATTTTAAAGTTTGAGGGGAGTCTCGATATTCGTACGCGAGGTACGGATACCGAGGCATCACCTGAGGGGTGACAAGGGTGTTAGGGTATTCAAAAATCAAGGAAGGTGAATGCAGCAAAAGGGTAGGGCCTGCTGGTTATATTGCAAACCGAGGCCAAGTGCCAAGTGTAACCTAATTAATGCATAGTTTGCGGAATCAAAATACTTAATTTAAATTATAGGTTCAATTGATCAAAGGTGACTTGCCTTGCTCGAGATCTTGAGCTTCTTCCTCGAAATCCGCGCACTGCGGGTCTTCGGGCTCCGAGACTACACGTGAAACGAGACGACTCAACAAAGCAATAAAAGAAGCCCTATTAAATATCACTAAGCGTGCCATTGGATAGATCTCGATTTTTGAGAAATTTTGGAATTGGAACGGGGTTAATCGGACGAACGGTTGAAAAGATATGAATTTCCGAAGATTAAAGGATTTTCTGGAATAAGAAAAGGAATTATTAATTCCCTGGAAAAAGAAAAGAAGGAGGGATGCAATTTAGACTTTATTTTGGGCGGCTAAGGGCAGCCCAAAAGGGTAGAACGGGCGGGGCCGAAATAATTGGGCCGACGGCCCGAAGGGAATTGGCCCATGGCCGATCGGCGCGCGGGAGGGAATAGGCCGATGGGCCGGAGGCCGATGGCCGAGTGGGCCATGCGGGAAAGTGGCCGAGTGGCCGAGTGGAGAGAGAGGGGGCCGAGTGGCTGCGCGGCCCAAGTGAAACGGGCCGGCGCGCGAGAAGGCGGCCCAAGGCCGAGCGGGGCACAGCCCACGGACGACGTGACGCGGGGGGGAAGGCCGGACGGCCCGGCTGGCGAGGCGCGGCCCAAGCGGCGAGACGCGCGCGAGGCCGGGCCGGTGGACCGGGAGGCTTTGACCGGTCTCCCGTGGGGTCGGGGCAGGCGGACGTGGCGTCCACGTGGACTCCACGTCGGACCGAGAGGGGGAGGCCGCATCGGACGGCCGGCGACGAGTGCGGCTCCAGCGGGGCGACGAGTGCGGGCTCCGGCGGGGCGACGAGCCGGAGCGGGCGGGCGGCGGGCACCGGCGGCGGGAGGAGATGAGGCGGAGTCGGTTCGCCGGCGCGGATTGAAGAGAGAGGGTGCGGCGACGGCCGACGACGGCGCCACGCGACGGCGGGCATGGCCGCACGGCGACGGAGCTAGGGAGAAGGATGCCGGCACGACGGCGGCGCCCGAGGGAGAACTACGGCGCTCCTAAAGTCCTAGACCAGGGAGAAGAGAGGAGGCGGCAAGGCAGGGAGGAAAATTTACCGCGGCAGAAGGCACTTGCCGAGGACGGGGGCGACGACGCGAGCGCGGCGCGGCTCCGGCCGAGGGAGAGGGCGGGCGAGACGGCGCCCGGAGCTCCTTCGGGAGCCCTCGGCGGTAGCGGCGGCAGACGGCAAGGGCGGCGGCGGCAGCGGTGAGGAGATTGGAGCTCGGTAGGACGGCAATGGCGGTCGGGCGGAGGGGAAAGAATGCGGCCGAGCGGGGGGGATTTTAAGGGCGGCTAGGTCGGTTTGGGGGCGCGGAGAGGCGGTGCGGCAAACGGAGCGGGGGAACCGGCGCAAGCGGACAACCCGGCGCGGCCGAGTGACGTCGGTGCCGGTCGGAAAAGGGGAAAAGGGGGCAAGGAAAAGGGGTCTTGCCCCCTTGCCAAAACGGGAAGGTGGGGGCTGCGAGAGAGAGAAAACGGGGAGAGAGGGGAGCCGCGGCTCTCCTCTGGGCAGCGCGCGCGCGAAGAGGCTGCGGGGCCGGGCTGACGCCGGCGCTTGGCGCGACGCGGGGGCAGCGGTGCAGGGCAGCGGCGCAGGGGCCCGGGCTGACGACGGCGGCGGTCGTGGCGGTCGGCCACGACGCGTGTGGGCGTGGGGCCACTGGCGGGGACGGGAACGGAGGGGGCGCCGGCGGGAGGCCTCCGGGAGAGAGAGAGGGGAAAGTGAGAGAGAGACCAAGAGGGCTCGGGAGGAAGAGAGAGAGGAGCCCTCTCTCTCGCCGCACGTGCAACGCTCGCGCGTGGCGCGGCAGGCCGTGCGGACCGGGCCGGGAACAGCGCGGCCCAGTGAAAAAAAAGGGGAAGCAGGCCGAGCGGGGGGGGGTCCGGGGAAGAAAGGGGGAGCGGGCCGGGAAGCGGCCCGGGAGGGAAGGGAAAGCGGGCCGGGAGAGAAACGGCCCGAGGGCAGGGGAGGAAAATTAGACTTTTCCTGAGGGATCGAACGGGTAAGATTAGGGCTCGGATTCGAAATCCGATTTCGCGGTTTTCTCCGGGATTGAACTGAGAGGGGAAACACGAGACCTTGGCACACGACAAGACTCAACCGAAGAGCAACTTTCGCAAATAGGGTTTGTAGCAAAATAGTTTTCCCGCTAACGCCGCAACAAAACGGGCGTTACAGTATAATATTTGGGATAACCTATCTAGTCGTCATCGACTTGACGGCATGGAACACCACACGTAGTCGATGACGGGGTAGTCTTCCTCCTCAAATACGAACTCGGCGAGATCAGAGATAGTGCTAGATCCCTCATGTTGGCCTCTATGGCATCAGATGGGGTATGTCTAGGCTTATCTCTGATGTTGATGTCTGGCAGCATGTGCTCATCTCTGTTCTGACTAGGCATGTCCCCTCTCCTCCTAAGGGGTCTTCTATTTATACCCACAAATGCCCCCTTGTCCAAGTAGAACTAGGGAGACAACTATAGATACGATCCAAGTAGTTCTTGTAGTTTCCAAGTTGAACTCTGCTTCTCCTTTCTTATCCGGAACACCTTCCGTACATGAGGCATAATTCCGTATAAGACTTGGTATATGGTGGGTCCCGTCGAGCCCAATCCAAGATCATTGGGTATGTCTTATCCATAACACTGATAGTAGCCCCCGACTTCAATGCAAATGAACGAGTTGACCTTCTCGACCAAAGACCTTGAAACAACAGTTGTCGAACTCACCTAACCGTTCTCGGGCGACCGAAATGGTGTGGAGTATGCAACTAAGTTCCCTATCTAACCTTGATTGAGAATTTGGATGGAAGTCAAAAAAGCTTTCATCTCGGCGGGTACACCATTGCTTTATCCAGTAACCCTTGTCGAACTCAACTAACCGTTCTCGGACAGCCGAGTAGGTGTAGAGTATGCGACAAAGTCCTTATGTCTGACTTAACTGCTCTGATATCTGACTCTCCTGAAATCAATTACTCAGAGCAAATTGTTAGATAGAAAAAGGGTAAAATGTGAATTAAAAAATAAAAAATAAACTGGATCTGTTTATGACAATAAAAGAGTACTCTCGCCGGAGTTGCGTTCAGCAATCGGAGTATGGTATCCTTCCTAGCCCCCAGCTGTCTTTATGGAAAAGTTGTTTTTCACAAAGGTGGCTTAAATCTTATAACAATTATGCTGAAGCAGCGAATCTCTAGCCCCCAACCGTGAAGTTGGGAAAACCAATTCCCGATTTTCACAGCTTAGTTAATACACATCCATAGAGCACTCTGACATGAACGATTCTGACATGATCGTTTGGCTCTGCAGTGCCTGACAAGACCTTATCATCTCTGGGCGTCCCTAGCCGAAGTCCGGGGGATCTCGAAGGCTCGTCAGACTAGCGTAAAAGGACGATAGGATCGACTTCGAGACAAGGCGATATAAGGAAAGAGGATCAACGGACAAATATTGCATATTTTATATGTATAAACACTTACAGAGATTGATGCACATGGGGTGATGAGATGACTACCACACTGGTCAAAAAACCAGTTGTGTAGTCGTACTCAACAAATCGCAGAGGTAGTAGGAGGATCGCTATAACCGCTTGGTTGAGGACCAGGTATATAGTCGTTCTCAACCACTTGTAGAGGTGGTGGGAGAATCGCTACAACCGCTGGTCAAGGACCAGCTATGTAGATGTACTCAATCACATGTAGAGGTGGCGGGAGAATCGCTACAACCGCTGGTCAAGGACCAGGAGTAGAGATACCTCGACCACTTGAAGACGTGATGGGAGGACCGCTATGACGCTGGTCGAAGACCAGGTGTAGACGTACCTCAATCACTCTTGGATGTGGTGGGAGAATCGCTACAACCACTGGTCGAGGACCAGATATGTAGACATACTCAACCACTCGAAGGCAACTTGGAGAGATGGTGAAAGGATGACTACCACCGCCGACCGAGGACCGGGTGTAGTTATCCTTCGACCACTCAAAAGCAATGCGGAGAAATGGTGCGAGGATGACTGCCACCGTCGGCCGAGGCCCAGGTGTAGTTATCCTTCAACCACTCGAAGGCAACTTGGGAAGATGGGAGGGAAATCACTACAGTTGTTGGTCGAGAACCCGGCGTAGTCATCCCTCGACCACCCGTAAAGAACTGGGAGAGATGGTGGGATTGCTACCACACCTGTACTCGGACCAGGTGTGTAGTCGTACCTCGACCACTCGTAGGAAATTTGGAGTGTTGGCGAGATCGCTACAACACTGGTTGAGAACCAGGTGTGTAGTCGTACTCGACCACTCGCAGAAGATTTGAAGATTTGACGAGATCGCTACAACGTTGGTGTAGTCGTACTCGACAACTCGTAGAAGATTTGGAGAGATGGTAAGACTGCTACAATGTTGGTGAGAACCATGTGTGCAGTCGAACTCAACCACTCGTAGTAGATTTGAAGAGTTGGCGAGATCGCTACAACGCTGGTTGAGCACCAAGTGTGTAGTCGTACTTGACCACTCTTAGGGGCGCTTGAGTTGGTTATTACATGTGTATCTCATGTGGCCAGCATGACTCACATACCCAACTAGTAGCATATCGAACATACGTTTACAATTATGCCGGGTGATCAAGCTGACAACATTCACGAGGGAAACCAGGCGTAGTCATCCCTCGGCCACCCATGGAGAACTCGTAGAGGTGGTAGGATTGCTACAACGCCTGTACTCAGACCAGGTGTGTAGTCGTACCTCGACCACTCGTAGAGATGGTGGGATTGCTACAACGCCTGTACTCAGACCAGGTGTGTAGTCGC
Source organism: Oryza officinalis (assembly GCA_008326285.1). NCBI lineage: Eukaryota > Viridiplantae > Streptophyta > Magnoliopsida > Poales > Poaceae > Oryza > Oryza officinalis. The sequence goes on along the minus strand of BDMV01000011.1, from coordinate 29,733,554 downwards.
ATCTCGACCACTCGTAGAGATGGTGGGATTGCTACAATGCCTATACTCAGACCAAGTGTGTAGTCGCATCTCGACCACTCGTAGAGAACTTGTAGAGGTGGTGGGATTGCTACAACGCCTGTACTTAGACCAGGTGTGTAGTCGTACCTTGACCACTCTTAGGGGTGCTAAAGTTGGTTATTACATGTGCATCTCTTGTGGCCTGCATGACTCACATACCCAACTTGTAGCATGTTGGACGTTCACAATCACGCTGGGTGATCGAACCGACGACGTTCGTGAGGGGATTGTCCGTAATAACCTTTTTTCGAATAGTCCGGACGTGGCCGGCGCTGGGCGTGAGATAGGTCGTTGATTTTTGTTGGTAGGTTTGGTCCGAAAACTCCTCATTTGTTCGAGAACGATCTCGATAATGGGGTGTACTCGACCACAACCTACTCAAGTGCTCGATTGTTTCTGAAAAATATTTTTTAGAAGACAAGATATATAGCAGAGAACATAGAGCGTGTACCCGAAAAACTGTATAAACCTTCTAGTATTATCAGGGTATAACGAGTAGATTCAGATTAAATATCGGATATTAAGTAAACCGTAATCAAGCATGATTTATACAAAAGAAACAGAGCGAGCCCCAGTGTTAGACCATAGTCGGCTTAATATAGGAAACACTCGCACAACAGATATTGTATAGAAAGCATGCTCTAGATAAACATAATAAATTACAGATCTTACAATATCGTATAGATTAAAAATTAGGTATGGTAAACTGTATATAAAATATTACGTACCCGTATAGATACATGTCGGATGTATCTACGGAATTAGTAGATTAATTTTAGAAATCAATCCACTAATTACCTTGGTTTGCCGTGCTAAACACCATGTGTAGATGCAGCCAACTTGGACGTGTAGGCATCCAATTCTTGCTAGTGAATAGTGTAGTCTAACGCATGCAGAGTTGAATCAGCACACGCAGATGTCTCTGGCCTGGTGGAAATTGACGTCGTTGTTCAACTTGGACTTTGCGAGCTAATGTGTCGCACCAGCTAGCTGTACCAGCTGATGTCGCGCTCGGAGTATTTGCATGTTAACATGATCGATCTCGCATGCTGTCGATATCATTGGATCTCCGCGGCGATGATGTCTTGAAGCTTGGTCGATTTTTATAGATGAAATTGTTCGCGGTGATGACTTGACGAATCTTGAGATGACGAGGGTCCTGATCCGTCGAAGAACACACTTCGGTTGGGTCGTATCTCCCTAAAGCCGAAGTCGTTGAGTAGTTTGTTGTCGGAGAATCCATCTCTTGAAACCCATCTCGTCGAAACCTTTTAGCACCAAAAGCCCCTACCTGGCGCGCCAATGTTGACGGGTTATATCGCGACTACAGTATTTGTAGAGTATGGGGATCGTTGGTACTAGTGTATACACGAGATTGAGATAAAAGAGACAGGAGACAAAGATTTTTATATAGGTTCGGGCCCCTTAACTGACAGGTAATAGCTCTACTCCTGTTGGCCGAAGCCGGTGTTACTCTTATTCATTAGAATCACATAAGTAAAATATTTGGGATAACATATCTAGTCGTCATTGACTTGGCGGCATGGAACACCACACGTAGTCGACGACGGGGTAGTCTTTCTCCTCGAATACAAACCTGGTAAGATCAGAGATAGCGCTAGATCCTTCTTGTCGGCCTCTGTGACACCAAATGGGGTATGTCTAGGCTTATCTCTGATGTTGATGTTTGGCAGCGTGTGTTCGTCTCTGTTCTGACTGGGCATGTCCCCTCTCCTCCTAGGGGGTCTTCTATTTATACCCACAGATGCCCCCTTGTCCAAGTAAAACTAGGGAGACAAATATAGATATGATCCGAATAATCCTTGTAGTTTTCAACTTGAACTATGCTTCTCCTTTCTTATCCGGAACACCTTCCGTACATGAGGCATGATTTCATATATGGTGGGCCCCGCCGAGCTCAATCCAAGATCATTGGATATGCCTTATCCATAATACTGACATATATAGGTAGAAAAAAGTGCATAATATGTACATCAACAGCTAGATATATCTCTATCTCTACTATTATAAAAATTGAAGATGTGTTCACCAAAATTTTGGTACATCATCCGTGTTTGAGTTGGTTATATGTTGCCCGTATCCAATTTGACGTGTGTCTACAATAATTATTATACACCCCTATTCCAGCCCAACTTTTTCCTCTCCCAGCTCAATTCAACCAGCCCTATTCCAGCCCAACCTTTCCCTCTCCTAGCGCAACTGAACCAGCCCACACTATCCTGCCGCCCCATCCCTCACGTCTCTACTCGGCGTCGCGCGTGCCCCTCCTTCGATTGGCATTTTTTTTCTCCCTTTTTTCTTTTTATTTTTCTTTTTCTCTTTTTTCTCATGATAATCCTGATCCTTTCCCTCTCCTTTCAATCTTCTCTGTTTTCTTCTCCTTTTTTCTTTTTTCCTCCTTTTTTTCTCTTCCAAAATTTTCTCCTCATTAATATTTTTCTTTTAAATTTATCATTGTTTAAGGTGTGTACGCAACATATTTGTTACTTTGCAAATATTTTTTATCTACAATAAAAAAAATTGTACTAATTAAATAATCAAAATTTTAATCTTTGGTCGATGAGATATAGCAAAATACACATGCGTCAACTTATGGAATATCCACCCGATCGATTTGTAAGACTATGGAAAGTATACATAAGGGACTCTTTGTGTAATGACGTATGAAGCACGCGGAACCCGGTTCGATGCTATATATGATTTCTGACTTTGTTTTACTATTGTTTTGTTTGTCTGGTTTTGGTTTATCGTTTAAATTGACAGAGTTTTTATCAATCGTAAAAATTGTTTTCACTTGTTACAACGCACAGACATTTTTGCTAGTCAACTAAAAAAGTGTAGCATATATTTGTTCAAGATGTAAAAACTGTTTTAAGGCGCGCACACACAGAAAAATGCTGTTGGCTATTGTAGAAACCACCGAAACTAAATATGATTACCTTTATCATGTCAAATTAAAATAAGAAGAAAAGAATCAAAAAGATGGAGGAACATGACTTTAATTAGAACTCTTTGGTCATAGGTAGCAGGACCTGACCTTTTTTATATAGAATTTCCTAGATAAATACGCAATTCTTATTTTCAAATAATAGTTTCTTACAAATGACAACACAATTCACAAGCTGGGTCCATTCTAATCACGATCAGGAAATGAGAGACTCCCAACCTATCGTGAATGCACAAAGCAAACAATTATATTAGAACAAACTGGATGAAAGGGGTATGGTGCAATGGGGTTATTGAATTGAATTGCTTTTGATTAGTGGTGTAGTACTGCAATTACATATTGGCAAATTAAAAATCTAAACAACATATGCACTCTTAGTTGGAGCTTGAATGACCGTGAAACAGTGAAAAAGATGAGAACAGCAAGACCTATTTTAATGGTCACAGCGCCACCTAAATAACTTTGTGTTGAAAAGGATTCAGCCACAGTAGCAATCATACTACTACATGTCTACATGAGAAGGAGAAGAGAGCTTGGAGCAACATTTGCAGGATGTCATGATGTCTAATATGATCACCCAACATTTGCAATCATACTACATTTGCAGGACGGGTAACGAGATAAGAACATCCTATCTTCTCTAAACGACAACGAGAAAACAAGAACCTGCTTAACACAAACATCAACCAGAGAACATTTGCGCAGCTAACTGACAATAATGCTATGTAGATAGCATTGAGAATTTACAAATTACACTGGTAAAAGAAGTTAAAACAAAAAGGCATAAATGATTATCACAACATTATGTATAGGTATTTTCATCGATCAAGACTACCTACCTAACTCAGCTGCACATACATGTATCATCTTCTGCCTAACTCAGCTGCATACACGTATCATCCTATAGGTTAGTCATAGATTGCAAGTTAGCAACCGATATACTACTCAAATAAGTTACTAGTAGTTGATAGTGGTGTACTTTTCATCACATTACTAGTCAGCTTCTCAGCATGGTCAATTGGAGGCAAGGTGAAATCCCTCCTCAATTAGATCAGGGATGTCCTCCTCGTCCAGAAAAATACCCTCAGCCTTGCACACGGCGACTCTCATCTCCAGGTGGTTGTCGACGACGGCGTAGCCCTTGCCATGGCGGATACTCCGTATAATCGCCTGGCACTCCTGGAGCTTGTCCTGCCGTTTCTTGTTGTACCTGTCCATGTAGCGCACGCTCTTCCTGAGAGCCTTCTCCGCCTCAGACGGGTTAGGGTCGTCGTCCTTGAGGAGATCGGCGACGTGCGGCAACTCCCTCCTCTCCAGGGAGAGGATCTTGTCGACCAGCTTCTTCGACAGCGCGAGCTTCCCGCGCGGGACAAGGATCATCTCCTCGCCGTCGGCCGGCACCAGCGTGCCGCCGCTTCGCTTTGAGCCTCTCTTCGCCTTCCTCTTGGAAGAGCGCCTCATCTCCCCCTCCGCCATAGCTTCGTCGGCGGCGCGCTGCTGCTGCTCGAGTGGAGATTCCGCACCAGCCGCCGTCTCGGACTTGTCGACATGGGCGGCGGCGGTGCACGGCATCAACGCGATCTTCTCGCCGGCATCCACCACCTCCTCCTCCGCCGCCAGCGGCAGCAACGCGACAACGCAACGCTTGAGCGAACGCGGCTTGCCGGCCATCGATGGATCGCAGACGCAGCGCCTCGATTGATCGATGGATGATTTCGCGGGAAATCCCGATGATTTCGTCGATGTGGGGGAAAATCGGAGGGGGGCGGCGGTGCGGGCTGTGTGGTTTATCAAGGCGGAGGCGAATCATGGCCGTCGGTTTCCGAAGCCGAATCCCTCTGCTAGTTTCATCGCAGCCGTCCGTTTCAGAAGGGGAGTCCCTCTTAGAAACGGGCTTCCAGCTTGGCCAGGCCCAAACAGAGAACCCGCGACGAAAACGAACTCGTTTCCTTTGTCCGGGCTTACCGCTGGTGCGTGATAATAGTAAGGGAAAATCCGGTAACCCGAAGTTCTAAAAAATTTAAAAATTTCATAAATTTTATCTATTTTTCTTGGTTCACTGCATGGAAGTAGTGGATAAATGCTTTAAAGATGACTCCTTGTTTGGAGTTGCACCCGATCTTGCTCGGAGTATCGGTTGGAGTTGCACCCGCTCTTGCTCGGAATATGAGGAAGGTTGAATTCTCACATTGTTCCAAAGAAGCAAATAAGATAGCTCATAGCTTAGCTAAGCACGCTTTCGATAATATGTTATCTTTAACTAGGCCGATGAACCCCCTACGTTCATTTTAAGTAGTTTTTTGGACGATGTAATCATTGTTTGATATTAATAAAGCTCTTAGTGCCAAGGAAGAGTAACCCCTGCCCAAACGGTAAGGAAAACGCTAGGTGGCACTCCCAAAAGCAAATTGTATTTTATATTTTATAAAAAAATATATCCGGTCCCTATGTGACATACTAGTTTCGAAGAATGGCAATAGAAGAGACGAAAGATATCATTGGTTAAACATGAACCATCGAAAGATTGCAACCAAATCTTGAAAAGGATGAGCATTCATTTTTTGATAGTACAAGTACATGGTCTCAGTACTGCTGGAAACAAGCAAATGACTGGGCTGCACACCAGACTATTAGAGGCAGTAATAAACTCTAGCAGCCACTATCTCGTTAACATAACATGACACCCATAGCAAACAATGGACTGATAATCTATTCAGGAAGTACACACAGAGACTGTCTTAGGGCTGATAAAAATAACACGCGATGGCAATCTTCTCACAACCGTGCAATGACAGCTTCAACCTCAGCAGGGGTGTAGAGGTGGTAGTTGGGAGAAACCTTTGCGATATCGACGTTGTTTGGGGTAACCTGTTCAGGATGAGATAGAGCTCAGATATCTGGGAAACTTCCTTTTTGGGGGTTAGAAATGAGGATGAAATATGAAGTGGCTTGAGATACCATACCTTTTCCTCCATAACCTGCTTCAAGATAGACAGGGCTATGGTCTCAGCCTCCTGGAGGGTCAATTCCTGCATCAAGATAGCATTCTCAATACTCCATTGATTTTCAAACACAAAACGTAAAGATCGTATAAACAAACTGGCAGGAATCCTGCTAATGTTGCTATGTAATGCTAAATGGACAGTGAAACTAAGGGGCTGGCTTTGTTGCAACGTTCAGGCTGTGCTGCCGTTCGGCACAGCATTTTTGGCTGCTGCAGGAAGCGGCTGCTGCTGGCTGGCTGGCTGCAGTGCAGCCACAGCACTGCTGCAGCTATCTCCTCCGAACAGCGCCTAAGGATCTGAGAAGTATTTCAACTGTCATAGAAGCTATTCTAACTCTCAAATTTGGACCCACTAAGAGATTCTGTTGGAAAGTTTTCATGTTGATGTGGCACTCAAACCAAAGTATCTTGCATGTCTGCACCTCCTTATAGTTGTCTATCCCTATTTGTTATTGCTCTTCAGAACTGCGTGATTAGCTTAATGGATGAATGAATCGTACCTTATTGTACTGCTCCTGTAATGAGCTATCAGCTCCTTCAGAACCTGATCCAATTGCCTTGGCATTGCATTGCCAAAAGGTTCCTGATGGGTCAGTGTAGTACCTGCAACAAATAGGAATTGATCCACAGATACTATAAGGTAAGTCCTGTTGGCCTTGTAAACCAATGATAACAAAAAAAAAAAAGCCTGCCTATGGATAGAGATGCCATGTCAGCAACATCGCCACTACTTATCACTAATAAAGAACCTCAGCTACTATGAAATACATAGTACTTATCACTTATCCAGATTCAGGAAGCATGGGATGAAACTGTTCTTCTTTTGAACAAACTAGAAACAAAAATATAGATGTGTGGCCTATTTATTCCTCACATGGGCAACATTTGGACAGCAAACTCTTCTTTGATATATACCAGGTTTTCAAATGTTAACTCTGCTTGAGTATAAGCAAATATCAAGTCAAGTTGTCAATGTACAGGATCTAAGAACTGATTGCAGCTTCAAACAAAAAGTAACTAGCTATTGTAGAAACCACCACAGTTAAATATGATGATAGTTATCACACCAAATGAGATGAATGAAAATGACTATTGTCCTGACCTTTTTGTTGTAGAATCATTTTCTAGACAAATACTTAAATAATTTAGAGCAATACAGGCTATGGTCCATGGGATCAGGGTACAAATGGTCGGATAACACGGCTGAGGTATGTAGACATCATAAGCGTATGGAAATTCACTCAGGAAAAAGGGATAAATACTTACAAGCTGGGTCCATTCTCATCATGACCAGCAATAAGGAGAGAGACTCCAAATGGTCGTGACTGCACAAAACAAACAAGTATATCAGTTTAAGCTTGCTGACAAGAAATTTGGAGAAAAGGGTGGATAAAATGCAGCAAAGTAACTTGCAATGGCCCAGTGGGGTTAAGCATAATTGCTTCGACTTGTGGGGGTGTTTTCGCGATCACTCCTTAGAAGATTAATTCATATGTCCAGTAAACTTTATTGAGACAATTGTCACCAAAATAAAGAACCAAACAAAATGCAGCAAAAAATGATTAATTTATAACTCACTGGTTCACAAAGTTCAGTATTATTACTGGCCAACATGGGATTCATTAAAACATCTAAAACCTATAGATGTCTAGTTTCCTCCAAAGATAACACATTGATGCAAAGATATGGTGTTAATTCCATTTAACAAAATACAAAAAAAAGTAAAAAAAAGGTTCCCCTGCTAATTAATCTTGATGCTTATCAAATGCAAGATTTGTTTTCAAGCAAATGAGACTCACCATTGATTCTTCATCACCTTCACCAAAACGAAGAGCTAAGTCACAGATAGCTTGTGTAGTAGATTCTACTGTCATTGGCTCCCCATATGAGAACCTATGATTCTGATTGTGAACACATCAAGTGAGATTAACATACATGGACCACAGGATGTAAACCATGTAGAAAACTGCATAAGAACGTACCTGAGTCTCAACACGAGCATGTTCAACCAATGTTCTAGCATCAGCAATAAGGCCGCTCATGGCACAGCCTATGTGCTCATCAATTTCCATGATTTTCTCCACACTGCTTGGTTCCTGTATAATCATAACAAAGATAACTTGAGTGGCATCATACACACAAACTAACTAAACGGTGCTTGCAATATCCTTAAGAGTGAGATGAGAGCCTAACATCAAGTTCTGTCAGAATCAGGCAGTTAGTTTTTACAACTACAGAGAGGTATCACACAGCTTATTAATTAACATAATACAATGTGGGCTATAAACCTATACAATGCAGTGTCAAAAACTTATAAATGACATCATTACAAATGAAAATTGCTGCACTGACATACAAAGCTATAAAGTATGCAGAGAGAAAGATATAACAAAGTTAAGGAACAAGAAAAATAAGCTGGGACATGTTAAAAAAAGAAATGTTTATGCATTAATGGAGAAAGACTCGTATATGATAATGCAGAGTTGAGTTGCAATATATTCCTGGTTCATTTTCTAAATAGAAATATCCATTATCCATTAGGTTCCAAGCTTTGACATTTGAAATACATGGATTTATGTGAGTGTTAGATTGACAGAACTTTTGTTTACACTTGCATAAATACAAATAACACATGCCAGAAAAAGATCCAAACCATAAAATTCAATAAGTTGGGCCTTTATCAGGATTGTTCTAAACAACATGAACTACATCCTTTTGTATGTTGGAGATTCCAAAAAGCATGTTGTGAAAAATGAAAACCACAAGATCATGAGTAATAACACTAGCAACATCCATGTCTACGAAGATCATCTTGATAGAATCATGTAAGAATGCAGGTCTACCTAAGGATAAGTTTATCTTGCCTGGACAGCAATAACAAATCAATAATTCAAACACCAGCCAGATAAAGTCAGTCTGTTACAACTCTTGAACTAAATTGTCAAAATGCAGTGTGCGATCATAGGTACTATTGAACAATTGCATCAGCCTGTAAGAAGAAATTGGGTAAGATGCAAGTACCAGTAGTGGCGAGGTCACACGTTTCTCCACAGCAAGGACAACACCATCCTTGGTCTTCAATCCAATCGCAGTTGACCCCAACTACAGCACATAGCAGCAGGATCAGCAACATTAACATCACTTACAAGTAGCAAGGCACACATGAAACCTATAAAACAAGAAACTGGATAGTACTACTAAAGGCAGCACACATCTCGCTAGAGCAAGCAGCCACATCACATCTCGCTAGAGCTAGCTATATACAGGCCAAAAACCTCTTTACGAACCCCATCCAAAATTTATAGATCTACAGTTGAGACTTCGCCACCAAAAACCTAGAACACACTTGAGATTTACACCCAACTCATCCTGCAAATCTAGAACCTCTCCCCAGAGAAAAGCCCCTAATCCTCACACAATCTAACATCTCATCTTCTCCCGAGTCCAGATTTGATCCACAAACGCCAGCTCCCTCAGATACAGCAAACAAAAACAGGAGAGAAGACGGAGAACTCACCTTGATGGCCTCAATGGCGTACTCGACCTGGAACAGCCGCCCCTCCGGGGAGAAGGTGTTCACCCCGCGGTCGTACTCCGTCCTGCATCCACCCACCCACCCACAAAGCCAATCACCGTCAAAATCCCCCAACAAAATCAACATCCCCATCGCCCCCAACTCGCTCACAGATCGAAATCGAGTTCCCGCAACAAAATCAAAGCCTTCCGGGGAGAGAGACACGATCCGATTACCTCGTGAGGAACATCTTGTCGAGTGCAGCTGCTCGCGCGGGATCGAGTGGGAGCTAGGGTTTCCCTCCGAATCGCGGCTAAAGTCTCGAGAGCTCCCAAGCCGAGACGAGAGGTTGCTTTTACTCTGGTGTTCTTCTTGCGGACCAAGCCGAGACGAAGAGAGTTGGGGACGATGCGGCGTGTCACTTACAGGTGGGACCCACCTGGCAGTCGCGCAGCATCTAGGTTTGGACTTCCGCATCGTGCACCGCCCAACACTTGCCGGATGGGCTTCATCGAGGCCCAAATCGGACACAGATAGGCCCATGAAAGCTATGTGGGCCTAACTTGTAGGCCCATTAAGGCCCAAATAAGATCCAATAAGAGCCTCCTGGATTCCGCGTTGGCGCCTCGCGTTCCATTCGAACGAAACGCAGAGAGAGAGAGAGAGAGAGAGAGAGAGAGAGGTTTCTGTCTCTGCGAGTGGGCCCCATGTCGACGTCGGCGGCGGCGGCGGCGGCGGCGGAGCAGCAGGAGGAGGGGGAGCACGGGCCGTTCCCCATCGAGCAGCTGCAGGTACTGGATTGTCGTCCCTCCCCCGCGGCGGTAACCCTAGCGGAGTTCTTGTGCTGTTCCTCTTCTTCCACCCAAATGGGGGTTTCCTAGGGCGGGTCTTTCTTGGGGATTCCGATCCGCATAGGGGTGGGGGAATCGTGATGGGTTCTTTGCGATTTGGTATGCGGTTAGGTTCTTGCGGTGTTGCAGGAGATTCTTGGTGGAAGAACCCTAGGTTCTTGGTTCGTTTCTTGCCCCTTGATGGCTTCAAGGTCGCGCCTTTCTTGGAATCATCGCCACGTTTGTAGTATGTTAATTGGGACGGATTTTTCCTGGTATTTTTGTTGTGTTTGGGCGGATTAGGTGTTTCCGGCGGATTCTTGCGGGTGAAAGTGAAACCCTATGTTCCTGATTCGCCCCTTCTCCCAAATGTGTCAAGATTTCAAGAACGAGCATTTCTTGGAATTACCTTTGTGTTTGCGGCTTACGAAAGAGGGGATATTCTCCCAGTTCTGTATTGAAGCTGGCTATATGGTTTTTTGCCCATTTTTTAATATAGAAAACATAATCTTGATTAGGGGCATCTAGGAATTCATGACTCGTTCTTCCCCCAAATGGATTAAGGTTAAGCTTTTCTGAAATCTGTGTAGTTTATCGTGGCGAGGTCATGATTCGTTCAAGTCCAAAGAGGGGATTCGTGATTAGGCTTTTGAGGAGGCATTTCTTGGGAGTTCGTAACTTGTCCTCTCTCCCTGGATTTGGCACTAAGATGGATTTTTATTCACTCAATCTGCCATCATAGTTTCACCGTAGGCTGTCCTGTGGATTCTTGTGTTTTTCACTTTTGGAACTTGTTTGCGAATTGGTCTGGTGGTACCGTGGTAGCAGCTTGTATTAATTTATTAATTCCTGAAAGCCTATAATATGTATGATGTTTCAGGTTTTTCCTTTATGAGGAATCATTATCTGATCATAGTATTGTTATTTGTTAATATGGAAAATAAGTTAAGAATGAATGCACTTGTAGTCCTTAGTGATATAATTTCTTTGCAATATGGATGACCTGCTGTACAAATAATATTTCATGATACTTCTCCTCATCAATGATGCCTTGTAGAATTAACCATTATTAATGGTGGTTGCAATTGCAAGAATAAGAAGTGGCTTTGTTTCTTGTATAGTTGTATGTTCAGTGCCATCTAAAATGCTTTTAGCGAGTGACAAGCTAGTGTCTGTTCCTTTGTAAAAAGTATCAGAGTCCATTGCTCTGCTATCATTAACTCTTGTGTGTATTTGTGGTCAAGGCATCTGGAATAGCTGCGCTGGATGTGAAAAAGCTCAAAGATTCTGGTCTGTACACGGTGGAGTCTGTGGCTTATACTCCAAGGAAAGACCTTTTGCAAATCAAAGGAATTAGTGAAGCCAAAGTTGACAAGATAATTGAAGCAGGCAAGTAATAATGAGGCTCTGTTGTATGGACTTTGTATTTCACACTGTAAAATTTCTAACTGTCTATAAAATTTTACAGCATCGAAGCTAGTCCCATTGGGATTTACAAGTGCGAGCCAACTTCATGCACAAAGGCTGGAGATTATTCAAGTGACAACTGGATCTAGAGAGCTTGATAAGATTTTGGATGGTATTGAACTGTCAACTTTCATGGTTATCTTTAATTTCTTCAGAAAGTACTGTTTGTTATCATTGAGCAGTTCTATTTTGACCAAACAGGGGGGATAGAAACTGGCTCTATCACAGAGATTTATGGTGAATTCCGATCAGGGAAGACTCAGCTGTGCCACACGCTATGTGTCACATGTCAGGTGACAGCTTATTGATCCAACTCTTATTTCACTCCACACCTGAATCCTGTTGTAAGCCCAATTATGTTAATGATTGATATTGCAGCTTCCTTTGGACCAAGGTGGTGGTGAAGGGAAGGCTTTGTACATTGATGCAGAGGGAACATTCAGACCACAAAGGCTGCTCCAGATAGCTGACAGGTGATTCATTATTTATAATGATTATTCTGTACTCTAACATAAATTTGATTGCTAAACAAGTGAAAATTGGATTCTAGGTTCGGGTTGAATGGTGCTGATGTATTAGAGAATGTGGCTTATGCCAGAGCTTATAATACTGATCATCAATCCAGACTTTTGCTGGAGGCAGCTTCCATGATGATAGAGACTAGGTAAGTTCTAAGTTTTGTTGCTCTTTGGTTTTTGAGTGTACCTCTGAACTCTATGCAATGTTGCATGCACAACTTTCACCAGTATGCTTTACTTGATTTAGATATAGGTGGCCAGCAGTAGGAAACTAACTTTATAGTACCTATCCTTGTGAATCTAAGTGATTATGTAATGCCAACAAACCTTAGTTTCTGTAGTAACCTTTTTGGCCCGTATGACAGACTAAGTTATGCATATGCAACTCTTCCATCAAAATAGAAGTGTGCTTCAATACTCCATTGCTGTCTATTGCTTTAGTACTGAGCTTACACTTAATGCAACTTGGAATGGTAGGACGCCCAAAGTAATGGCTCATGATTACAGATGCTTCTAGTATGATGAATGGATTCAAGCTAAAATTTGTTATGTGGTGCTTGTTATTTCTTTTTTCAGGGTCCACTTATATCTGATTCTGTTTACACAAAATCCTTATTTAAACATGGGAAAATAACTGATACCTTTTTCATTGATTTTTAGTTATGGTTGTTCTTCAGACAAGTACCTAACATAATACTGGATTAGGTGTTCCTCCATAGTTCTTATTTGAATCTTCACATGTGCAGGTTTGCTCTCATGATTGTAGACAGTGCGACAGCTTTGTACAGAACTGATTTCTCAGGTCGAGGGGAGCTCTCAGCGAGGCAAATGCACATGGCTAAGTTTCTGAGGAGCCTTCAGAAATTAGCAGATGAGGTTAGTTCTTCTCTATTGTCTTTCTTTAAAGGAAACATGGTGCTTATATCAGCAGAATAACCATAGAACATAGTCATTACTCTGGCATGTTTCAATATGCTAAATTTGGTTTGATTACTCACTGTAGTTTGGAGTGGCTGTGGTTATCACTAATCAAGTAGTAGCACAAGTGGATGGTTCTGCTATGTTTGCTGGACCACAGATCAAACCCATCGGTGGAAACATCATGGCTCATGCTTCCACAACAAGGTCCATTACCGAGAAACCCAACTGGATCTGTTAATCCCAACTTCTTTCATGTTCCTAGTTGCACTATTCTTAACATGCCAATACTGTGTGTACCAGGCTTGCTCTTCGCAAGGGAAGAGGGGAAGAGCGAATCTGTAAAGTGATAAGCTCTCCATGCTTGGCTGAAGCCGAAGCAAGGTTTCAGATAGCATCTGAAGGCGTTGCAGATGTCAAGGATTGAGACAATCTCTGCTCAGTGCTAGTAACTGGCAACAGCTTCCCACATGTGTTGTTGTCCTGCTGATTGCGCTATCACCCCTGAAGCCAAATGGGTTCAACTGATGTGTTGCTCCTCCTTTTCCGACAGCCGCTTATTGTCATAGATGGGAGTGCACATCTGTGTAACTGTTGTATTGTGTTGTATAAAACGTCGTCTGCCCTTCAAGGCTGCAATGCATGTAATCTGACATTGGTTTAACATTGAATGAATCGAAGAAGTTAGTTTCTGCTGATTCAACAGTGATCCCTGTTCCAGTTCATATTGCATTTTTCAGTTAGCATTAAAGTCACTGAATGAGCTGTGTTGGATTATGTCAGTGCATCTCTGCATGCATTATGAACTGCACAAGTGAACCAGATGCCCTGGATGAAAGAGTAGTTAGTGTCTCGAATTGATCATGATTTTTTATATTTGTTCTGGTGAGCTTTCAACCTGATGCTTCGTACCATCAGATTTTCTGTTCAACAGACGAAACGCTGATGATTTAGCAGCCTATACCGGTGTAAGTCCCTGCAATTTGTTTTTTTTTTTTGCACTTGCATGTGAAAACAACATACAGAGATTCAATAAAAACACTAAATTAGTTTAAGTTTTTGTACTACAAATTTCCTCTTTATTTTTTCTTATGTATACTCCAGAGGATAATGTAAGGTAGAAACTGGAATTTCTGCTTTCTCATGGGCCATATGGATAGGCCTGGGCAGGTTTGCCCGGCCCGCTAAAGGAAGACGACCAATGTGGGAGAATTTGGTGGGGAGAAAAGGAAGGGAAGGGTATGCGGCGGCGCCGTTGTGAGCTCCGGCCGACGACTCCGCCACCTGGAGGCTGGCGTGCGGCGGCGCCAACCCCCGTTCGACTCCGGAGGCGGCGCGCTAGCGGTCCGGCTAGCCCGCGAGTTCCGGCGGTGGAAGCTTCGCCGAGTTCAGAGTTTTAGCCCAGATAAGTAGCTGCTCTACTGTACCCTCTCTGTTTCCATTTCCGCTGGATATGGGTGAATGTATTGGACAATCCAGCAGCAATATATAGTAGCAGATCCACCAGAAAATACCAAGTACTTTATTAGTACTAGAAGTCTAAAATGCAAAGAAGAAGAAGAAGAAGAAGAAGAAGAAGAAGAAGAAGAAAGCTTCAAGCTTCTGAAAAATTCGCTGCTATATAAACTGACGCGGTCAGTCATCTTTGATCAATTTGTGCATTTCAGTATTTCACGCGGTGGCTTATTGTGTACTCGACCACTCGGAATCCATTGACCTTGCCGCCAGCCGAATTGAGCGATTGTATATCCATGCTCAATGTTCATGGTGAGCCGTCCCCGTCCCTAGTTTGGGGTGCACCGCAAAGAGTCATCTCTTACGATTTACGAAAACCAGTTGACTCTGTAACCCGCTGGGCTTGCATAACATCCAACGTCATTAGAGGTATTTAGGTGCGGCCATGGTGTGATGATGGTGTTCGTTAAACTAATTCAATGATTTGCAGGAGTTAACTGTCTAGCATAAACAATTGGACACACACCATGTTCTTTTTTCCAAGATTACATTTGGACACACAGCACCACACAAACACGCTTCCATCTCCCTTGATGCTCTGTCCTGTTTGTATAATGGAAAGAGAAAAATTAGAAAAGGTAACCGAATTCGTTAAGGCAATGATTCTGTTGGCTGTCATAAAAAAACCACGCCCATATCAGTATGTTGTGGTGGTATCTATATACCATTTCCGTGTTATCATAAAAGTTATTGGTCGAAGTTTCATCTATTTCGTAGGCTATGAAAAGTTAGAAAAGGCTTATATAGTCATATGTGATACCTATAAAATCAGTATACAGTTCCGCAGAATTTCAACTCTCTTGATGCTTCTTGTTTCGTGCAAAGAGAGAGCAAGAATAAGCACTCCTGTTCTTAACAAATGGCTACTACTGCTGCATTGGTCTTTGCAGGGAAGTCGGTTGCAACACCGGCAATTTCATTCATTATGAGCAAGGCATTCAGCTATCTCAGTAAGTGGCACCAGGCTGAGGGTATGAAGGCTGTCAAAGATAGGCTGTTACGGAGGCTCAACCAGATCCAAGCAGTGTATGATGCTGTTGATTGTCAGCAGATCAATGAGAAGAGTTCCGAGATGCTGTCGAGGGGGCTGAGGATGTGCTTGATGAGATAGAGTACTATGAGCTTGAGGAAGAGGGCAGAGCCCAAAACCTAGAACATCAGGTGTGTAATCCTGTCACATTTTTTTTTCAAAGAAAAGTTTGTTCATAAGGTTGCGAAGTATACTTCTGAGGGGAACATAGTAAAGAATCTTAGGAAAGCACTCATGAGGTTGGATGAAATTGCTGCTGATGTGGGTACATTCCTTCATCTAATAAGCCGTTTTGGTCCAGATCCTGAAAAGAGTTGTCAACAGATCGGCTCCAATTTGGTAGCCAATGAGATCTTTGGCCGTGGGAAGGAGGAGGAGGTTATGACATGGCTGGTTAACAATATAGAGGGAGATCCGATCCAAACATTTATAGAACCAACAAAGTCCCCGTTTTTACAATAATTGGAATGGGCGGTATAGGAAAGACGACTCTTGCTCAGATTGTGTGCAAAGAATTAAAAGATTCAGCATACTTTGATTGTATTGTGTTTGCGCATGTGTCTGATAATTCCTTCAGTGCAACAAGGATAACAAAAAAGATCTTAGAGGCACTTACAAAACAAAAGCCTAATGCTGATACTTTGGAAGCATTGCAACAAATTCTAAAAGAGAATCTCAACCCAAAGAAGTTTTTACTCATACTGGATGATGTTTGGGAAGACAGCAAAATGGATGAATGGGAAATATTAATGGCTCCTTTGCAGAATAGGCAGAACGGAAGCAAGATCTTGTTGACAACTCGAATGACATCTGTGGCAGATATGGTTACAAGTGTGATGGGAAGTAAAAAGTATTATTTGCACATAAATGGATTAAATGAAGATGACAACTTTATGCTCTTCAAAGTATGCCTTTTATGATATGAAAACTGAAGATTATGCACATCTTCTGCTAATGGCAGAAAACATAGCAAAGAAGTTTCAAGGGTGTCCATTGGTGACAAAGATTGCAGGTGGGCATCTGAGGAGCAATGTAAATGGTCATCACTGGAAGAATTTATCCAGACAGTTGGAAAACTTAGAAGGAAGAATGGATGCTATTATTACAACAGTTCTTCGATCAAGCTACCATAATCTACCTGAACACTTACAGCTTTGGTAGTAATGGATTTGGTGAATTTCTTGTCAGCAAATTAACTTCAAGAATTGCGTAATTTTCAGATTAAGCCAAAGGAAGGCTACAGAATAAGTTCACTGTTGTAATTGGCTAACCTAACTCTCAATCCTTGCACACACTCTGATTCACTCAGCTCAGTGTTTCTCACTCGCTCTGAATCGAAGTTTTTCAGATGGCTACAGTAACCTGACGAAACTGAAGAACAGGGAAAAACAGAGTTTTGGCGCTGCGTAGAACTTCTGCAGCTTTTCTCGGTTCTCTTCTATTATTTATACTCCGAACTCCAGGAGTTTGTTACAACGAAAATAGATCCACAAAACCCGCCCAGATCCTACTGAATCGCGCCATCCCACGATCGATCTCGCGTGAGTTTGCAGCTAAGACTTGACTGACGAAAAACTGAAACGAAAAACAGTTAAGAGTCTACTTCTACAATCCGAACTCCTCGTGAACACAGCACAAGTCAAGTCCGGTTATTTCGAAAATGGATACTAGATTGGACCAGCTACAAGATTACATGCATCATTCACTGAGGAATTTAAGCAGTATTTGCAAACTACAATTTTGGAACCTTGAGAATGTTGGGGGCCATGAGGAGGTTATCGCGGCTAAGTTAAAAGAGAAATCCTATCTTAGGTCATTATCACTGAACTGGTCTGAAACTAATAATGTGATGAAGAATGATGATGACTTGGTTCTTGATAAAATTGAGCCACATTCTCATATTGAAAATCTGGAAATTGCAGGGTATAATGGTGTTCGATTTCCAACCTGGATAAGCCATCTATGCTTGATAAATATGGTGTCACTTGAGCTGAGAGATTGTAAAAATTGGGCATACCTTCCAACTCTTGGAAATCTACAGCTACTCAAGCATCTTGAGTTGCAAAATCTTGTTGCATTGAAATTGATCGGCCACTCACCAGACAATTCCCTGCCCCCAAATCTGAATACTATTGTGGTGGAAGGTTGCATAAATTTAGAGCAACTGCCACTTCTACCTCTGAGTTTGACACAGTTGGAAGTAAATCATGTTGGACTGACCACCCTTCCAAGAATATATGACCACTACAATAACAGCATGGGTTTTGAAGACACCGGACCCAAGCTAATATCAGTTATCATCAGCAACTGTTCGAGATTAAATTCTTTGGAAGGGAGCTTTCTACTGCAGGAGCACTATATCCAAAATCTCCGAGTCCTAAGCATTGTTGATTGTAAAAGGTTGGTCCGTGCTCCTTTGTTATTTGGGAAAATGGATAATCTTGTGGAGTTCCATTTTGGTGGCTGTTACTTGTTGAGAATGATGGAAAAGGTTGATGATCATCTACTCCCCCCACACACTTCAGGAACTCTCCATAGTGCAGTGTGCTGACCTGGAACTTCCACTGCTGGAGTCACTGATTGAGTCTGTGTAACTGTTTCAGGGTGGAGTCACTTCCATCGTCAAGCGTGTTCAAGAGTCTCAAGGCACTGCGAGAGATGTTTGTTACAGATTGTATTAACTTGGCATCCTTGGGTGGCCTTGGTGCGCTTTCCTATCTCACTTGGCTGGAAATCAGAGAGTGCCCGGTGCTTGAGTGGTCTACTGGAAATGGAGTGGATGGAGATTCGGTGTCAGAGTTCTTCCTGCTGGTCTACTCTCTCTGGATCGAGACCCCCAATATGTTAAAATTAGAGCAGCTTAGTAGACTGTGCAACACAAAAGGCTTGATTATTACCATGGGCAATTTCGACATACCTCAGCAATGGCTGAGACAAAATAGCCTTGAAACCCTGGAGATACCGAAACCAGTGTCAGCGATGTCACTAGAAGACCTTTGCGCTCTCAAACGACTGGAGTTTGATATGTTTACCTTGGAATTTCCCATTTTGCCATCTTCTCTGGAGTCTTTCATTATTAGAAGGTGTACTCCGGAGTTGGAGGAGTGCTGGAAAAGAAAAGGGAGCCCTGAATGGGACAGGATTTTCCTCCATCCGTTATGTGAGAATAGGTATATCTTGCTTTTACTTCTCTCGAGAGTTCAGCCACCTATTTCTAACATATTTCATGTCATCATCTCCTGCAAGCCAATTTCAGTCCTAGAGATGCTATTCGAATGTTTAAGCTGTGTTTCTTTTTAGTGGAATATTAGGCTGTGTTTCATGTGTTAACCAAAACGATCCCCTGTCAGAATGTGATTTGGGGTATCTCCTGGCAAGCTGACTATATACATTAATTTACAGGGGACTCATACTACAATTTCGGGGAACCAACCGATCAGTTTTATAGCTGCAATTGTACAAAACAGAAGAGGAAAGATTTGAATAAGACACACGTGCTACAATTTTGGGGAACCAGCAGATCAATTTTATAGCTATGATTCTACAAGGATGTGTTTGGTTGGAGGGATATGATGTGTTGGGTTGGAGCGAACCTGTTTTTCATAGTGCTTGAATTGAGAACAAGTGGGATGGAATGATTCTTAAAATAAAATATTCCCTCTAGATCCGGGTCAGCTTCATCCCTTAAAAAACTAGCGGATCAATTCAATTCACTTTCTCTCTCTCATTAACATGTGGGCCACATCCTCCAAACCCTCAATAGATCATTTTAACCCTTGTGTCAAATACATAGATGGGACCATCCCATCCTAAAAAACTAGGATAGACCTAACTCATCTCACTTGATTCCCAAACCAAACACACGCCAAAAGAATACAAGAAAGAAGTACTTGTACTACATCATTATTATAAATTTATTGCATTGGCACTCTACAGATTAGTGAAGCCCAAACTGTGAGACCATACAGAATGAAAAATCCAGTAAGAGACCGTTTTATTCATGTATCTGGCTGTTAGTACCTTAATTCATGAAAGATCCAGATTGTGGCTTTGTCCCTTTCCTTTTCGGTAAAAGGAACGTGATTGTTCAGTATTTCAGCGCTAGCCTTTCTCTCACTGCCTCAATGCTGAACTGGGAAAAGATGCTCTTTATTGGTCTAGTTGAGTATATGTGAACATTGTTGTAAACGTAATCCATGCTTGAAACCAGCACTCCTGTGATTAACTTTACATATTCTTTTATATATACAACCTCGCAAACTACACCCAGAAATTCAAGTTCAATTCATATCAGGGATATGAATGAACCATGAACATGAGTTATTCTGTTTGTACCTTGTATTGCAGCTTTCGGCCGCCACACGTAGACGGGTTGCCCATCGCGCGAGCCACCAGCGCGACCTGGTACGTGCCCACGTCGCCCGCCACGACGCCGGTGTCGGCGCCAACCAGCATCATGCCCACCTCGCCCATGCCGTGGGCGACGGCCGCGTCGACCAGCACCGTCGCCGGCACGCCTGTCGCTGCCAGCTCGCCGGCCATCTTCTGCCCCGCGCCGCCTGGCCTACACTCTGCAAAACACGGCGATTGATCAGCTCATCAGCAGTGCACGTACATTGCTGACACGAAGCTTGCGCAGTTGACGGCGTGTACGTACGTACCGGTGCGTATGACGGCACGCGGAAGCGCTTGCGGTTCGCGGCGGCGAGGACCGCCGGCGAGCGGCCGTGCAACAGCACGGCGCCGTCGCCGTACGTCCGGCACGAACTCCTCGCCGAGCGTCGCCACCGTCTCGCGCGCATGATCGAGGAAGCAAATCTTTCAGAAGCGCTAGCTAAATTGTACTACGTACTATGCAATCGATATATGATCAGATCAGTTAATGTCAAGCCTTGAGGGAGATGTCCCTGAATCTCTTGGCGCGCGGATGACGAGGCGCCGCTTCACGGTGGCGAAGCCAGCCATGCCATGCCGCCGCCGTCGTCGGGCTTGAGGGCGTGAGCCGCCGAGTTGATCCCGGCCACGAGCCCCTCCACGTCGGCCGCGTCGCACGACCGCACGACGGCGACGAGTGCCATGACGGCTGCCACGGCCTCGTCGCCTTCGCCAGCGCCGGCTCCCTCCATCCACCGCGAGCACTCGCCAACGACCACCGCCGCAGCCTCTGCCATTATCGTCTCGGCAGAGGAGGTGCCGACGGCGACGCCATGTCCCATGGGCCATGGCTGGCTGCGGCGAACGGCGGCGAGCGCGATCTCGTTTACTGCATCGCGACCTCCGATCCATAGCTACGAGTACGTTGTCGAAAAATCTTGTGACGAGTTGAGAATCTGGAGAGAGATATACGTGGCACATATACACGTGTATGAGCGGATTTTTCGACACGTATATATGGACTGGGTTGGGATGGAATGGATTAAAATGGATTGGTTTCCTATTTGGATTGACTTTGGATGGACCGCAATGGATCAATGCTATGAATGGATCGGGGGCGGGCTGGATGCACCAGAGAAAAGGTTTGGGGCGGGTTGGTTGTGATTGCCCTTTTTTTTGCCCCAAATTGGATTCGATCCATGGATTCAACCCATGGGAGGAAATGAATTCAAGTATTCCACCCGTCATACGCGTGATGCTTCACCAGCGTGAGCCGAAGCTGGAGCGTGTTCTGACTTCTGAATGGCTATCGATGAGCTGCACTGCATCTCTGCGCGGGCGGTGAATTAGCCGGCGCCGTGGGCACTGGAGTTGGGGTTGGCTGCCCGGCGCGGTGCGCCGGCGACGGCGAGATGGAGCGCGAGCAGCGGCGAGGGCGAGGCCGCGGCCATGGCAATGGAACTCGAATTCGAGCTATTTCCCGCCGGACTTGACCTCGGCGCCGACCACCCTCTTGCCACCTCCGGCACCGCCGCTCGCATGGCCACCGGCTCGGCCACGCCGTACTCGGCCGACAACTCAGCCTCAACATGCCTCGGCGTCTTGCCACGTTGAACAGGGTGCGCCGCGGTTGCCCAACCCATTGAAAGGCGTCTTGCCGTAGAGGAGCTCGTGCAGGAAGATGCCGAACGTCATCGACCAACAGTCCACGACGCAGCCATGGCCTTCCACCTTGATGATCTCCTACTTCTTGCTCCTCTGGCCTAACAGCTTGGGCATGAAAGCACGCTGGCTGGATGCTCTATGCAAGCATGCAGAACGAGCTCACACGAGTTCGTAGTATATAGAGCTCACAAAAGATGGACATACTATTCTGCACATGGCGCGCGGCGTGAGGCAGCGTTTGAGCTCCGAGATGGCGGCGGGGGCAGCGTTTGAGCTCCGAGATGGAAGCTTCGGTGGCAGCGTGCAAAGCTCCGAGACGGCGGCGGTGGTCCGGTTGGGCCGGGCGACGTCCATGGTGTCGGTGAAGAAGAGATATGCTGGTTGCCTGGACCTCGACTAAGCAGCGAATGGTTTAGTCCATGGATTTAAAATGGATCGAGTCCATTTAACTTGAATGGATTGGATTGGTTTGGGTTAAAATCTGTAATGGGTTGGCTCGGTTTGGGTTCTAGAGTTGAGGGAGCGGTCTGGACTGGTTTGGATCGCTGCTTCACAGGGAGCTGGGTTGGAGCGGGTTTGGACTGGATCTCAACCCACTAGCAGGCAGCCCATACCGCTGTGGGTCCCACTTTGTGTGTGTGTGTGAATCACATGTCGGTCGCACGTATTCTTTTTTACTCTAATGTCACATAAGCGACACGTCGACGACACGTCATGTCAGTTAAAACCGCTCCTAAAACCACCCAAAAATATAGTTTGTATCGGTTTTGATAGTTGGAGAGGTCGATATGTTGGAGGTCATGCCATAGTTGAGGGAGTCAAAGTATACTTTTTCCCCCAACTTGAATACATATATGGGCCTAATTGCAGCCCATATGGTAAGATGGGCGTAATCCTAGCCCATATACGTCGGTGAGCCAACATTTTGGACTTTTGGCCCAAATAAACGAATCCTACTCGTTTATATTCCAAACCCTAACTAATTGCATCGGCGAAGGCCACTTCCCTCGCCACCACCGCCGCCGCCGCCGCCGCGGTTGCCGCCGGCGACTTCCTAGCCCCCACGCCGGTAGCGCAATGGACGTTCCGTTGCCTGGAGGAAGCGTCGACCAGTCGGAGGACTATTCCCCGGCGGCCACCGTGGTCCGCTTCGACCCGCCGCTCCCGCTCCTCCGTGCGCCCGTCCCGTCGTCTGCCGCCTCCGGCGAGTCACCTGTCCTCGCCTTTCGCGACGCCGCTAGCTGGCGCGCCTCGTGGGACGCCGCCGAGGCCAGCCTCCTGTCGCAATGCGAGGTGAACTCCCTTCTTCTCCGTGTCCTATTGGCAAAATAATGTGAGTTTTTCGGGTAGTTTACAGGTGCGGCTATGAGCGATGCAAATAATTTGCTGATGGATTTGGGTGCATTAAATATTGTTCCATTGGCTAATGCAAATAGTTAATAGGCAAAATTGGTTCTAGAGCATCGAAATTTTTTTCCTTATTACTGATGGATTTGGGTACATCAGAATATCAGATATTGTTCCATTGGCTAATGTATGTTTTTATTGTGTGTGCGTAGATGATTAAGGCACTTTAATTAGTCCAGTCCAACTCTACGGTTAAAAGCATTTTCCCTGTGCTTGTGATTCACTTTGCAGCTGGCCGAGTTGCCTTGCGCTAGTTATGCTAGGCAATAAGTTTAGCAGCTGCATACATCAAACAGAGCAAACCAGCTCCTGGCTACTGGAGATTAGTGGTTGGGGTTGACAATGTTCCACAACATTGTACACTCCACAGTCTGTGTTACTTTTGCACAGTACAATGATATATCGAGTCATTTGTACATCGGGATCTATATGACAGTATAATCTTTTTAGTTTTTTGGAGCAACATGGGGACGCATCTAGTTGCAATGATCCTGTGTGCATCAACTGGTATATCTTTAGAGTTTTACTCTGATAGAAGGGAGAACAATATTATTTTGGCTAATAACTCTCCCTTGTTTAAGGGAAGACAGCCTCCCATGTTTGTGCTGCTACAACATTTGCTAGGATTGAACATGCTTTACACAATTGAATTTCATTTTTTTTAACAAACTTCATTGGTTCCATATGCAAGACAAGATGATCTTTTTTTGTGTCCCATTATGATGTAGATGCGGCAGTTTACTGTGTTCTTTTTTGCGTCTTTCACCCTTAAAAAAACAGGACGATGGTTGTTACTCTTGC
This sequence comes from Oryza officinalis, assembly GCA_008326285.1. Lineage (NCBI taxonomy): Eukaryota > Viridiplantae > Streptophyta > Magnoliopsida > Poales > Poaceae > Oryza > Oryza officinalis. The sequence goes on along the minus strand of BDMV01000011.1, from coordinate 29,709,483 downwards.
AGCTGGCCGAGCTGACTGGCTAAAGTTCTGGCAGTCAGGAAGTATAACAGCTGCATACAGTAAAAAGAGCAAACAACCAGCTCATGACTGCTTAGCTTTAGTTGTCATGATTGACAATGCTTTCACAGTATATTCTTCAAGTGGATTTACAATTTTGCGGTTCTCTCTACTGAAATACTGTTAGTGTTAGGTTCTGGAAGTAATAATTATGTGCGATGGAACTAGATTTCCACGGTGGTTTGACATGTGTATGTACCCTGTAGGGTGCTGTGCTGTCATCTGTGTATCTTGTTATAACTTATAAGGGATATGAATCATATCTTTCATCTTGTTCCTATTACAAAGTGCAGAGTTTTCATTTTAAAAGCATTGTGTTGGAACTTGGAACTACTGATTCCTCTGTGAGATCAGCTCCTTTTAGGAATTAATCCTCTTAGAAGGATTGGACAGTACTTATGTGAGCAGAGGTTGTCAAATATTGTGTTCAGGTGTTGCTTATTGATAACAAATACCTGTTGATCAAGAAAATGTCAAGAAACAATCCATGCATGTTAGTAAATCATCACAAAACTAATTACACAACAACTGAAGATGCATGAGTTTATCCATGCTTGCCCAGCTAGGAACCCCCTTCTTTTGTTTTCATACAAGGTTTTAATGGGTCTGAACGAGACATGAAGCTGTTAGTTTTGTAACTGTAGTACACAGTTTTCATCTTCCGCCCTCCTTTCTATCTCTCTGCTGTAAGACTATTGCTTTCAAATAAGGTGCCAGGGTCTGTATTAGGCATTTCATTTAGTATAACAACTGATTCCCAGCAGGCTGAATCAATATGTCTTGCTTGTATTTCTCTTCTCATCCAACATTTTAGTATATTTCTGTACAGAATGTACCTTTAAAACGAAATGATGAATTAGTAAGAGATCTGTGTTTCATTCTACAGGCTGGTGCACGGTCTGGGTGTTCAATTACTGCATCACGCAAATGCAAGCCACCCTGGTGGAAAGGTTTATTCGGAGGAGCACCAACTGACTATCAAGAAAGAGAGAGATGTGAAGAACGTGAGATGGCTGCTTGTCTTGAAGCAGCAAGAGAAGCTTGTGTTAAGTTTGCCAAGGAAAAATGCATTGAACCCTTCCGAGATGCAAGGATTGCTTCTGAGGGTCTTCTTGGAAATACAAATTTCGCTGTTTGGGGTGCTGGTAGTAACACAACATCATCAGCATCCTTGTGTATTGCGAACAGTCAGTACCCGTTCAGCCCTTGTCCTGGTGCAACGAACTACAAAGGAAGTGATTTGCTTGATAGTTTTTGGTCTGAAGACAACAATATTAAGGATGATGCCTGAACTATAAACACACTGCATTGGTAAGAAATGGTGTATATATGTTTTCAGAATTGGGTGCATTTCAACAAGGGAATTGTTAGAACTAGTGAAGAATCAATGGATTGAAGGACTGAGACTAAATGACTGGAGACCTGAGGATTTACAGCAAGATCTGGAAAGAAAGAAAGATCGGAGACCCAAGAATGTGTACATGTTATTTGTATGATAGTCTTGGTCTGTTTTTTACTATGGGGGAAGCACAATAAGCGGAGGATTGGGTCATTTTGATGTCAATTTGATTGAATGGCAGATCCTTTGGAGCTTCGAAAAGCAGAGAAGTACTGTGGTTCCTTGTTTTGACAACAACTCTTCCAACTGTCCTGCCTGTACTATCCCAGTTTGTCAAGCACGGAAGAAACTATGTCATTTCTAAGGATTTCATTAAGGAAGCACTATAATGGTGTCACGTTCTGCATTGTAAATAAATGCCAGCAGAAGTGTGAGTAGAATAGTGGCAAAGAAGTTACCCTCAAATGACTTGAAATTTGACTTCTGACCACCACAATTTTAGCAGCTAAACTCATGGCTCTCAAATGTAATTATTTATGTACCTAATTCATTCTGTGTTAATTCCATTGACTAGCTGCAACAGATAAACCACACCTTGTCAAGTTCTGTTCACTTGCAACACCATTTCTCGGGTGCTGCTCGATCATATGGTCTCTCCAAACAGCAGATGATGTTACAACTTTCAACTGCAGCAGCAGCAGTTATCACTGCTGCTGATATGTGTTGTCTTCTCGGTTTATCTGTTTTGGAATCTGATCTGCATGGAATGTTCATGGAAGAAGAGGAGGGTGAAGAGCTTCATCAGCATTCACCAGGTGAAATGAAAGCATCCGGACATGGACATGATTGGGCAACGGAAAACGCAATGAATTGGATGTGGGTGGTGTGGTGTGCAGTGGCAGAGGATGGCCGGGAGTGGTGAGTACTGGAGAAAGAGGTTCTTGTGACATGAGATTGTTGTCAGTGAGATCGAGATGGGGATGGGGATGCAGAGCACAAGCAGGCCGTTCCAAGTACCTGTTCCAAGCCAGCCCGATTGATCCAGCTGATGAGCTGAAGCTGCATTGCTGCAGCAGCATGTACTACTGCGCCTCCTTTTGCAGTGCCATGCTTTCTTTAGACATTCAGCAGCAGCAGCAGCAGTGATAGATACATTCATGTTCCACCGATGCAGCAATGGTGGTCATGTACTCATTGTACAAGTTACAGGTACAGCCATGAGCAATGTACATTTCTCCCTGAAAAGAAAAAACGAATTGTGTGACAGCGTGAGATTATATTCCAGGACGATCGGTAGGAAATGCACTGCTTTTTGCTGAAGTTAGCAGGTAATTCGTTATTTCGTATGGCACAGAAAACACACATTGGCCTCCAGAGGAGGAATTTCAAAATGTTTTTCTTTTCATGAATTGAACCAAATTTCGCAAAGATTTTGTCAAATTCCTGCGTTGGAAATGAGACCCGTCAAAGCGCCTCTACTAGCTAATTTAGCTGCCTTGTTTTCTTTTGCTACGAGGAGATATCATCAATATGTGGTTCTTGTTATTTTGCTCAAAGAATTACTCAGTGAACTGGTAAAATGGACATCCTTTTTCTGAGCTGAAGAATTAATCTCGTGTTTCCTGGTGAGCAGCAGCAAAAACACATGCGACGCCTATCCACGATTAGATTCTTCTTCCCTAGCTTGTCACCTGCACGTCGTCGTCTTCTCACCGCCCTATCTTCTACAGTCTACAGAGCCATGCCATGGCCGTCCTAGTACTACTACCTGTACCTCCCTTCTCTTCATGTCACCTCCTACAAGAAAAGCAGAGCCTCTCTTATCGTTCAATGCAGTGCCTCTGCTTTTATCTTGCTATCAGCGATATTCTGGCATGTTGGCTTTTCAACCTCTCCTCTGAACCAAAAGAAAAAATGAGGGAATTTTAGAGCTTCTTCGGAACAAGTTATTGTAAAAATGTAGGAATAGAAAAATCACTTTAATAGGATAGGAATGCATTTGTAAAAATAGAGAAGTAAAAAAACCAGGAATTCTTTAGATTGGATTGTAAAACATGTGTTCGAACATGGCAAGGTAAAAACGTAGAAGTGGATGGAAATTTTTCTTTGTTTCTCAGTAGGAAGTTGGATTGTATGAAAATTTTCCTTTGTTTCTAAGTAGAATTCACATGAAAGGAAATTTTCCTTTTGACTTTCCCTTAGATCAATTCATGTGAATGATACTACAGTCGTCGAATCCTTAGGGATCCAAAATCTTTTTTTTCTTTGTTTTTCCTACAATCCAAATAAGCCATTTAATTTCTTTGGAAAATAGTCTTGCATGGTCATTTGGAACGAAAGAATGACATTCTCAAAATCCTTTAAAATTCCTAAAGAACATCTTTTTTAAAAAAAAATCATGGATTCACTTACTATAGGATCCAACGAGGAATGACATCCTATCCTTATTTATTTATATAGAGAACGTATCTTATGCACACAGGTCTTCTCGTGTACATACCATACACACCAACTAGCAAATTTCATCAAAAAATTCAAAAGAATTATACATATACTTTTATATATATATATATATATATATATATATATATATATATATATATATATATATATATATATATATATATATATATATATATATTTAANACTTCTGTGTTTTTCAAATCCTGTGTTCTAAAATGACCCTTTAGGATTGATTTTGGTTTTTTTAATCTTAGTCTATTTTCATACCTTCATTTCTAAACTGTTGTAACACTCATATATACTATTAGTTTTACCTACAAATTAGTATAGTATTTTTCTTTGCTTTGTTCACGAGCCCAATCGGTTGTTCTAATAAATCAAAGCAAAAGCCAAAATTTAAATTTTCAAACTTAATTTTAAAATTGATTTTAAGATATTTTCAGCTTAGTTTTCTTTTTCATCATTGACTTTTAAATTGTTAAAAACATATATATATATATATATATAAATTTTAATAATAAATTAATTTTTATTTTTTAATAAGCCAAAATAGTTTATTAAAAAATATAAGCAACCGGTGAGCCTACACATTTCTACCGCTTTATCATCTTCCACCTTGCTTTTCTCGTGCTCTCTCACACTGTTGCACATCCACACTTCGAGACCCGCGCTCTCTCTCTCTCTCTCTCTGCATTCTGCATTCAGGGGTCTCTCTCTGCATTCAGGGGACACAGGGCTCGACGACAAGGTGAGAGAAGGCTATACAGTACAGCCTACTGTCTAGTGTCTACAGCACGCGAGGCCATGCCCATGGCCATGGCAATGGCATCCTAGGTGGCCGTGCCACTGCATTCTCCATAGCCCAGCAATGTCTCTGGCTCCTCCAAAACGGACAACCTCCAAGGCCCCCACATCATCTAGCTTAGCTTAGCTAGAGCATGCGATGCTGCTTGGCTCACCTCACCCGTGTGTGTGACCTCCCCGGTCAAAGCAACGGCTCGCCTCCCCATGTGGACCTGTCTTCCTCTTCGTCGGCAGCGATGGGAGCTGCATCTGATCGAGGATTAGTCGAGTTAATTAATCTGTTTTAGTACTTGATTACTTTGCGGCGATGCTGGTGTGTTCTTTGGGTGTTTTGGCAGCAACGTCGTCAGAGTAGTTCAGAGTTGAGACAAGCAGACAAAGCAAGCTACTCCAGCAGCACAAGCGATGTGTTGGTTAGTGCCTGCTAATTACTATCTACTCTTGATTTTAGCAGCAGGACTGAACCTAATCAATCCGGGGTTTGATTCTGAATTTGTTTTTGTAGGCATGGCATGGTATGGCACGCAAGCACGAATGTCGAGGCAACGAGCCTGCTCTGCTGTTCTAGCTGACAGTAATTTAGTACTATTAGTACTCCTTAATTGCCTAATTATAATTAATTCACCTGTTGTGGGTAGGAGCAAGATTATGAGAAATTCCTGAATCCTGATGGGAAGAACTGTCCGAATGAGGCTACATGTTGTGCTGTTCAGTGACCCAGAAGCAACCATGGACTTGCGACAGAGCAAGACAAGGAGGCATGGAGTTCAGATTTAGCACACTGACATTTTGAAGTACCAGCAAGATTTATCACTGTGACATTTTGAACTAGTACAAAAATTTCACTGCAAGTTTATAGATCGCTGGAAATTTACATGAAACAGTTCAATTTCCACAGGAGATGGAGAAAAAATTTTGCGCATTCGGAATGTGGCTTAAGTTTGCAAGAAAGTATTAGATGAACCACTGAACTGAAAATTCAGGATTTGCTAAGAAATTCTTGGTTCAGGTGTTTACTTCAATTTGTTCTTGATACTGGTGATGCTCATTCTGAATACTGCGCAAATTTATCGTGACATTTGGCATTCAGCAAACTGGTATATATCACCTTGAAAAATCACAGTTATTGATACACATGACACCAATATCTCCCCACATCTCCATCTTCACACGTTCCAAACATCCATTACAATCATCAAGAACCTGTTGATTTCCTGAACGAACAGGCATTCTTGATCCTTCTCCCATGGCGTCTATCTGATCTGATCATATCTAATAGTAGTTCAGGAGGTTGCCACTGATGATGTTGTTGCCGCCATTGCAGGGGAAGCAGCCGCAGGAGGCGTTGCTGCCGGCGAGGTGGTGGTGGTGGTGATGGTGGCTGGTGGCCTTGGCCCGCCGGACTTGCTCGGCGGCGCGCTTCAGCTGCTGCAGGTGCTGCGCCTGCGCCGTCGCTCTCCACTCCTCGGCGCGCCGGTGCACCGTTGTCATCCTCCTCATCAGCTTCTCCTCTAGGTTTGATCTCATCTTCTGAATCTTCACCTGAAAAAAAAAGTGATAGAATTCTGTCAGGTTCAGAGGATTATTCTGAAGGACCATGCAGCTGGTCTTGCCATGACATGGGAGAATGCAGCATGGAGGGAAAAAGTTTCAAACTTTGAATTCAATGTGTTCACTAGTATATAGTGCATATGCATTGGTACTAGTATTGTAGTATAACAGATCATGACAATATCACTGAAAGCACATGTCTTGATCTTTGATTATGGGTAGAAATGTTATCGTGTGGTGCTCTCGGATCGAAGAACTTCACATGGCTTTTGGAATGATAGTAAGCCAGGAACAAAATCTTAAAGAATCATCGTGAACTGGTTGAAAGGGTAGGGGATGGCCGGATGGCATAGAAAGCAATGAACAATCATACTTTCCACCATTTCTAAGCAACTTAGATAAGCAAAGCGACATGCGAGAAACAAACAAGAATTTGCAGTGGATTTAACCATATTCGAGGCTGCAAAGACGAAGAAACATGGAAATGACACAGCCATGATCCCAATCTTCGTCTGTAATTTATAATTCTGGTATTTATCGATACTTGGAAAGTACCAAATTATCGATCAATAAACTTGTGTTCAGACAATTGGTTTCTGAAAAAATGGTTTTAGCGTGTACAGCCACAGTGACCACCTGACCATTATCAATTAACAAATCACACTTCACAATGCAATGTTTGAACTTGACAGAACTAGATGCTAATATGTCATTTGGCAGCATCATCAACCAACTATAACTGATACTCTGCTGCAGGATTTGAAGTACTTAATTCGGTTTGTTCAACTGTTTTCAGATTCTCAGTATGCCGTCACGGTCAAACAGGTAGGGTCCAGAGGTTCAGATTCTATTGTTGTACAGAAGATTGAGACAGGCAATTTCTTTCTGTGAACCCACAGGGAAAAGATCACAGGGCTCAAAATGATCACACATCTACCCTAGTGATCTAGTTAAGTGAAGTCACTACACCTTTTGGCTAATATTGTCAACTTTTATCATTGCATCTACAATGATCTAAAAGTGTAATTTTGGACTGGAAGAAAAATATTTTGTTTCTGTCTCTGATGCAATAATTTTACTTTGCAATATGCACAGGGCTCAAAATGATCACACATCTACCCTATTGAAGTCACTACTACACCTTTTGGGTTTTAGCTAATATTGACAACTTTTATCATTGCATCTACATTGATCTAAAAGTGCAATCTTGGACTGGAAGCAAAATAGCTACTGATATCACTGATGCCATAATTGAACTTTGTAATATGCAAAAAGATGAATTATTTAGCTTTTACCTCTAGCTTTCTGGACTGTGCTTCAGCCTTGGCACTCTCAAGGTTAATCCAAGCTTGAATCTTTGCCTCTTCCCTCTGATACCTGATCAGATAAAACACAAGAAAATTTCATATAAAAAGTTCATCTCTAATCTTTGCCACAGTTTATTTTTTTAAAAAAATAATCCTCACCTTATGCAGCTCTTGGCCCTGTCATCATCCTCCCACCGGCAGTCGCCGGCGCCCCCGCGTTTATCGCCGACGGCGACGCTGGCCTCGAAGTGCCTCAAGCTCTTGGACACCTCCTCTTCCTCCTCCTCTTTGGAGCTCCAGTTGATGAGCATGGCGTCGAACTGCGCGCCGAGCTCCAGCTTGGCGAAGTGGCAGTCGGCCAGGTCCGAGATGTCCTGGCCGGCGCCCCCGTACGGCACCAGGGGGCCAGACCGGCTCGCCGGCGTGTTGTGCCTCGCCGGTGAGGTGCTCTTGATCGGCGTGTGGCACCTCGAGGTGGTGGAGCTGCCCAGCGGCGTCATCTCCGTGCCGATGTCACGCCGGTGGTCGAGGTCGTCGCCGGCGGCCACCGCCTGCGCCGCTGTGTCCTTCGTCGGCTCGCAGTAGGAGCTCCGGAACACGAAGCTCTCCTTGGAGGGCTCCACATTGTCAGTGAACTTGTCTGAAATGTAAAAACTTGTAAGACGAGCAGTTCTTGGTGAACAATTCCAATACTGAATTTTTGGCAAATTCAGAACAAACAACTGAAACTTTGAATACACATGACATTTAAAGAAATTGCAGAAATCACATCAAAATACAAAAATTTGGCAAATTCAGAACAAAAAGAGGTTAAACTTTGAGTACACATGACATCTGAAGGAATTGCAGAAATCACATCAAAATGCAAAACAAAATGAGACCTTAAGAAACCAATGAAGTGCAGAGAAATTACAACATCAAGAAAGTTCAGAGATTGATGCTCACAACTACTCTACAAATAAAAAGCTGGGAATCAATCTGACAGTGACCTCACTGAAATTTCATCTGCTATGAAAACAAGAGAGCTCAAAGAAGTAAAAAAAATAACTGAAAAGATTTCATCTGAAATTTCAGCATCTCACCTTTGAGGAACACTTCTGCAGCAGGAGCCGTGTACAACGCAAGAGCACTGACGTCAGCATCCACCGACCTCCTCACCGACGCCTTCTTCTCCTCCTGACCACCACCACTCTGCAGCTTGGAACCCTTGCCATGGTGGTGGTGATGGCCATGGTGGTCGGACGACGCCTGCCTCACCCACTTCTCCGCATCCTCCCACTTGGACGGCACCGACCTTCTCGCGGAGACGAGCTGGTGATGTGCGGGGCTCGAGGAATTGAAGAACAGCAATGGCCGCCCCGGAGTCGCCGGGACCTGCTGCTGCTGCTGATGCTGCTCGGCTCGCCTCCTCTGAGCTGAGGCCGAGGAGGAAGACGATGAAGAGGCCGTGGAGGTCTCGTGGTGGTAGCCATGGCCGCCGCCGCGGCCGCCATTGCTGGTGGCGCCGTTGCTGCTGTTGCTCCTGGCCATGGTGGCCATGGGGAAGGATGACCTCACGAACTCTGAGGTCTCTTTGAGGTTGAGGCTGCAGAGTGGGTCACTGAATGTGGGCCCAAATGGGTTGCCTCCTCCTCCTCCTCCAGCTTCAGCTCCTACTCCTTGGAATGAGTTCTGCAAATCAATGGATCAAAAGATGAATTTTTCAATCAAGAAACTGATTTGTTCTTGATTTGTCCGGTCTTCTTGAATCAAGAAATCAAGTAGAAGGGATTGGAGATGTGTTTGTTGCTTACTCTTCTTGTTGATGACAATGTTGCAGATGGCTGCAGATAGTGGGAGGAAGAAGAAGACTTGGGCTCCATGGTGGAGACTGAGCTGACCTGAGCTTATGTGTTTTGGTTACTTGGTGAGCTTATGTGAAGTTGTATGAACTGAGTACTGTCACTGTCTGAGCATGAGCTATGAAGTGCAGAGGCCAAGATTTTTGTTTTGCACCACCTTATGTCCATGGCTCTAAGCCTATGATTAGGAGTGGTCCCTGGTCTGAATCCTACTTAATGACAGTCATTACAACACTTTGTTACACTAAATGTATACAACAAGTAGGTCCTTCTCTAGGATCTTTTTAAAAGGGTGAACTTGATGTTACCTTTGTAAAAGCCCTACAAACAGGAGCCTTGTTCTCTCTGAATGATGGTAAATGGAGTGCTGATTACCCAAAATTGGAAATGTTCAAAATCAACTTGAGCTATTTTATTTACTATTTGAATGTTCAGTGTAGCCAAGTAGGAGTAGTTTGATGACTCTTTCAGTCTTCGGTCACCCCTAGCTCTGCTTCATGCCTATTTAACTGTTGGTTGTTGCTTAGGGTAGGGGCAGCACCTTTTAGCATGTTCAATTCATTGCTTTTTTCAGTCTGTGACACTGACACTCTGGGCTTGCACTTATGTATAGATAGTGAAACTTTCTATCTTCTTGGCAAAGGAGTCATTGAAACCTTGCTGTATCATTGGAAAAGAACACAAAATTCTTCCAACCAGGATGAGAGTATATATTAAGATGATTTTTTCGCGAACGCGTAAAAGGATTGCACGCCAATATATTAGAGGAAGCGAAAATTCATTTTAAAACACAACAACCGAAGGCCATTGATGGGGGTTAGGGAGGAAAAGGAAAGAAACGTAAAAAGACTGCTAGGAAAAAAAAACTCTGCTCCTAGAGTGGGAGAGGGGGAGGAGCCCCATTAAACTTCCAACAAGTCCCCAAAAGAAGTGGTGCCGGCGGTAGACCAAAGACGGCCTTCCTATAGGATGGACTCCAGAATTGCTGAAATCGAAGAGAGAGAGAAGTCGAACACCCTACAGTTCCGCTCCTTCCAAAGCTGCGAAGAAACCAGGAGGACTAGAGAGTCGAAGCCCTTGCAAAGGTGTTCCGGCATACAGGCCCTGGAAGCCGGCCACCAAACCTGGAGTGTACAATCGTGGGAAGGAGCGAGGTCGAGCTAGCCAGGCAGCGATAGAACACGGTGCCAGATTTGGCGAGCGAACACACAGTCGAAGAGGATGTGGCTCGCCATTTCAAGCTCTTGTGCGTAGAAGGGGCAGACCGAGTGGCTATTAATACCACGCTTTTGCAGAAGGTCGCCCGTCCAACAACGCTGCTGGAACGCAAGCCAGAGAAAAAGCTTGCACTTAGCAGGGCCTTTTGCTTGCCAAAGCAGATCGGCTCAAGCAAAGGAGTGCTGGCCGAGAAAGAAAGCTTGGTAGGCTAAACGGGTCGAGTAGCGTTGGTCGTTTGTCCAATGCCAGACAAGGCGATCCTCCATGCCCGGGGAGAGCTGGATAGAGTGCACCTAATCCCAGACCACCAGGAATTGAGAGATGACAAGGACTGTGAGAGCGCCACGGATATCTCTCACCCAAGAGCTGTCGGCAAGACCGGAGGCGATTGTGCACGACACCTGGAATCGCGGAGGCACGGCAAGGAGAAGGTCCAGCACCAAGGTGGTAACTGAGCGGCCATCAATCCATTGGTCAAACCAGAAGAGAGCTGACACGTCGTGACCTAGCACAAGGAAGATGGATGCCGCAAACATGTCGAAGACGCTCCGCTCGAAAGGGGCCTTCAGGTCAGCCCAATTGGGATGGCCAGAGCGCTGAAACCAAAGCCAGCCAAGACGTAGGGCGAATCCTGCCATCCTCAAGTCAGCAATGCCCAGACCGTCGACCGCTCGAGGGCGGCAGACATTCGTCCAAGACACAAGGCACCGTCCCCCCTAGACCGAGTCCCTGCCAATCCACATGAAAGCACGACGTTTCTTGTCGATGGCCTTGACAACCCAACCTAGCAGACTGGTCGCCATGGACACGTGGACTGGAATTAAGGAAAGCACGGACTAAACCAGTACAGAGTGATCGGCCAAAGTGACGAGCTGACCCTTCCAGAGAGGAAGCCGACTGGAAACCTTGTTAATGAGAGGTTGTAGGGCCACTTTCAGAATTGCATAATTACTCCAACATCAATAAAACATGGTCTACAAATCAAACCACTGTTGTCCATTTAGTAGTTACAGTCCTTGAATGTTCTATGTACTAGTGTTGGAATTAGCTACCTAATGTAGCATACATAAAATAAAATTGATTTCTTCTTTTCACACTCCATGACACTCTCTGCACTTAACTCTAATAACCTATCTAAGCAGAGATACACAGCAGTCCAGGCTTTTGTCAGAAAGGATAAATTTTACTCTGCAACAGCAGCTGGTCTGCTAGTATGAGTATGTGCATGATCAGCCAACCGTTGACTGTTGGTCATATTCATCCCTTGGACCAATACATTTTGAATTACTGGAGGAAGCTTCTGTTTCACCATTTGGTGTGTGATTACAGCTACATCACCCAGAGGCAATGGAGATAAACAGCCACTAGTACTACTGATCACTTGATCAGCTTCTGCATGTCACATTTTTTTTGTTTCTTGTTTTTAGCCTTTCTGAATCATGCCCTCTGGTCTCCTGGATCTCTGCCTGTATTATTAACCCATGCTGACATATTTTACTGTTGCTTGGTAGGAGTGTAGGACCATCCCTATTTAGCTTGCATCATTCATCATTTCTCTGCAGTCCTATTTTGTGAGGTGGTAATAAAAGATTGTATCTTTGACCAGACTACTCCAGAATCTCCCTGATATATCTGAAAGTAGTAGTAATAATTTTGTTTCCAAGGATTTATTACAATGTGCTTTTCATTCTTTTCAAAGAAAAATACAATGTGCTTTTCAAGAAGTGCAAAGACTTCTGAATGGAATTCCAAGTACAGAAATGCTAGATGTTTTACCTGAAAATTTTTCATTTCGAATTTCATTTCTGAAATCACACAAGCTTTGCTTCACTGTGGAATTGCATGGAGAACAGTAGATTCTGCACAGTGGGAGGTACAGCATTGGATCTCGATTTTTCCCAGCTCCGGTTACAGACTTGCAGCAGGAGGAGGAGCCGGTTATTGGTGGAGTTTGGATACAGGGGCTAATTTTTAGACGATGTCACATCGGATGTTTGAGTGCTAATTAAGAGTATTAAACATAGACCAATAATAAAACTAATTGCATAAATGAGTGCTATTTCGCGAGACAAATTTTTTAAACCTAATTAATCCATAATTAGCACATGTTTACTGTAGCATCACATCGGCTAATCATGAATTAATTAGGCTCATTAGATTCGTCTCGCAAAAAAGTCTAAGGTTATGAATGAGTTTTATTTTTAGTCTACGTTTAATACTTCTAATTAATGTACAAACATCCGATGAGACATGGTCTAAAAATTAGCCCCTGTAAACAGGGTCATTATCTAGGCCCAAAGGTAAGGACAAACGAAGATTTGCAGACGTGAGAAAAAGCCTATTTGGTAGGCAATTCTGCCGCTGCACACTGAAGTGAGCCGGATACGGACAGCATTAGCCGGCAAGCAAAGCTGGGCTGCTTTCCTTTGTCCATTGCCAGTTTGCCACTGCTTCAGTGCTTCTGCATCATCAGTTCTTCTTTACCTGACCAAAGCCATCGATGAAGAAGACGACTTTCTTTTTACACTCGACTAGCTGTAGCTGTACTGCTGTAGGTAGAGTGACTGGAATAATAGTGTCATGCAGGGGCTAGTTTCTGACTTCATCCGGTGCGTTTTTGCACTTGTTTTGTACTAGAGGCTTTGTTCAGTAATCATGTAGCATGAGTATACTTTGGAGATTAGATTCATTATATACATCCTTTCATCAATTAATTGTAGGCAGCTTAATTTTATACTTTGCGGGCACGTACAGAGTTACAGTAACAGCATGGGTCAGAGATTGCATCATTACCCTTGGATGATCATACATTTGGCCAGTAGTTAGGATTTTATTGTTGTTATTTTTATTACTGTCAGGTAGCTGTTTGTTCCTATAAAAAAAACTATGAAGCGTCATTTAGAACAGGGGAATTTTACAGATTTTTCAGGTAGAATTAAGAAAATGTATATGGGGGATACACATCTTGGGGCCTAACCAACGCACAAACGGGCCGTAGTGTCTATCAGAGTAAAGCCCACGAATCGGCCCATCAGCATAGCAAGGGGAGACTGCCCGTTGACTAGTCAACATATGGGCCTAAATTGCGTCACCAGGATGGGCCCATTGCCACCTTCGTCGCGGACGAGCGGCGCCCGCCCGTGCCGTGCCGGCGATGGGAACGAGGCAAAGTAGCAACAGGCGCACATGACACAGACACCCGTCGGCAAACAAAGCAGCCCTGATGGTGGCATCGATCTGCAGCTTTGACCATTTTTATCTAATTGTGAAACTCACATTACCAAGTGTTTGAAAACTTGAAAGTTGAAATAAAACATGTTATAATTAATAGTGCACCCGTTTTATATTATAAGTGGGGTTTGACTTTTTGTCCCGTCAAACTTACTAATTACAATAGTACCAAATATGTGTACTAGAGGCAGTGTTGAGATGTCATAAAATATTATGTCGCGTAAAAAAGAACGGTGGTGGTATGAATTACACTGAATTTGCATGCATGCATGTTATATATATATATATATATATATATGATCAGACACATTTCAAGCATTTACGTTGAAAGGGGCCATGTTGGTTGGTCAGTGATCAATTCGGGCTGTCCACTGGTTAGTACGTATACGTCTACTAGCAATCATCTAGCGTCGCGTGCAGAATGCGGTGGCTCGTACGCGAGCGGTGAAGGACGACGACAAGCTGTCCTCTACATATCTATAGCACAAATCTTCACGTGGGCCCGACATGGGCCTGAGTTGGGTTGCATAGGGAAAACCGGCCTTTCCACCAAAACATGGGCCTGCATTGGCTGCCAACGTGGGCCCTTTACCACCTTCATCGCGGGAGGCGCCGCCGTCCCGTGCCGGTGACCGACGGGACCGGCGGCGATGGCGACGAGGCGGAGGGGGAGGAAGGATCCCGCTCCATTTCCGGCCATCATTCTCGCCGAACGTGCCCTTGCTCCGGTTGCCATCCCGGGGCGGCGAATCAGTCAGGTGCGTCTCCCGATCTGGCCAAATCCTTCCCCCTTTTCCGCCATTTTGCCACACCTATGAACTGACCGCTGCCATTCCATGCCATTGCCCCCAATTGGAAACCACGGTTTGGATCTATAATAGAGGCTCTCTTGATGAGACGAAAACGATGCATGCTAGGCTACTATGATTCTTACTTCTTCCGTTTCACGTATTACAAGTCGTTTGACTTTTTTTTAGTAAATTTCTTTTTAAGTTTAACCAAGTTTATAGAAAAATATAGGAGTAGTTTGTTTGATTTGCGGTTATCTGCCATTTACTGTAGGATAGATGTTCTCTCCCCTCCGGTGACTTGTAAAAAAAAACTGTAGAATAGATGTAGTTGGGTTTGTAGTTTGTACCCCTTGCTAGAACAGATGAGGATTTATTAGTCCAGCGGCAACTCATTTGACTATTGGGCGAATCGCTAATCGATGCAAGGCCTTTCACAACCCAAATTGATGAAACAGATGGTCTTGGATTCTTATCTGAATATATGTACCACAAACTAAAATCACCAATGCTAGAAGCCTCAACACACTAATTATTTGAATCCACAGGGTTAACATTCACAGTGACTGATAGAATTGTAATCCACACAACATTGTATATTAATCACAGCATTGAATGAAAAATATTTATCAGACCATGTTCTTTAAGATGCCACACTTTCACACATGCCATAATTGGAGTCAATACAAATACAAATTTTGTCTGAACGAATGATGGTTTGAAACAATATATTATTGATAACATAGCGGGAGCAGAGCGCGTGCATCGGTGGGCCTTGAGGATATGGTAGTCACAGTAGGACTAACCACCATGATTAATTTTGTGAATGAATTTCTGCATTATGCTCCTCCACAAGGTTCCTCAAGTTGGCTTGACGGTGCCACATCATCGTTGTGCCACAATTCGCTCTTGTCGACGCCGCAGTGTGAGAAGATTGCCCACAAGACTGTTATGAACTCCATGGAGTCAAACTCGAGATACTTGAAATGGGCTTGTGCATCGAAGCTAGGCGAAAGATGCAAAAGCAAGCGAGCCCATACCTTGGCTAGGATCTCCCACTGCTTGTTGTTGTCGATGAGCTTCTTGCCCAGCTTGGCGCCTTGTCGCAATATCTGGCTATCCCCGTCATCTGTGCCTGGAACATCCTCCTCCTCATGTGATGATATTCTTTCGACGAGAATGTCATACTTTCTCTTGAGTGAGTCACAACCATGAAGCTTTTGACGAGCACACTGAACAGTATCTTTGAAGGCCTTCTTGGACATCCAAATGTTCCCGGGCAGCAGATCGGGCTTTGTAACTAGCAAGTATGCACAGTACCGCGACAGCCAATTTGCTACCTTGTAGTGCTCCCATAGGTGATTAGTACGACCCAGCAACTTCTTGTCCACAAGGAACCCATGGGAACAAGAGCAGTACTTCATTAGGGATGACAATGCAGAGTGCAAGAATTCAGGGCTACTGCTCAAGTCGATACCATGGTCTTGGGCAAGCTTCCTCTCACAGAGGCTTGTTGCGATGTGCCAGACCAGAATAATGTGAGAGCATAATTTGGGTGCCCTAGTTTGAGTTTGGCTCTCGGACATAATTGGAGTCCACTGGTGCAAAGTCTCTTG
This sequence comes from Oryza officinalis, assembly GCA_008326285.1. NCBI lineage: Eukaryota > Viridiplantae > Streptophyta > Magnoliopsida > Poales > Poaceae > Oryza > Oryza officinalis. Next base: position 29,693,268 of record BDMV01000011.1, on the reverse strand, counting down.
GTAGAGAATGGACCTCGAGTTTACAAAGATTGTCTAGTCCCTGGAGCGCTTCAAAGACTGCAATCTTCACTTTCTTAGGCGTCCGGATGGAGGCACCGAGTTTTGTCCCGTCGCCCTTACTTGCGACCATTCCCATAGTAAGTAAGTGCAACAGCTCCCACTTGCACACACTGTGGTTGAATGATTGGAGCAAGACATACTGGTCTATACGCACGAGCGGTTTTATGGAAAAAAAAAATCAAAAACCGAAAAGAAATGTCATTAGCGTGCGAACTAGCTTGATTAGTTCCGGATTTTTTCCTTCTTTCAGATAATTAGGCATAATTAGCGTTTGTTTTTTTAACTTTTCAAATATAATTTAAGTCTTTCAATAACCAAAGTTTTGGACTTCATATCCCAAATTTAAAACTTTCAACACTAATTTGAAACTTTTAACTCGGATTTAAAAATTTTCAAGCCAAGATTTTAAAATTTTTAACTAAAATTTGAAAACTTTCAACTAAAATTTCAATTCGTTCAAAAAAATAACTCAAAATTTAAAACTTTTAACTCGGATTTTGAAACTTTCATCCCAAAATTTAAAACTTTCAAGTCAAAATTTAAAAACTTTCAACTCAAATTTGAAAACTTTCATCTTAAATCATGAATACTTTTAACTCATATTTAAAATTTTGAACTCCTAAATGTCAACTTTCAACTGGTAAATTAAAATTTTCAACTCGATTTAATTATTAATTATTTTATTATAAAAAACTAATTTAAACCACAATTAACGCTAAGTGCCATTAGTGCTAAACGCGTTATTAGAGTCGCATGGGTGCGGGAAGTGCGCGCCGGCATCGCTCCCAGCGTAGATGCGCCAACTAAGGGTGTGTTTGGTTGCTCGTATCCTTCTAGCCTAGCTCATCTCCCTCATCCTGGCTGAGCTTATCTTGGCTAAGGGAATCCATATGCGGTTGTTTGGTTGTTTGTATTGGACTAGCCTGGTTAGTACGAGATTGTGTTTGGTTGTTTGTATGAGAGATACGGTTTGAAAGAGATTTTGTTTGGTTGGTTGTATGGGTTTTGAGTTTGGTTACCTCTCCATTTAGTTGGGTAAGGTTACCTCTGTAATATCATATGAACAAATATCAGATTTCACCAGTTAAGAAGATGTTAATAATTTATCACATAAAAAGAATAAGATTGGTGTTGATTTAACCTTATACAAAATTGACAACATTGAAGAATTCATCAGAAAAAATTGACAACCTTTCTGCCCCAAAATCAAGACATTTCAGAACAGCAAATCAACACACCAATGATTCGAAACCAAGAACAGCAGGAGTGAACCAAGCAGAAAGATGCAATATTTGATCCCAAGACACAACAGCGGCATCACAGACACAACAATAGATCCCAAATACAACAGCAGCATCACAGAGGAGGAGATTAGCCACAGCAGCGGGTGATGCGGGAGCAACCGCGGTGGTAGGGGTTGGCGGAGGCGCCGGGGTGGTAGTTGTAGTAGCTGGCGCCGCGGCGAGAGCACGGCACGCTGTCCCGGCGCAAAGCTTGGTAGCTGATGTACCCTCTCCCGGCTCCTCCTCCTCCAGGCACTCCCCCACCGTGCCCCTGCACTCGCCGCGCACGCCGCCGGTGGTGGACAGTATCCCCAGCTGCAGGTGGTGGTCGCCGCCACCCAGCGACGTCGCGGAAGATGCCACCGCCACAGCAAGAACGAGGACCAAGACTGCCAAGAACCTTACAGAGGCAGCCATGGCGCCGGCGGAGAACTCTCTAAACGGAATGCGGCGGCGGCGACGACGGCGACGGCGAGAGGGAAGGAGATGTGGGGGGAAAGGGTAGGAAACGTGTGGGGAGCGAAGCCTGTAGAGCCAGATCCGGTGGCGAGCAAATGAGGAGAGGGAGGTGACGGGATGCGCGACCCCCTTTCTCCACGCTGCACCAGCTCGTCCCCGTGCTGCACCCGCTCATCTTCACCTCTGCACGCGCTCAGCCAGGCTCTCGAGCGAAGCTCGATTCAGGCGTTTCTCTTGGGCCTGGCTGGGGAGGCCGTTTTGCATGCGCACGCCAGGCCTTGGAGGGTGTGCGGGCAACCAAACATCTAGCGATTGCATGCGCGGATGCGAGCCAAGCTCGATGCAAGTAACCAAACACGCCCTAAGAGTCCCCTGCCGCGAGATCGCTAAGTCGCGCAGACGCGTGAGATTAGAAAGTCGCGAGCGTTTCGTGTGGCAGCGCCTCCGCTTCACGTGTGAGTATGAGGCTGGTCTGCTGGGCTTTGTGACCTTTCAACGAGGACTTAGCCATGTACATATATGTAGGTGGAGCAACATCACCATTCATCATCTTATCGGTATACAGGAACACGGTGACAAGACAGCAGCCGCCCATTGTTATCTCTCTCCCCGTGCGAAAGCAAGGCCTCCTGTTTGTGAATCTTTATTTGAATGAATGCCAATTGAGCTGCTTTTTTTCTTCTTATGACAAACTTTTATTCTAAGGATTTTCTGATAGCCAGGAATACATAAAAGAGGTTGGATAAAAAAGAGGATAAGAAAGGGACCTCACCTCTACTCTTCATCCCCTCCAGCCAGTGAAACAAGAAATAGAGACGCAGAAGATCGATGATCTATCGATTGAAAAGGAATATGCCTCGGTTAGCAAGGATAAACCCTGATTAGGAATACATACTCAATTAGTATTTTCTATTTGCAATTTGATAGTCCGTGTACATACGGTGAATTTTTTATCATGATTGGTTAGAATGCTGAACTAAACTTTTTAACAGAAGGTTCAATTTTAAAATTTCACAAATTTTGAAAACTTTCCACTCAAATTATGAAAACTTTTCATTCAGTATTTGAAAACTTTCAACTTAGAATTTGGAAGCTTTCGATTCAAATTTGAAAGCTTTCAACTCAGTTTCTAAAACTTTAATCTCAAAATTTAAAACTTTTAACCCAAAATTCAAAAACTTTTAACTCAAAATTCGAAAACTTTCAACTCAAATTTAAACTTTCAATTCAAATTTTAAAACTTTCAATTTGAATTTTTGAAACTTTCAACTCGAATTTGAAAACTTCCAACTCAAATCTTTTAAAAAAACCTACCCAAACTTTTGTTATTTTTTAACTCAATTATTTATTTAGTATTTTATTATAAAGGATTAGCTTAGCATTAATAGTTATTTTTTAGTGCTAAGCATTAGCCCCTAACTGTTGCCACACGCGTGTGGGCTAAAAAAAGTCGGACTAGACTGTGGGTTGGGATACGACGTGCGCGTTACTTACCCTGTTCGCGCGTCTGCGCGAGCTAGGCATACCCTGCCGTGCCATGGCCGTGTTTACTAGTGCAATGCAACGACACCGATGGGCTGTTGTGAGCCCACTTCTGTTGGCCCATTGTAGTTGGCCCGGGACGTGACTGTGTGGATCGTGCGGTCCATTTATATGGGCCACCAGAATTTGGATGGCCTACAATTGGAAAAAGTCCAACTGAACTCCCTCTACTACACATCGAATCTGATTCGTGTCCTTCAATCGTAAAACTGGGTATAACCGGCTTCTACAACTACTAGTATGGTGCAAAATGACTCTTTCGATAGTAATGATGATGAATTTCGCCGATGTGGCACTTACGTGACATATTGGACTTATTATTCGTCCTATGTCCGCCGTCCAACATTGACATGGGGAGAAAATATGGGAGGAGAGAGAGGGATAGATGAAGAAGAGAGAGAGTGAGGGGAGTATGACAGGCAGCGCCCGAATTATTTTTTATTTTCTTTGTTGATTGGGATATCACGTGGATGCTACATCGTCGAATACCACTATCAATACTACCCTGAGAGTCGAATTGCACCGGTTTCAACATATATGGTATTGTGAGTGAGGGAGCCAAAGTGAACTTATTCCATTGTAGCGATCCTAATTACGGGCTTACTTGGGCCGCGCGGTTTGTACGACATCTGATTCGAGCAGGCCGGAAAATGGGCCTCCACAAGGGCCCATCTCTCACGCCGTCATCACGCGGCTTCCTCAGCCACTTCTCCTGTGTCTCTTGAAAAGTAAAAAGAAAAAAAAGAATTATTGAGCGAAGGCAATGGCGGCAGCGACGGAGGCGGAGGAGGAGGTGCGGCAGGAGGTGGAGGCAGTGGTCTCGGTCTACGGCGACGACTGCCGCGTGGTGCGCGGCTTCCCTCCCCACGTCGTTGTCCACGTCCGCCCCCGCACCGCCGATGATTCCTCGCAGTAGGTTTGCCCCGCTCCTCTTCTTCCCTTGGCCCATAGTCCTCGTCGCCTCCCTATAGCTCCATGGCTGAGCCCAGCTTCGCCGAATCCAATCCCTCCCGATTTCGATGTCCTGCTCTTGAAATCGGTCGACCGGCAGCTGCGTGTGCGGGAGTTAGTAGTGGGAGATGGTGGCGGCGGGGCGGTGCTGCCTCCAAACCCTAGCTCCCCCCTCTCTCCCAGAGAGGAGGAGGGGATCAGTGGGTACCCCCGAGCATTGAGTTCCGTAGATGTGGTGAATTTAGTACGGTTAGCTCACATTGCAGATCAATTCCATCAAGGCATCAATTGTGGGGGAAGTATGTCTGATCCATTGTTAGCGTGTGCTCGGTACTCTATAGTTTTGTTGTTCAACCATCATAATGGACCGCTGAGGGCCTCAGTTAGGTTCTAGATGGGTCAATTTGGTACAACATACTTTTTATTTAGCATCAATTACAGGAGTGTGGAACCAGTTTTTCTTTTAAGACACAATGTGGGCTGTAAACTACCTGGGCTATCATTTCTGCAAAAACTAGAGTGGTAAAGACATGGCAGGTAAGGGGCTGTCGAACAAACATACTGTATTGTTGGATAATAATTTAAGTGCCGAAAAACACTAGTAATTTGTTGGAAATCTTGTGGGAAATGATAGGACATACCTTGCCACCACCACAGCTATATTTGCTCCCGCTCTATCCAATATCATTAGATTTGGTCCAATCATCATCTAATGGCTATGATGGTACAGGATTAATGCCTATAACTACATTTATGATATAGAATGGTGTGGGATGAATACACAACCACAAGGAATGCATCTATGTGAGTACCACCTTGGCATGGCCACATTGGTAGTCATAGGGTGTTCTTTTAGTAATTGCCAACATGACCATCAGCACGATGGAGCATGTTAGTCAAAGGGTCCTTGGGTGGTATACCTTCTCAGTGAGCCTTAAAGTGGATGTAATTATGGCATTTCCTGAGTTGTGTTTGATGTGACCGAAAGTGTTGAGAATAAGATATACGTGTACTTTATCAACTTTGCTATGTTTTACATATGTATACTTTATTCAAGGGATCCATGTATGATTGTACTGTGGCCAATATTGCTCTTAATTTCTGTTGCTTATGTTGAAGAAGCTTTATGCACCATGCATTTATATTTGCTAATCACCATTTTCACTTTTGCAGTTTGTGGAGCTATTTCTTGGAATTAAAGCATCTTCGCAGGTATGAATTACAAACTTCTACCGCCTTTCTAGATTATCACTTCTATGCATTTATTTTTCATGGAGAGTTGTTGTCGAAAACAATTGTTTAACCGATTGGCTTGAAACATCTTTTTACCTGGTTCTTACCGATGGTTATTTGTTTCTTTTTATGTCTTATAGAACTCCTGTTGGTTTCTATCTCACTGTTGATCATGAGTTCTTATATTGTTATCCATTATGAACATTAGAAATATTTTTACGTATACCTTAAGACATTACTGTTTTCGTACACTTAGGCTCACTCTTTATTCATTTACATAACTGCAGTTCTTCATGGTACATGCAGATAACTTGTTTTGAAAACTTACTTTGTTTTGGGATGTAAATTTTGCTCTTTGTTGGGTTGGCTCTCAATTGTAATCTCTTGGAAGCAGCAATACAGTTTCACTGCATTGAGGCAACTATGTAATGTTTGTGATATCATAAATTGGGAACAACACATATTTATTGTGGAGGACAAGTGGCACCTCTTTTTGCAGCAACCTAGCAGACAACCCATGAATCAATTTTTCTAATTCATAGCCAGCCTAAATTTCACAACCAACTCTATGCTGTAACTTATAAACCTTTACAATTTCAATATATTTATTAGGATGACTGCCGGTATGTAGCATGCTTGTAACTTTACTATGCTTTACCATTCTATATGCTGCTGCCATCTTCACCTTTGCATACTCACCTTGATTAGAGCATTTTATAGCTGGTTATGTTTTAGCTCAGTGTTAATGCCTTACATTTTTTATTGCATTCGAATTGCAGTATCCAAAAGAGCCACCTCATGTTTATGCCGTGGAAAGTAAGGGCCTTGATGAGAATCGACAGGTGTATCTCATTAGCAGCATCCAGAACAAGGCAAAAGAGCTTTCCTGCTACCCGATGCTTGTGACGTTGTGTGAGGTATAATTCCATTCTTTGTCTTTTTATATAGTACAGATCAAGACTTGTTTCATATACTTACTACGTGTAAATTGAAACAGTCTGTGCATTGCTATTGTCTATTGCATGTTTTAGAAGCGGTACTCAATTTACATTATTGTCTATTTGGCATTCATTTGGGAGTGAAAGGAAATTGGATATTGTGCCAACAAAATAATTGTGTACTGACTGCTGCTATTCGAACTATAACAGTGTCCTTAGGAAGTATCAGATGGTCCTTTTTCTGCTTGAGAAATTCTAATAGATGACTTATGGGTCGAGAAATTCGAAATTCTTTAAGACACTAACTATGCTATGGACTTACTGCATACCACGATCAGATCCACTTTATCTGTAGGTGTTATGGAATTCTGTAACAAAATTTTCTCGTATGCATTGTAGGCTTGTAGCAGTTTGCTGTCTAAGAGGGTGGGTATTGATTCTTCTTTTACATGACACCTATGTGACTTGTCATGCAGGAAGCTGTGGAGATCCTCTCAAATATGAATCATCCAGCTGGGGATTGTCCACTTTGTCTATATCCTTTAGTCAAAGAGGATGATGATTCTGCTTTGCCATTTATGAAGTTGATGTCATGCTACCACTGCTTCCACAGGTTGATGACTTGCAACATACTGATATGTGCAATTGCAAGAAATACTCTGTAGTAGTGTCTTATTATTTTGGCATTTCAGCGACTGCATTATGAGATGGTGGGAATGGCTACAGAACGATGATATTGACTCGAAGAAGTGTAGTACAGCAGCAACTACTGAAGGTACGAGAAATATTTCATTTTGCCTTTTTTTTCACTTCTCTGAAATGTGTTTTTTTAACCTTGTCAACTTCCTACAATTGTTTCATGCTCTTTTGGGTCAAAGATGCTTACAAAGATAAATTTAGGTTGATTGACAGTTATTTTACGTTAAAGATGCTTGTATGCTATCCTTGATTGCCCTAAAGTTCCAGTTGGTGCGAAGAAAACAAGGATAGATGCATTCTGGCAGAATTATGTCATAAACTTGCTGTCGTAATGAAGCTAGTAAAATACCAGCTTAGCTGTTTTAGAACTTGTATCAATTTACTTTCTTAATAGCCTCATATGTTGGCAACATGATTACCACTGTTTCACATTACCTTATGTACTTTGATGGCTTTCACCTCACAATTTCCATCCAAACAAATGGAAATGTCTTAAGTCCTTATCAACCAGCCTCTCCCCTTAAGGGTAATAATAAGCTTCAATCTTGTATCTTGTTTTTGAACTTTAGAAGTATGAATTTAAGCTTTTGTGTGCATCAGTGCTTGACATTATGGCAATATCACTTCTTTTTTCTCATTAAACATATATTTTAACGGAACAAGTGCAGTTTACATCATCAATATACCAAGTATCGACAATGTAAATGTGTTCATACATGTATTTAACATTTTTGTTGGTTAGTGTGTTAATCATTGTTAATCTTGACTACTGCTACTAGTTATTCATGCTTCTGAAGGATTGTATTTGTCCAGCTCAGCTAAGCATCGCAATGTAAGTCAGCACAAAGGATTATGTCCAGTTTGCCGTAAAGTGTTTGATGAGAAGGATATTGAGCATGTTTGTGGTCTGTTGGGTGCAAATACTTCTTCTCAACTGGTATGTATCAGTACATGTGAACAGTTTTCAACTTTCCCATGCATTGTCAGTTTTGATATGCATGAATCCATTGGTTCACAATTATCTTCTATCATCACTGGCGGTTGGTTTTCATCTCAAACTTTTATGGAGTTAGTAAAAGTATAATTACATCCTTGTATCATTCTCAGTTCACTTTATATATTTCTAGTAAGGAAAAATTGAGACATTGTATGCCTCAGTGGAATGAGCTATGAACCCTTCCACCTATAGGCATCTTTAACGATTGATCTGGACGAAGATGAAAAAAAACTGCTTCATTCTGAGTCAGAGGATCCAGCAAGAAAAGTTTGCATCACTGTTCAATCTACAACAAGAACGAAATGGCCTGATTGAACCAAAAAAGACCTTTTCATACAGCCTGGAATGTACATCCCTCGTCCTCCCAGCGTGCCTACTACTTCTGAAGGAGACGCTGTTCACGATTCTTGTGAAGACACCACAACTTCAACCCCAGAAATGGAGCTGCACAGCCAAACAAACAGCACTGGTAGTACCACCAAGCACAACAGCAGTTCAGGTCACCGAAGGAGACATCGATCTCATTCTTCAAGAAGACAACCACATGGGCAAGGGCAACCTGCTAGGCAACAGTGGCAGAGGAAAGGCGGAGATACTTCACAGCAATAGCATCACATCAAAGAGGAAGCTTGTGGGAAGTTTGTTTTTTGTCGGTTACAATAGCAAGCCAGGTGTTCTACGTTTCATGCCTCACCAACAGACCGCTCATAGCAAAACAGAATTATCCAATGCTGTTGTTATGACTAAGAGTAGATTATGCATAGTTTTAAACTCGATTCCTGTCACTGCTGCAAAACCGAACCTACTAGCCACTGTCGTGAATACACTCCATTTCGACTTTGCATATCACTGGATTGACAGATATGTTCAGACAATAGCTTCAAACTGGATGCAATTGAGCACTTAGTGTTTATAAGAAACTTTTTGTGGTATTAGCATTAATGCCCTCTCATTCTTTTGTTTACATTGAAATGTGCACTGCTCCATTGTGAATTCTTCTCTGTATGTATTGTTTGATCGGCTCTGGCACCAATGGCAATGGCGAGTTCTTCGCTACAGCTCCTCGGGACCTCTGGCTGTTCTGAGCTAAACCGGAAGCCAGAGGTATATGGTGCCGTGACTCTGACCTAGCTGCCTCCCAATGACGGCAGGCGTAATCGATCGACGACTGACTGACAGTTCATTTTCTGTCAGCTAATTAATCAACGAATCCCAGACAGCTTGAAAATAGCTCCAGGTTGCTAGCCAACACACACTACCAGAGCCTGACTATCTTGGACCTCCCCAAATTTTTTTCGACAGACGAAAACTAGATTAAAAAGTGACGAGCTCGACAGATCACACTCGACAGACGAAAACTCTCAAGTTGGAAGGTCTCAATCCAAGCCAGTAGTAGCTTTGATTTCTATATATCCTATATAGATAGAACCCAAAGCTTAATATTATATTGAGCAACATCAATACATCATCTTAAAAAAATATTTAGCCATTGAATCTTTCATAAGTTTTAATCTCAACCATCCTTCATCCTTCATGTCTTCAGTTACATCGATGGTCATTACTCCTATACATTTATAGATGACACTTATTTTGCTCCTACCTTTTTGTTCAAATGCAATATTTCTTTAGCTTAATGTGATATTTTTCAACTCAACACTCATACTATTTGAAATTGTTCTATTATACCACAACAATGTGCGGAGTTTCATCTAATACTCATGTTTGCCGCAACCTATCAGTATGTCACTGCCTAAGGCTGCGTTCAGGACAGCATACCAGGCTAAGATTATGTTGGCACGGAAAACAAAGAGAGCCATTGGAGCATGATTAACTAATGTTAATCATTTTAAACTTAAAAAATGGATTTATTTGTTTTTTAAAAAACTTCTATATATTTTTTCACAGAACGTATTGTTTAGTAGTTTGGGAAGATGTTCACGGTAAATGAAGTATTAACCCAGCCCAAACTCACATTCAATCGCAGCCATAAGCTGAAGTAGGAAAAAAAGATCCCTCTCTAGAAAAAAAACCATTCCCTCTCTAGAAACCTTCCAAATTCATTTGTTATTTTCCTATATGCTAAAAATAAAATTCCATCGGGGCTCGGGGGACTCTTGTTGGATGGTGATAATAGGCATCATCGCAGGTGCCTCGCCTTCTTTCCCTTTTCCCATTCATGGTAGCAAGCAACTAAATCGAAAGAGAGAATGGCAATACCATAGTAGAGGGAAAAGTGGTGAATTTTTTTTATTCCTTATGGTGGTCCTTATACATATAGATATTCCCTCCGTTCCTTAATAAGTTTATATTTTTCCTGCTCTCATTTGTCCCTAAATAAGTACAATTTTAAGTAATCGTTGAATTCAAGTTTGTGAAAGTAGGAAACAATTACATTAGTAGTAGATAAAGTAAGAAATAATTATATTAGGATTTGATAAAGTAGGTGTATTCTAGTTTTTTATTTTTTATTGGTATATATGAAATGAGTGAAAAATAAACTTATTTCAGGTCGGAGGAAGTAATTTATGAAAAAAACCACCTCTAAAAACTATTCCCACAGTACATGAGGTCCAATCGAGAGGCTTAATACACTACTAAAAAAAAGCTATAGGTGCCGGTTGGGAAACCCTTATCGGTGCCGGTTTTTCCAACCGGCACCTATTGGTTGGCACCAATAAATCAACCGGCACCTATACCAAAAATAGAACCTATGGATTCACACTGAGCCAAAAAATGAGTCGGCTCGAATCGAGCCGAACTCACAATCGTCGTCACCACGCCATTCCCCACATCGATCCCGATATCCCCAAATCATCAAATTGAAATCCCCAAATCCCCACATCATAGATCACAGATCGAATGAACATACTCAACAACAAATTATAATCATCCTAAAATCACAAAACACATCTAAAAAAATCTACAAAATCATCCACAAAAAATCTACAAAATCAGAATGGCACCGCCGCCGCCCGCCGTCTCCCCACGAGCGCCTCCCGCCCGTTGTTGTCACCGAGGTCGCCATGGGGATCCCTCTCCGTGCTGAGGTCATCGCTGAGGTGGTCACCGCCACCAGATCTTGTGCCACGTGAGCTCCAGGCTGCCAAATCTGGCCCTCCACGCCAGTCTTCTTCGTCATCACTGTCGGATCTGGGCGGCCGCGGGTGGTCCTCCTCCGTCTCCACTTTCTCCGCTCTTCTCGTCGCCCATCCCGTCGGCCTTCTCCATCGTTCGTGCACCGACGGAGAGGGCCCTTCCCGTCGCCCTCCTCCACCGTGCGCACACCGACGGAGAGGGAGAGGAAGAGGGGAGTAGGCGAGTGGGAGAAAAGCGGCCGGGAGAAAGAAGGGGAGGGCGCGGTCGCCGTCGCCGCTGCCGCCTCTCCTAGGCAGCCGCCGGCCACGGGAGAGAGTGGGGAGGGAAGAGAGACACGAGAGAGAGAGGGGGGAGGGAGAGAGATGCGAGAGAGAGAGCGCTGAGGGGAAAGGAGATATGGATAAGGACGGGTAGATAAGGATGGGTGCGAAGTGCGGTGCTGATCGATGGGCTCAATCGGCTCACCGGCTCGGCTCAAAGATATAGGTGCCGGTTTTTTAAATAACCGGTACCTATAATATATTATAGGTATCGGTTTTTTAATTAACCTGTACCTATAATATATTATAGGTGTCGGTTTTTCTTAAAAAAACCGACACCTATAGTATAGGTGCCGGTTTTTTCTCTAAAACCGGCACCTATATTTCTTAAAGGTATCGGTTCTATATTTTTTCATCGCAGGAAGGTGGGAAAAACTCTATAGGTGTCGGTTTTAAATTAACCGGCACCTATGAGCCGTTCTCTATGAGGATTTTTGTAGTAGTGATACCCTCTCTAGCTTGTAGCTACATCGTGGACACCCTTACATATTTCCTCAATCATAGAGTCGTCGCGCTGATCTGTCAGTCAGTGGTTCCGTCGGCCGGCTACAAGCATGTTATAAGCTCGCGCGGTGCGGTGACCACTGCGCGCCGTGATACCCGTTGCAGATCGAAGCACCATGGCATCCATGCCAACAAGGACAGCTTTTTGATCTTGTCACTATCTAATGTGATTATTATGTGCAAGAGGAGAAGAACTGGCGTACGTAGTACGTGTTCACATGCGCGCTGGTTAGCCGTGGGTCGTGACTCAACAAGTCGTGGATCGAGATGATGGAGCAGGCCAGCACACGAAATCTAAGGGTGGTCACTGGTCAGTGGTGCCTGCCTGTGGACGTTGTTATGGGCCGGACCATGCTACGCCTTGCAATTTATCGTCTGCTGTCCTTTTGAGATTTGGCCACCGATCGATGTGCCTCTGTCTGAATGGACGAGACTGGTAGGGATGGATAACGAGGTAGCTAGGCTCGTAAAGTCTCAGCGTCCAATCTAGAATTCGGTAACATAAAAAAAAGTTACACACGACACGAGATCTGAAGTGGATGGGTTAGAGAGACAAAGGTTTAGACAAGTTTAGGTCTTCTTGACGAGAAGTAATGCCCTACTTCTGTTTCAGGGATTATCTCTGTCGGGTTTGTATTGATTTGACAATCTTGGGGTGAAGTTATACCCTTGAGGGGCCTCCTACCCATCTTATATAGGTTGGAGGACAGAATTATAAAGATAAAAACCTAACCGGATACGACATCGGTTTCCTAAATCTACTTTACAATATTACCGAACCAAAACTTTGGGCCGTTTCTTAATACACAAGGAAACATAATACCCAAGTCAGGGCCTATTATATATTTCATATACATAATCTATTCTCTATATCTAGTCGAATAAACCAGCCGTGTGGGTATATGATACTCATAATCTCCACAGTAGCCTCTGAGATCTTCACAGTTAAAAAGATGATTTTCTCTCGAATAAAATTAATTCAAAGCCGAGTGCTTTTAACAAATCAAAAGGTTGTGAAGGGCTGAAAATTTAAAAAAAAAACCAAGAATATCTAATTAGGTGCATCGACTAGATACACCTAATTAGGTGTAGCCCCTGACTATGTGGTTAGCTGAACAAACTAATCATATAATCAAAGAATAAATAATCTAACCAACCGAGTGATTTCTGATAATTATAATCAACCGAGTGACTCAATATTAATATACAGCATATACGGTGTGAATCCTCGAATGACATGATCCGAGTGATATACCGACTGCTTTAAGATATATAATGCACATAGCCTAAAACCAATTTGCATCTTACAAATAACACCATATAGCATCATACCATTGGTCACCTTTTAAAATCGCAAAGCACATGACTCTAATAAAAAGCCTTCATGCAACGAACAAAGGACTTTAAAGGTATTGGGCTCATACCGTGCGCATATTGCAAAAATAAATATGCTTAAGTTCCTATAAGGCACACCACTTCACCATACCTGAAAAATATATGGCATACGTGATGCAAAATCCGAGTTAATAATACTCATAAATAGATTTACCAATTGTCTGTATAATAAAAAAAATTATAATCAGCCTAAGCCATAATATTAGTCTTTTATAAAAATGCACACATATGTGACCAAAAGCAATGATATAATATCCAATCAATTGCTTTATAAAATCCAAATAGTGCCTTAACTTATATATATAAAAAAGTTAATAGAGCAGCTATTTATAAAGCTTCACTCTTTGTCACCTTTTAAATTGTATTGTACCAACTCCTAAAAAATTGTATAACAGCTGTATAAAAGGATTTTAAGATATTGGGCACATGAGCATGCGCATATTGCTGATAGCAAATATGCCTAAGTCCCTAAAGACACGTGACAACCACACTTAAAAAATGGGCTGCAAAACTTTTAATAGGCTTCGCCCAATAAAAGAATCCTGTCGATACCCTTAAAATGAAAATGCCGCGGCACAATACTTTGTCTTCTCCACCGCTTTGTTCCCAAAATTTCCCCTTCGCGCTCCTGTTCACCGCCGCCATTGCTCAAGCTAGGGCAAAACATCCCCTCGTATCTAGCCACCATGAAACCCTAAATCTCGCGAAAATCCAACATGGGTCTCCTCTCCTCATTATCCATCCAAAAATCCAAAGGAGGCAAACACAAATCCAAGCTTTCCCCATCTCATCCATGGCGAAGGAGAGAGAAATCCCTTTCGACCAATGAGAGTCTTCCGATGTTGAAGAAAGGCACCTCATGGAGATGGTGAAAGAGAGAGGATGTCATGCCTGCAAAGGAGCTCGTTGAGTGGCGACCAGCAGCCGACGAAGAATTCCCCACCCCTAACACGGGTGAGATTATCGTCTTTACTCCCTTTTTTACAATGGTTTCTCTTTTCCAACCTCTGATTTCTTCCGTGGACTTCTGGAATTTTATGGAATTAAGATCTATCATCTTAACCCTAACTCCATCATCCAAATTTTTGTCTTCATTCATCTCTGTGAAGCCTTCCTCGGAATCCAACCACATTTCAATCTTTTTTGCCGTCTTTTCTACCTTAAAGCCCAACCATCCAAAGATCACCCTTGTGTAGTCGGGAGCTTGGGCTTCCAACTCTGAGGCAATCTATTAAAATCTCACTTCTCTTTACCCCACAAATCTTCGAACAAGGGTTAACACTCTAATTGATTTTATATCCCCAACCCCCTCCTTGCCTTCCCAATTTCATCAGACTTTCACCCATCCATTGGCCTCAATGGAATTCCCTGCCTGATGGCATAGATAAAACTAAGGCAGATGTTCTACTTGCCCAGATAGCCGAGATTAAAGAAAAAAGCTTGAAGGGTGAGCAAATCACTCGGCACTTCCTCAAGTGCCGACTAGCTCATATAAAGGAGAGGTCTAAGCTGTCCTTCGAGTATGAAGGCCAAACTAACCCCAATCGGGAAGATCCCGAGTCAGAGGAGCAAGGCATGTCTTTACATAATGAAAATGCATAGGTATATATAGGGTTTAAAGCTCAGGATCTGGTCCGGTCACTGAATGGCTGCATTGGGGCGAGCGACGAACAGATCAACAATGCCCATGGCCGGATAAGCAAACCGGCGACTTGTCATCGATCGATCGATCGGCCTGACCAATGAAAGATGTCACCGGGTACATCACTTGACAAGCAACGTTGGTGGAGATAGATCGAGGAGGGGGAAATTAGTATATAGGTGGCATTAAAAGATTTAGATGCTATTCGGTTGCTAGTCACACTTTACATGTATTTGCATTGACTATTACATCTAAAAATTAAAAAAAATAACACGAGTTATGAAAGGCAATGGAATGGTAAAAATCTAAACATTTTTAAACTTTTTTATGACATTGATTAAATTGCACATCTAAACGGGAGACTGTGAACGTCCTCTATACGCTAAACAAAGATACTCCCTCCGTTTCATATTATAAGTCGTCTAGTCAAACTTCTTTAGATTTTATCAAGTTTATAGAAAATTTAGTAATATCTATAACACAAAATTAGTTTCATTAAATATATAATTGAATATATTTTGATAATATACTTGTTTTGCGTTGAAAATGTTACTATTTTTTTTATAAACTTGATTAAACCTAAAAATATTTGATTAGAAAAAAAAGTCAAATGACTTATAATATGAAACGAAGGGAGTAGGATTGTAGACACTTTTTTTTGTGGGGGGATCATAGACACTTCCATGTGGGTGATAACATATGAACTAGGGATCTATCCGTATCTATGACTAAGGGACAATTATTAACGAATATATATTGAACTCGCATCTCGATTGGGAAAATCACATTTGTTGGTTCAGCTCATTCTGTGAATGAGAAATACTCAGAGTGGATCTGACATGCATTTGTGAAATATGTTTAACACGACATGGACAATTTTTGTGTTTGAGATATACGTCTCACCTTCCCACGTTTCCATGACAATTAAGACTACAAGTGAGTCAACCCACGAACCCATTTATAGGCTAAATAAGTAGGTTCGTGAAATCACGGGTTCACCCACTTGTAGCCTTATCGACAATATCATTCTTTGTTGATCTGCAATTGAATAACAATCATTTTGTACCAGTCCCATATTCATACTCTCGTGGATTCCTATAAATACCTAATAATTCCCAGGTTGAGATTGAGCCACAACCACAACACATGCACACCCACAGTACTCTCACAAAGAAATATACATAGAAAGAGAGAGAGAGGTAGAGACGATATGATGTCAATGTCAATAGCTCCCAAATGCGTCGCATTTCTGTTGGAGCACAACGGCAGCTACCTGCGTTTCGCGCATGAAATCAAAGAGTCCAACAGCTCATCGTTCCTGGACGCAAATGGTGAGGACTGCATCAGCCCGTACACCAGGTTCTACCTGGAGCCGTCAGAGCAGCACGATGGCCTCGTGCACATCAGATGCTGCTACAACAACACGTACTGGGTTGCGCAGGAGCAGGAGCAGCTGCAGGACGACGGCCGTACTACCTCTGGCTGGATCATTGGCACCGCCGATGAACCGGAGGACGATCTGTCCAAGCCATCGTGCACGCTGTTCAGGCTCATCCCTGTCTCCGAAGATTATCCTCACTCAATCAGGTTCTTTATATCTGGCATGGAAATTGGTTTTGGCTTATTGTTTACAGTTAATGCTTGTGGAATACAAACACACATATACAATACCAAATTCACCAAAAGATATATTGGTTATATAATTTCTCATATCCTTAAAAGTTAAAAGAGGTCTATGCCTACATTAAAGAGTTGCCGGAACTAATACCTACATAAGAGAGGTACCAAGCTAGACTATAGTTAGGATTGGAAATTCACATTTATAACTATTATTTGTTTTATCTTCAGGATTTAAGAGATAAATAGGCATTTTGTGTTAGTCATTGAATATATATATATATATATATATATATATATATATATATATATATATATATATATGCCTTCTGCCTATCAGCAGTATAAGGTATACATACCTCCTTAGGGATGAAAATGGTCATAAAAATGCTCAAACCATTTATATTACCCTTTTCTTTCTCGGATACGGAAATAGAATGGTACGTAGAGCCGGAAATGATAATGATATTGGTACTACTGGAGCGTGAAAAGAGAATATAGCCTCAGAAACAACATATCACAAGGGTAAGCACATCACCTACATAACTAATTTAAATATGGTTAATCTTGTTTTTCATGGTGGGTTGTTGGTACTATACATAGTTCTTTGGAAGTTCTGTATGAAAATGGTATCTGCTAAGATGGTAAAAATCCGTTTACCATTATTTTCATTCCATTTTCAGAGTATGGAATTTTAAAGTGATCGATACAAAATGAAAACATAGCCGATACAGTTGGGAAAATCCGTACCATTATAACCCCTTGTACCTTTCAAGGATCAGAAAAGTTGTGACATTGCTGACTTTACACTTTTTTTCCAATCAATTCAATTGATTCAAAAATTTTATCTCTTAAAAGTAATAGGGGATTTATTTATATATACACATATCCAAGAATTGGAGAAAAGTAACTCATGTTAATCTTGAACTTTAAGCCGGTGTCCTACTGTAGAGTTGGTGGGTGGTGTCGCCCCCCCTCCGGTACCACCATTGCCTTCTGATGTTTTTATGTAATATTGTTTCATCTGTATGTGCAAAACAGGCTCTTCCATGCTCATCTAGGAAAACATGCTTGCACATCCTACTCAAGCCCTGACAAGGTAGCAACAAATTAAACTGTTACTTGCATGTATCAGAGCATGAAGACATTGACTTAGACACCTACACGGTCATCGACATGTCCCAACAAAAGGAGCTGCCCAAGTATGTAACTTTTAAAGGAGACAACGAAAGGTATCTCAGCGCAAGGATCATCGAGGGTCACAACTACCTGCAGTTCTCATCGGGCGACATCGGAGATCCGACCGTATTTAACACAACCTTCACCAACAACGACGGCACCGTCCGCATAAAATCACACCATTTCGACCGGTTCTGGAGGCGTAGCCCCAACTGGATTTGGGCGGACTGACAAATCCAACCGCAACCGTGACACATTGTTCAAAGCCATCAGAGTCGGCGAGTTCTTCGCACTCCAGAACATGGGGAACAACAGCTTCTGCAAGAGACTGACCACTGAAGGGAAGACGAGCTGCCTGAACGCCGCGGTGAAGACGATCCCGGTGGAGGCGAAGCTGAAGGTGGAAGAAGCCGTCGTCTCCCGGACGATCTACAACGTCGACTTCGACCTGGAGAATGCCCGAATCCACGGCAAGAGAGTCCTCTCCATGGCCACCGCCACCGCCGTCAACCGCACCAGCGTAGAGAACAAGGTGAAGCTGACGCTCAACTACAAGGAGAAGGACACGAGGACATGGGACTCGACGGTGTCATGGAAGCTGAGCGTCGAGAGCAAGGTTACTGCTGGGATCCCGTTGATTAGAGGAGATGGAACCATTACCATCAAGAACGAGTTTAGTGGAGAGTATTCATGGGGCTCGACCATTGAGAAGACGGTAGAGCAGCAGGCTGAGTACAATGTTACGATTCCTCCCAAGAGCAGGGTGACGGTCAGCTTGCTGGCATCGCAGGGCTCATGTGATGTCCCGTTTGGGTACAAGCAGGAGGATGTTTTGTATGATGGGCGTGTGGTTACGTATGATATGAACGATGGGCTCTACACTGGTGTCAATTGCTATGACTTCAAGTACGAGACAAAGGAAGAGAAGATGAGCAACTTGTAAGAAATCAAAAAGAGGCGTGCATGTATGCTTAATTTGGGAGCTAAATTAGTAAGTTACATGTGTTGTGTGCTAAATAAATAAATAAAGAGCCCTCTTTTCGAGTGGCGCAGCCTGTTCATATGGCTTGTACTACTACTATGTATATGGTCATGTACTCTTGTGTTCAATATATACCGTATGTTCATTGTACTGGATATGTGAGCCAGATAAATAGGTCGTGTATACTATTGTGCATAATGTTCATTTCATCTTGATTTCTTTCTGAGAGGAAACTAAAGTTTCTGTCGATATGAAATACTCGTAGCTACTTGGTTTACAACTTCTGATCCATCATCGAGCTAGGCCAATTAAAAAGCTTTTCCATAAACAAAGTTGAAATTTATCTTCAGACCCTGTTATCGTTTTTGAGCTACAGTTGATAAGCCTTAAAAGAACGAACGAAGGAAAAAATAATTTCTAGGTAACTATGTTATTAACGTTTTAAATACTAAAGCTGGAAAATAAACTATTATGAATTAGCTCAAAATCAATTTTGGTTGTGGCTAAGTGAGTTTTTTGTGAGAGAGAAGGCTGATAAGCCCACATGAATATGCCCGTATTTGTGAAAATTGGGCCCATATTAACGTGCACACTGGCGGCACGGCCTGGCCCATTCGAAATCCTAGTACAAATCTTCACGTGGGCCCTACATGGGCCTGAGTTGGGTTGAATAGGGAAAACCGGCCTTTCCACCAAAACATGGGCCTGCGTTGGCTGCCAACGTGGGCCTTTACCACCTTCGTCGCGTGAGGCGCCGCCGTCCCGTGCCGGTGACCGACGGGACCGGCGGCGATGGCGACGAGGCGGAGGGGGAGGAAGGATCCCGCTCCATTTCCGGCCATCATTCTCGCCTTACGTGCCCTTGCTCCGGCCAGAGGGGTTCCCCTCGCAGAGGCTTCTTCTCCGGGCCACCTTCCGTCGGGGCAGCCCTAGCTCGACCCACGGACGGAGCGGCGGCGGCGGCGGCCGCGCCGCGGATCACCGCCGCGACTACCATCCCAGGGCCGCGAATCAGTTAGGTGCGTCTCTCGATCTGGCTAAATCCTTCCTCCTTTTCCGCTATTCGCGACAGCTATGAACTGACCGCTGCCATGCCAGTGCCCCCCGATTGGAAACCACAGTTTGGATCTATAATAGAGTCTCTCTTGATGAGACGAAAACGATGCATGCTAGGCTAGTATGATTCTTAGTTTGTTTGATTTGCGATTATCTGCAACTTACTGTAGGGTAGATGCTCTCTCCCCTCCGGTGACTTGGTAAAAAAAAAAACTGTAGGATAGATGTAGTTGGGTTTGTAGTTTGTACCACTTGCGAGAACAGATGGGGAAGTCAAGCGGAAACTCATTTGACTGCTGAGCGAATCACTAATCGATGCAAGGCCTTTCACAACCCGAATCGATGAAACAGATGGTCTTGGATTCTTATCTGAATATATGTACCACAAAATAAAATCACCAATGCTAGAAGCCTCAATACACTAATTATTCGAATCCACAGGGTTAACATTCACAGTGACCGATAGAATTGTAATCAACACAACATTGTATATTAATCACACCATTGAATAGAAAATATTTATCAGACCATGTTCTTTAAGAAGCCACACTTTCACACATGCCACAATCGGAGTCAATATAAATACAAATTTTGTCTGAACGAATGATGGTTTGAAACAATATATTACTGATAACATAGCAGGAGCAGAGCGCGTGCATCAGGGGGCGTTGAGGATATGGTAGTCACAGTAGGAGGACTAGCCACCATGATTAATTTTGTGAATGAATTTCTGCACTATGCTCCTCCTTAAGGTTCCTCAAGTTGGCTTGACGGTGCCACATCATCGTTGTGCCACATTTCGCTCTTGTCGATGCCGCAGTGTGAGAAGAGTGCCCACACGACGGTTATGAACTCCATGGAGTCAGACTCGAGGTACTTGGCATGGGCTTGTGCATCGGAGCTAGGCGAAAGATGCAAAAGCAAGCAAGCCCATACCTTGGCTAGGATCTCCCACTGCTTGTTGTTGTCGATGAGTTTCTTGCCCAGCCTAGCACCTTGTCGCAATATCTGGCTACCCACGTCATCTGTGCCTGGAACATCCTCCTTATGTGATGATATTCTTTTGACGAGAATGTCATACTTATTCTTTAGTGAGTCACAACCATGGAGCTTTTGACGAGCACACTGAACAGTATCTTTGAAGGCCTTCTTGGACATCCAAATGTTCCCGGGCAGCAGATCGGGCTTTGAAACTAGCAAGTATGCACAGTACCGCGACAGCTAATTTGCTACCTTGTAGTGCTCCCATAGGTGATCAGTACGACCCAGCAACTTCTTGTCCACAAGGAACCCATGGGAACAAGAGCAGTACTTCATTAGGGATGACAATGCAGAGTGCAAGAATCCAGGGCTGCTGCTCAAGTCGATACCATGGTCTTGGGCAAGCTTCATCTCACAGAGGCTTGTTGCGATGTGCCAGACCAAAATAACGTGAGAGCATAATTTGGGTGCCCTAGTTTGAGTTTGGCTCTCGGACATCCAGTACTGCATGGCTGGGTCATCACCATTGGAGTCCACTGGTGCAAAGTCTCTTGGTAGAGAATGGACCTCGAGTTTACAAAGATTGTCTAGTCCCTGGAGCGCTTCAAAGACTGCAATCTTCACTTTCTTAGGCGTCCGGATGGAGGCACCGAGTTTTGTCCCGTCGCCCTTACTTGCGACCATTCCCATAGTAAGTAAGTGCAACAGCTCCCACCTGCACACACTGTGGTTGAATGATTGGAGCAAGACATACTGGTCTGTACGCATACGTTTGATTGGTGATTTGAAGCGATGTAGCATTGTTCTAAGGAGATACCTCATACACCTATTGCTGGAATTCACCAACCTGCACGCAGCAAGCTTGTCCAATCTGAATAGATGTGCCTTAATACTTCAAATTCCTCAGCGAATGCTGTCATGAGGATCACACCCCCAGCAATGCCCAAATCAGAGGCAAATGAACCTCGATGATGACGACGAGCCAACAAGGTCTTTCTGTTTCGGTACAGGCGTGTCGCTGCTGACAAAAAAACACTGGAAAGCCAGCAGGCCACGCTACACTTGAGTACAGCCAGTATGAGAGCCAAGGAGAGCGAGAGGAGCCCTTCCAAGAAGACCATTGGGTAACTGGTGACGAGGCAGTCCCTGAGAAACCCAACATCCATCTCCATGATATCAAACAGTGCATCAAAGGCATCACTCCGGATCCTGCCGATTAGCTTTCGGTTCATAGAAACTGTGCTTGGATGTAGCGTTGCTCCTTCCAACCTACACCGGAGTAGGCAAGACAACGCAAAGGCCAGGCAAACCCTATTCGATTTTTCTATGTCCTTCTCCTCGAGGACCTCATCGCGTTGACAAATGGTATCAAGTGTAATTACAGACCTCAAGCCATTAATATTCAGACTACTACTAGTTTGCTTGCTACTGCAGTTTCTGGATTCCTCTGACTCTCCATAGACCAAGTATTTGCACGCTTCCATGCCATGAGCTGGCCGACTCATCTCAGGTGTCTGGTTCTTAATAAAGTTGCTTTGGGGCTGGTTGGGACCCATGTATGCCTGGAGAAGCTCTGAACTCCGGCCATGCCACAAGGATTTGGATGCTCGACGGTGTGTCACAATCCTGTACAAGCACTTGAGAACCAGAAGGCCCCAGAAAATCCAACATGGGACATGCCCAATCTTGGAGCCCTGTGTTGCATTCATGTAAGCAACGACCAAAAGCTTCAACACATTTCTCACCTCCAATTGCGTGCCATAAGTCCCAGAGAGGCCACTGGCACTAGAACGGAAGATGACCAGTGCAAGTGCCCACACCGGAAACAGTGGATACCTTACAGGTGAGGCTTGCATGGCCCCTACAATGTACATCAGTATGGTATCAGACATAGCATCTGGGAGGCTGGAGCTCCATACGGGCAAAAGTTAAACATACGGCGTATGGAGGCCATCAATGAGAAAAATGCCACCATGAAGTACACAACCATGAGAGTTCCCATTATGAATCGGATGCAAAGCAAGATATATTTCTCCTGACTCCATTTAAAGAGGAAGCCTGTGATCACAGAACTAGGGTCTACCATCTTAATTTACTTTTCCCCCACCACGGTACCGCATGCAGTTCCCTCTGTATGTATTAATAACCTTGTCAGATTAATTCACAAGTTAGGTAACTTACTTTGCATGCACTAGCTATATTAGTCATCAACCTGTGCATTGCATAGGGAATGAAATTCACTAGAACAAAACAATCGACTAGAGACACCTTAATTAAACATCTTTAGCAAACTAATCCGCTCAGTTCTAGCTGTTGCCGTCTATCGCCAACCCCTGCTTCTCCGTTTCAGCCACTACCGTTGGGATCAGTTGAAATCTCACCACAACTTCGAGGTGAATGAACATGTGGGGGCTAACAAGCCAGATTTGTGGAGGGATGAGTCTCCAATTTATGGGGGATTGGCTGATTGAAAGGGCTAGGACGTCCAAGGGATTGACCTGCCATGGGGAGTCAGATTGAGGTGAGATTGCATATTTTCATCGTAGAGAAGGTAATTTCACTGTTTTCCCTTTCTATTGAGATTTCACAGAGGTATTCATTGCTTGTGATCTGCGCTGAACATCTGGTTTAGGGATAATTTGGCAGTTTGCATATACATTGGTTGCGATTGTGGTTAGAGGAGCCTCTTAGTGACATTTATTTCCTGGAAAAATAGGAATATTGAAAGACAGAAAGATTGCAACACGTAGTCAGGTTTATTCTCAAAGTTGTCAACACTCAACATTACTGCATTGAATGTAACTCTAGTTTCTGGAATACGAACTGAATCCCTTAGATTTCTGAAGTCTGAAGAGAGCACAACAGATATATGTTGACTTAGCTGTGTTTGTTATTTTGAGTCGGGAACTCACTCTCTCAGCACATAAAACGGAGCGCTCATTAGTGCATGATTAATTAAGTATTTGCTAATTATTTTTTGAAAAATGGATTAATATAATTTTTTAAAGCAACTTTCGTATAGAAATTTTTTTTAAAAAATACACCGTTTAGCAGTTTGAAAAAGTGCGCGCGGAAAAAAAGAGAGATGAGTTGGAAGTGTAGGCTACCGAACACAGCCTTAGAGTGCTTTTCTGTGATTCCTTATGCAGGGTTTCTGTTAGCAGGCTAGAGGGAAAGCTTGTGCTATTGTTATGACATATTTATCAATTCTCAGGAACCTCAGTTACTGCTGACTGAAGCACCCCCATGTTATTACTAACAAGGTTAGTTTAAATAATTCTCAACGAATAATCATGAATATATATATATATGATGGCCCACATGGCCACATACATGTTGCAGTCTCATGAGAAACCAACTCTATATTTGTTGTCAATATATATTCTGATTTAATGTATATTTGGGCAGATCAGTCCAATAGCAGACATTATTAAATCATGTTTCAATATTCCTTTGGTTTTCCTTTGCAAAATCAAAAGACAGTTTCCTTTGCAGAATTCGCTACAAGCTGAACCTGGAACCAGGATACTCTTGATAACTGAAAAGTATATTCCTTTGCATCCATGGTGTTAAATTTGTTAGATAATACATGACTCGTTGGTATGCGCGGTACTAGTTAAAATTTTGTTGATAAAATATTCTCTCACTAACCTGAGTGATCTACTTTGAAGGTCAAATACTCAGATAAACTATGGAGTTAATTTGATGTACTATTCACGTGATTGGTAGTCCATTCCATGTTGGTTTGCGCAGTACGTCTTGTCAATCTTTTGTTGACGGAAATTTTTTTATCAGTAGTTTCTTTCACAAACTCTGTACTCTGCTCCTCATTGTAGTTCAGATTGTACATTGTTTCCAGAAGTTCCATTTTCCGTTTGTACAATGTAAATTATCACTGTAATGAATGAAATGTGTGATATCTTTGATAAATCCCTCTCTAAATTTTCTTTTACTTATAATGCTAAATGAATTGTGATGCAATATGATAATTGTGGATATCATAATTGACGTGGCCTGTTTTCACATCTAATAAATTTATCTCTAGAGCTTGGATATTATAATAGAATTTATAAATATATAAATAGATAAAACAATGATAAAATGTATGCATAGGAGAACCAATGGCTTATAAACGATATATGTAAAATGGATCACGATATAAGTAAAAATAACAGAGAGTACGTACTCGCCCTATCCAAAAGTAAATCTCATTTCCTATCATCCCAATTCACATTTAGTAGGAAGAAAGAAAAGAGACCAAATAAATATCCTCATTAATAAGAAAACAGTATCGGAGGGTGGGATTGTAAAACTTCTCCATTCGTAGCACAAAGGTAAAAAAATTAATTTATATAACCACAAAGTTTAAACTCTAGGAATTAATTTCTAGCACAAAGAGAGCAGGGCATATAAAATTAGATGCATGATTATATATTACGGAACAATTAACAGTAACTAAAAACCAACCAAACCGGCCAGTAAATCAAGGAGAGAATTAAGAAGAGAGACTTACAATATTGGACGGGCAGGGCACGTGACCACTGTACCACAGTGCACAGCTCGTCGGCGGCGGTGGAAGATCGAATTAAGCTGCAGCTAGCTACGTTAACGGTGGCGCCTCTCTTGCCCAGCCGGTACAGCCAGCTTAGCGAGAAGGGATATGAATAATTTTCTTTTTAAGGTTAAACAGATGCAAACATCCGAGGTACTCCTCCCTCCGTTTTAAAATATAAAATATTTTTGTCAGATGTGACACATCATCCTAGTATTATGAATATAAAAAAATCATGTTCAGATTTGTAGTACTATATGTATCACATCCAACCGAATTTTTTTATATTTTGGGATGAGATAAGTACCCTCCCAAAATATAAAAATCTAGGATCAAATAAGACACTCATGTCCAGATTTATAGTTTTAGAAAGTACTTCATCCTATCTAAATTTTTATATTTTAGGATGAAGAGAATATTACGAAGCTGGTCATCCTATCTAAATTTTTATATTTTAGGATGAAGAGAATATTACGAAGCTGGATGGGAGGACATTATGACAGCTGTAGATTTGTGCATAAGCCCCTGAAGTATGGACAAATTACAACTTAAGAATGAAACAAGCAGATAAAAAGGACTTTAAAAAAATAAGAGAAAAGGCAATTGTGTGTGGGCACAATGCTTGAGAAAAAAAAGGACTTCAAAAGAAATAAGAAAAAAGCAATTGTGTATGGGCGTGATGCTTTAGCGGCTGTGCACTTTAATACCTAAATCATATTTTGGTAGTACTTGGCATTGCAAATATTTGATAAGGTTAAGAAGTTTAAGTTGTGTTTGATTTAATACTTTAAGTTTTTTGAGAGAAAGATTCTAGAATTGTCAAACTTTGATAATAAAGACAAATTTTTGGCAATGTTTAGATTATTATCTTGTTAAATTTTGATAAAGCCAAAATTCAGTAGGGTTCATTTTAATAATAAAATAAACAACCCCTTAATTTCGCACGGATGGGTCTGCTGCATGGCCACATATATATACACTGTGCTGCGGGCCTGTGGCCCCTGTGAAGTTTTTTTTTCTTTTGACGACATTTTTTAGGTTAATTTGATCCATACCACTGCAAATATGACATATTAAAAAAATTTCACTACTATTCGTGATATCGGCTATATGTCACTGAAATTTATAAAAATTGGATCTATGGCACTGCCGACCAATTTTCTGTCAATCTCCGTTAGCTCTCTCCCTCTTCCTCTCTTCACTTCTCCTCCACCTTGGCAGCGAGCGTGACACATGTGACAGCGGTGAGGCGCATCCAGGGGCAGACGCCAAGGCGGAGCCCGCCGTCGAGGAAGCAGTGGTCGAGGTAGGCGACGGCGAGCGCGACCGTGAGTGCGGAGAAGCCGAGCCTCGCGACGACGCGTAGCACCCATCCGACCACCGCCTCCCGGGCAGACACCCCCCGTAGCCGTCGTCGTGGTTGTCGGTGAGCCACACCGCCTCCTCCTTGCCCCTGAGCGCCTCGAACAGCGACGGCAACTCGTCGTCGAGGAGCGACGGGGGTGGGGGCACCGGACCTCCGTTGCCGGTGGTGCTGCCTCCGCCCAGATTTGGCAAGGAGGGTCGCCGACGTTGTCTATGGCGACGGCGGCAGTGGAAGAGATCCAGGTCATCGTCGTCGTGTCACCCCTCCACCCGACCGAGCGCCGCCATTGGCCTTCCCTTCCCAGAGCTCACCGGTCAGCCTCCGCATGGTCAACGGGGCTTGGGGACGGTGACCTGAGCTCCGCCGTCATCGGTCCCAAGCTTCGTCGTCACCGCTATTGTTGCCCATCTCGTCTCTCCGCCAGGAGAGAGGAAGAAGAGAGATGGAAGGGGAAGGAGGGAAGGGGCAAAAGTGACATTTCACACGGGATTAGACAGTGGTTGACAGAAAAATAGACGAGAGTGGCATGGTTTCAATTTCCCTAAATTCCAGTGACACGTAGCCGATATCATGAATAGTAGTGGCATTTTTCTAATATGCTATATTTACAGTGGCATGGATCAAATTAACCTTTTTTTTAAAGACACCTGCGGTTAATTGATGATTTCATGATGGCTTCAATATATATATATATATACATACATATACACACACACACACACACACACACACACACACACACACACACACACACACACACACACACACATATATATATATATATATATATATATATATATATATATATATATATATATACTTATACCGTTCAAAAGACTAAAGTAATATTGTGTGGTGTATAATGAATCTGTTTTCACTCAATCTTCTCGATCGGACTGTGAAAGTGCATCTAGGCCCCTAATTGTTTTGATGATTTATGACAATGCGATTAGAGAGGACTAACAATTTTGTTTGATTGAATGTGAAGATTTGTTAGTCCGTGACGGTGTGTTGCGCTCTACGATTGCGAGAACATTTTGTGTTGCGGCAATGATCAAAGGTTATATTGTTTATTTTCCTCTCTTTGGGTCATTAGGATAACCGCACTATTAAGAGGGATGATGCATTGACATATGAGGAGTGTTGAAAGTGCTCAAATCTTTTTGTAAAAGTGTTTCCCTCAGTTTATGTGTGTTCTGGAAATTTTCGGAGTTGTCCGAAAGCGCTTTTCGGAACTTCCGAAAATACACAGAACCAAGTTTTCGCTTCTGGAAATTTTCGGAACTTCCGAAAGTAATTTTCGGAACTTCCGAAAATAACCGAGCAGCAAAGTGGCTTCTGTAAATTTTCGGAAATATCCGAAATCACTTTTCGGAACTTCCGAAAATGACTGCGAACCAAAGTTTGCTTCTGGAAATTTTCGGAGTTGTCCGAAATTACTTTTCGGAACTTCCGAAAATTGTCTGCGAGCCAAGTTTGGTTCTGGAAATTTTCGGATTTGTCCGAAAGGAATTTTCGGAACTTCCGAAAATGTTCAGAAGGCAAGTTTGGTTCTGGAAATTTTCGGATTTGTCCGAAAGGAATTTTCGGAACTTCCGAAAATGTTCAGAAGGCAATTTTGGTTCTGGAAATTTTCGGATTTGTCCGATATTAATTTTCGGAACTTCCGAAAAATACAATTATTGTGCATAACGGGCAGATCTGGAGCTGTGGCTATAAATAGCCCACTCTCTCCACTTGTGAGGGTTGCTGGTGACATTGAACACTCTTGTGCCCTTGGCTTGCTTCTCTCTCGATTTACTCTTGAGCCTTGCTTTCTTGTTTCCCTTCCTCACCCGTGCTCGATTCGGATTTGGTGTGTGTGAGAGTTGTGGATTCAAGTTTGTGTGAGTGCTTGTTGGCTTTGTGAAGATTTGTGAGCACTTGCATCATCTCCGGGAGATCTTTGCATCATTTGTTGCTCTTGGAGGTTGAGGACTTCTAGGCGGCTAGGTGTCACTCCCGAGCCACCGATCTACTTGTGGTTGGCCGGGAGAAGTTTGTGAAGGTCGGATCTCACCTCCGAAAGGGAAGAGATACCACTAGTGGAAGGAGGAGTGCTTTGTGCAACCTCTTGAGGAAAGGGTTAGAGAAGACCCAGCTCTTTGTGAGCTCCTCAACGGAGAGTAGAATCCCCTCAAGGATTTGAACTCCGGGAACAACTCTTCTTGCTACAACCTTGGTGAAATCACTTTTCTCCCTCCTCTAGCTTCGCTTGTTTGTGCCGCTATAGGACTAGTTGCTGTTTGTGCTAGCATTTTATTGTTGTAGGCAGCTAGATCTAGAGTTTACTTTGAAGTGCGCATACTCTGCTATTTTCGGAAGTTCCGAAAATCATTTTCGGAAATTCCGAAAATTCCTGCTTCCGCTTTTAGTACAGTTTTTAAATTAGCCTATTCACCCCCCCTCTAGGCCTAATTGACCTTTTCAATTGGTATCAGAGCCTAATCTCCTTATTAGGCTTAACCGCTTGGAGAGATTATGTCGGGTCAAACAGGGGATGGCAAGGAGGGTGATAAGGGAGCTAAGATCCCTTATGACTACTCCTCTACATCTACATCTTATGTGAGCACCTACAGCGGTAAAGCTCCGTACTTTAATGGTACGGACTATGCCGCTTGGAAACATAAGATGAAGATGCACTTGAAGTCTATTAACCCATCTATTTGGAGAATAGTCGAAAATGGCTATGTTTTGCAGAAACCCGAGGATCCCACCAAGGAGGACGACGAGAACGAGCACAAGA
This sequence comes from Oryza officinalis, assembly GCA_008326285.1. Taxonomy (NCBI): domain Eukaryota; kingdom Viridiplantae; phylum Streptophyta; class Magnoliopsida; order Poales; family Poaceae; genus Oryza; species Oryza officinalis. The sequence continues at coordinate 29,663,631 of BDMV01000011.1, read as the reverse complement.
ACGCTCAAGCCGCTAATGCCATACTTAGCGCCTTGAGTGGAAGTGAGTTTAACCGTGTGGACGGCATTGAGAGTGCCAAAGTGATTTGGGACACACTTCGGAATTTGCATGAAGGCACGGATAGTGTTCGCGAGTCCAAGGTAGAGATTCTCAAGGGGCAGTTTGAGCGGTTTGTGATGTTGGATGGTGAGAGTCCGAGCGACATGTATGATCGGTTGAGCAAGATTGTCAATGAGATCAAGGGACTCGGTTCCAAGGACATGACCGATGAGGTTGTGGTTAAGAAGATGGTTCGAGCAATCACTCCAAGGAACTCTACCTTGGTGACCATCATTCGTGAGCGTCCGGACTACAAGACTTTCACACCTCATGACTTGCTAGGACGCATTCTTGCCCATGACATGCTTGAGCAAGAATCCAAGGAGGTCATCCAATACATCAACCAAAGCTCAACCACAAGCATCAAGAAGGAAAACTTGGCGTTGAAGGCGAAGGAAGAAGAAGAAGAAGAGAACCGCAAGAGCAAGAGCAAAGCGGATATCGATGATGAAGAGATGGCTCTCTTCGTCAAGAAGTTTGGGAAGTTCATGAGGCGAAGTGGCTTCTTCAAGGGGAGTTCTTCCAAGCGCTCCATCGACAAGTCAAGTGGGAGGCACTCCACGAGGAAATGCTACGAGTGTCATGAACCCGGACATTTCATGGCCGATTGCCCCAACCTCAAGGAAGAGAAGAAGAGGGGCGACAAGAAGGAAAAACCCAAGCATAGCAAGCGCGAGCGACATGGCCAAGCTCACCTTGGGATGATCTTCGGTTCCGATTCCGAGTCAAGCTCAAGTGATGATGAGGGAGTGGCCACCTTCGCCGTCAAGCCTACATCACCTCCTACACCTAGGCTCTTCAACTACTCGAGTGATGACGATGCTCCCATTTGCCTCATGGCAAAGGAGCCTAAGGTACCTTCCTTCGTCAAGTCCATAAATGTTGATCTTGTTAGTGATGAGGAGGATGAGATTGATGAGGTTATGGATGAGGATTTGTTCAAGTCCATAACTAAGAAATCAATACCGCACTTGAGTGAGTTGCTTATGAGAATCGAGGATCAATATGCAACCCTTGAGAGGCAAGAGGATTTGCTCATTCTTGAGAAGGAGCGAACTCATGAACTCAAGATTGAACTTGCTAAGGAAAGAGACAAAAATGAGGCTTTGGTACGGCTTTACGAGCAAACCAAAGAATCTCATGCTAATCTTGAGGTAGCGAATGCTCAACTTCAAGAGAGAGTGGATGGCTTGGACAAAGCTTACCTCTCCCTTGAAGAAAAGTTTGAAACCTTAAAGAATAGTGTCTCTCTCCCTAGTGAGGCATCTTGCTCTAAGATTGTCCTAAACAATGAATCATGTGCTAGGTGTAAGGATATTGATATTGATGCTTGTGTTACTAACTCTACGTCTTTGAGTGCTTTGCAAAAGCAAAATGAGAAGCTTATGGGACTCCTTCACAATGGCCTTCTCAAGTGCCATATGGGTAGTAAGGCCCTAAAGGAGTACCTAGGCTATCAAAGGGACAACTTCAATCACGAAGGTCTTGGGTATGTTCCTCCACCAAAAGGAAAGGTGGACAAGAGTGTGATGATCATGAAACCCCAAAGTCTTAGCAACTTTGTTNAAAGTTTGAAACCTTAAAGAATAGTGTCTCTCTCCCTAGTGAGGCATCTTGCTCTAAGATTGTCCTTTTGATGCATCTTATGTTCTTAGGAAGAATGCAAATGGTCGTGTTGTTGCTAAACATGTTGGCCCAAGGGGCAAAAATATGTCTATCAAGAGAGTGCTTTGGGTGCCTAAGACACTTGTTACTAACATGAGAGGACCCAAGCAAGCGTGGGTACCTAAAACTAGAAATTGATCTTTTGTAGGACTATATCTCCGGTGAAAAAGTTGGGTGATTGATAGTGGATGCACAAATCACATGACCGGAGAAGAATCAATGTTTTCATCCTTTGATCCAAACGGCTCATCCCAAGAGAACATAGTCTTCGGGGACGATGGAAAGGGAAAGGTAATGGGATTAGGTAAGATCGCAATCTCCAATGATCTTTCCATTTCCAACGTCCTCTTGGTAAAGTCCCTAAACTATAATCTATTGTCCGTCTCTCAATTATGTTCATTAGGTTACAATTGCCTTTTTACCGATGTTGATGTGACCGTATTTAGAAGGAATGATTCCTCAGTAGTCTTTAAGGGTGTTCTCAAGGGAAAGCTTTATCTTGTGGATTTTTCTTCAAGTAAAGCCAAACATGAGACATGCTTAGTGGCTAAATCCAACACGGGGTGGCTTTGGCATCGGAGGCTAGCCCATGTTGGTATGAGGAATCTTCACAAGCTTCTAAAAGGCGATCACATCCTTGGACTAACAAATGTTCAATTTGAGAAGGATAGAGTTTGTAGCGCATGTCAAGCCGGGAAGCAGATTGGAGCTCATCACCCGGTCAAGAATGTGATGACTACCACAAGACCATTGGAGCTTCTTCACATGGACCTCTTCGGACCCATTGCTTATCTAAGCATCGGAGGTAACAAATATGGTCTTGTTATTGTTGATGACTTTTCACGCTTCACGTGGGTGTTCTTTTTGCATGACAAGAGTGAGACTCAAGCTATCTTCAAGAAGTTTGCAAGAAGAGCACAAAATGAGTTCGAGCTTAAGATCAAGAACATCCGAAGTGACAACGGCAAAGAATTCAAGAACACGTGCGTGGAGAGCTTCCTTGATGAAGAAGGCATCAAGCACGAGTTCTCGGCTCCATATTCACCGCAACAAAATGGAGTAGCCGAGAGAAAGAATAGGACTCTTATCGAGATGGCGAGGACCATGTTGGATGAATACAAGACATCGGACCGTTTTTGGGCCGAAGCCGTCAACACCGCATGCCACGCCACTAACCGCCTCTATCTTCACCGTCTTCTTAAGAAGACTCCTTATGAGCTTCTTACCGCTAACAAGCCCTGTGTCACTTACTTTCGAGTTTTCGGTAGTAAGTGTTACATTCTTAACAAGAAGGCGAGACCCTCAAAGTTTGCTCCTAAAGTGGATGAGGGATTCTTACTTGGGTATGGGTCAAATGAGTGTGCATACCGTGTTTTCAACAAGACCTCCGGTATTGTTGAGATCGCGCGTGATGTGACATTTGACGAAACTAATGGCTCTCAAGTGGAGCAAGTTGACTCACATGTGTTAGGTGAAGAAGAGGATCCAAGTGAAGCCATCAAGAGGTTGGCTCTAGGAGATGTTCGTCCTAGGGAGCAACAACAAGGGACCTCTTCCTCAACACAAGTGGACCCATCTACCTCAATCCAAGCCAACGATCCTTCATCTTCACACATGGATCTTAGAGAAGAAGACGAGCACATGCCGTCTTCACCAATCAACCTTGCACGCCCAAGGATACACCAAAGCATTCAACGAGATCACCCTACCGACAACATTCTAGGTGATATTAACAAGGGAGTATCCACTAGATCTCGAGTTGCAAATTTTTGTGAACATTACTCTTTTGTGTCTTCCATTGAGCCACTAAGGGTAGAAGAAGCACTCGATGATCCGGATTGGGTGATGGCGATGCAAGAAGAGTTGAATAACTTCACACGGAATGAAGTGTGGACATTGGTGGAGAGACCAAGGCAAAACGTGATAGGCACTAAGTGGATCTTCCGGAACAAGCAAGATGAGGACGGCTTGGTGGTAAGAAACAAGGCGAGGTTAGTGGCTCAAGGGTTCACCCAAATCGAAGGATTGGATTTTGGTGAAACCTTTGCGCCGGTAGCTAGGCTTGAGTCAATTCGCATTTTATTAGCCTTTGCTACTAACCTTGATTTCAAGCTCTATCAAATGGACGTGAAGAGCGCCTTCCTCAACGGTCCAATTAATGAGTTGGTATATGTGGAGCAACCGCCAGGGTTCGAAGATCCAAAGTATCCTAACCATGTGTATAAGCTTCACAAGGCGCTCTATGGGCTTAAGCAAGCCCCAAGAGCTTGGTATGAATGCCTTCGTGATTTTCTTGTGAAAAACGGTTTTGAGATTGGCAAAGCCGATTCTACTCTATTTACCAAGAGACATGATAATGATATCTTTGTGTGCCAAATATATGTCGACGACATCATATTTGGCTCTACTAACAAGTCTTTTAGTGAAGAATTTAGTAGAATGATGACCAAGCGCTTTGAGATGTCCATGATGGGTGAATTGAAGTTCTTCCTCGGCCTTCAAATCAAGCAACTCAAGGAAGGAACCTTCATTTGCCAAACAAAGTACTTGAATGACATGCTCAAGAAATTTGGCATGGAGAATGCAAAGCCAATTCACACGCCCATGCCTTCAAATGGGCACCTAGACCTCAACAAACAAGGTAAGGACGTCGACCAAAAGGTATACCGTTCCATCATTGGCTCACTCCTTTACCTTTGTGCATCTAGGCCCGATATCATGCTTAGTGTATGCATGTGTGCACGATTTCAAGCCGCTCCGAAGGAGTGTCATCTTGTGGCCGTAAAGAGAATCCTCCGATATTTAGTGCACACACCCAATCTTGGTCTTTGGTATCCCAAGGGAGCGAGGTTCAACCTCATTGGCTTTGCCGATGCGGATTATGCCGGGTGCAAAGTGGATAGGAAAAGCACATCGGGTACTTGCCAATTCTTGGGTAGGTCCCTTGTTTCTTGGTCTTCTAAGAAACAAAACTCCGTCGCCCTATCCACCGCCGAGGCGGAGTACGTTTCGGCGGGGAGTTGTTGTGCTCAACTTCTTTGGATGAAACAAACCTTGAGAGACTATGGCCTCAATGTGAGCAAAATTCCACTCCTATGCGACAATGAGAGCGCCATCAAGATAGCCAACAATCCCGTCCAACACTCCCGAACTAAACATATTGATATTCGCCACCACTTTTTGAGAGACCATTCCACAAGAGGCGACATAGACATTCAACATGTGAGAACCGACAAACAATTGGCAGATATTTTTACCAAGCCTCTTGATGAAGCTAGGTTTTGTGAGTTGAGGAGTGAACTAAATATCTTGGATTCTCGGAATGTGGCTTGATCTATTGTATGCATCTTTGATTGCTAGAATAGGGTTGTTTACCACTTTGTGACAAAATGGACATTCAATTCATGGATGGACACGAGTAAATTTTTTTTGTGGATAAATTGAATCTTTGTGTTTGGGGATCTCATTTTTCAATGAATTTTGATCCTTGCACAATCTAAGATAGATTCACACATTCCCTCTTTCGAGGGTGAATTATCTTGTCTCATGGTAATTTACTTTTTTTTATCCTTGGATCAACCCTTTTGGCTTGTGGCTATTGTTTTGTGTGCTTGCTTGTGTGCTAGTCACAAGTTCAAATGGGAGCTAAAGTGTTCGACCATCTATCCATTCAAATTCCCTTCATTAAAGGTTTGTGAAAATGTTGTTGTTCAAAATTCCCGGTGCAATTCCTTTTAACAAACATAAATTCAAAATGGTTGCGAAACGATTTCATCAAAATTCCTCATCATTTTTTTCTTTCAAAACCTGTGCTGTTCTGCATTTTTTCGGAAGTTCCGAAATTTTTTTCGGAAGTTCCGAAAATTTACAGAAGGCTCTATATCCTTTCACCCGTGGTTCTCTCTCTCTTCCTCATTTTCTTTTTCCCACGGGTTTGTCTCCTCCTCCACTCCACCGACGACCACCTCCTCTCCGGCAACTCCTCGGCGCTCACCTCTCCGCTCCACCTTGCGGGAGCACGTTTGGGGGCTCTTGTGGAGGCTACATTGTAAATCTCCACCGCGTTCTTCACTCGTTCTTCGTGTTCTTGAGGATGCCACGTCTCAAGCTTGCCTCTCGCAAGTCCAAGCGTCCACGGGATCGTTCTCCTACTCCATCCTCTCCGGAGGATTCGGACAGTGATTGGTCCGGAGCAGAGGATACGGGTCCCCAAGTGACGCGGGTGGCTAAGGGCGGCACTCTTCCTCCTCGCCGGTCGACTCAGTCGCATGGCACTGCAGGTTCCTCGAGGCAACCTCGCCAGTCTACTGGTGAGGGCTCGTCTCAGCAGCCTCAGACGCCGCCGCACATTCCCGCCGTCCCCATTGGGCCTCTTCGGATTCACACGCCCGAGCGGGACCCGGCTGTGGTGCGCCAAGTGCGCGACTGGCGGAAGAAGTCCGATCTGGTTGCTCCTCACCGTGATGAGGATCCTCGTTCCAGTCGTCGTTCTGCCTCGGATGCTCGGTTTTGGACTCTATTTCAGCAAGACTACTATGAGTCCGTCATCAAGCCTAAATCAAATCCCTGTGTGCAAATGCAATGGATAAACTGGGAGGAGCTGCAAGCCCATGATGATCCTATCCTCAACACAGTTGTTGCCGTCTGTGAAGAGATGGGGGTCCGTGCTTTCATGACTCTGGAGCAGCCTTGGTGCAATGAGATCATTGCCCAATTCTATGCCACGGTGTACTTTGANATTTTTTTTTGTGGATAAATTGAATCTTTGTGTTTGGGGATCTCATTTTTCAATGAATTTTGATCCTTGCACAATCTAAGATAGATTCACACATTCCCTCTTTCGAGGGCGAATTATCTTGTCTCATGGTAATTTACTTTTTTTTGATCCTTGGATCAACCCTTTTGGCTTGTGGCTATTGTTTTGTGTGCTTGCTTGTGTGCTAGTCACAAGTTCAAATGGGAGCTAAAGTGTTCGACCATCTATCCATTCAAATTCCCTTCATTAAAGGTTTGTGAAAATGTTGTTGTTCAAAATTCCCGGTGCAATTCCTTTTAACAAACATAAATTCAAAATGGTTGCGAAACGATTTCATCAAAATTCCTCATCATTTTTTTTTCTTTCAAAACCTGTGCTGTTCTGCATTTTTTCGGAAGTTCCGAAATTTTTTTCGGAAGTTCCGAAAATTTACAGAAGGCTCTTATATCCTTTCACCCGTGGTTCTCTCTCTCTTCCTCCACTCAGCCACAACAATCTGCTCCCGTGGCTCGCCATGCGCCGTCTCCTTTGTTTCGCCTTTTGCGGAGTCTTTTTGGCCTTTGCTCTGCAGAGGCTAAACAGAACCGCAAAGCGCGAAATGAAGTCAAGAAGACGGCCCGGCGCGTCAAGACTATGCAAGCACAGCTGAATCAACATCTTCAAGTCGATATCCCCCCTTCCCCTCCAGGCTTTGAGGCGGAGCCTGACGAGCCTGAGGAGGAGATCGAGGATCCATTTGCAGGGCTTCCTCCGGATTATGACTTCTTTGGCTTTGGCCATCCTCCTCCTCCTCCAGAGGATCCTCCTCAGGCGCCTTTCGTTTGAACAGTCGTCGCCCTGTTCCCTCCTTTTTTGGTGTGTTGATGCCAAAGGGGGAGAATATCTATCTTTTTACCTTTTTACCTACCTTCATTTGCTCTAAGTGTGGTCGAACCTTGATGGCATTTCCATTTGTATGAGACTTTGTGTGGTAGCTTTTGAGCAGGACTTGAGTTATTGTAATCTTATTCATGCATTTATGTAAGTCTCTAATGACTGCTTATGTGTGACCTTAGGATGAAATGTCTTTTATGCCTTTTTGTCTATGTGTTGCGATGTTCTCATGTCTATTCATTTGTTATGTGGTAATGTTTAAGCATTGGTATAATTTTTGTTGTGAGCTTAAATGTGAATGCAAAGTTTTAGGGGGAGCTCTCCACTTGCCTATAATGCACACTTCTAGGGGGAGTTCTCACTAAAATCTTACATCAAATCTTTATATTGTTTCACTCTCTATTGTGATCTAATCGTGTTGTCATCAATCACCAAAAAGGGGGAGATTGAAAGTGCATCTAGGCCCCTAATTGTTTTGATGATTTATGACAATGCGATTAGAGAGGACTAACAATTTTGTTTGAGTGAATGTGAAGATTTGTTAGTCCGTGACGGTGTGTTGCGCTCTACGATTGCGAGAACATTTTGTGTTGCGGCAATGATCAAAGGTTATATTGTTTATTTTCCTCTCTTTGGGTCATTAGGATAACCGCACTATTAAGAGGGATGATGCATTGACATATGAGGAGTGTTGAAAGTGCTCAAATCTTTTTGTAAAAGTGTTTCCCTCAGTTTATGTGTGTTCTGGAAATTTTCGGAGTTGTCCGAAAGCGCTTTTCGGAACTTCCGAAAATACACAGAACCAAGTTTTCGCTTCTGGAAATTTTCGGAACTTCCGAAAGTAATTTTCGGAACTTCCGAAAATAACCGAGCAGCAAAGTGGCTTCTGTAAATTTTCGGAAATATCCGAAATCACTTTTCGGAACTTCCGAAAATGACTGCGAACCAAAGTTTGCTTCTGGAAATTTTCGGAGTTGTCCGAAATTACTTTTCGGAACTTCCGAAAATTGTCTGCGAGCCAAGTTTGGTTCTGGAAATTTTCGGATTTGTCCGAAAGGAATTTTCGGAACTTCCGAAAATGTTCAGAAGGCAAGTTTGGTTCTGGAAATTTTCGGATTTGTCCGAAAGGAATTTTCGGAACTTCCGAAAATGTTCAGAAGGCAATTTTGGTTCTGGAAATTTTCGGATTTGTCCGATATTAATTTTCGGAACTTCCGAAAAATACAATTATTGTGCATAACGGGCAGATCTGGAGCTGTGGCTATAAATAGCCCACTCTCTCCACTTGTGAGGGTTGCTGGTGACATTGAACACTCTTGTGCCCTTGGCTTGCTTCTCTCTCTCGATTTACTCTTGAGCCTTGCTTTCTTGTTTCCCTTCCTCACCCGTGCTCGATTCGGATTTGGTGTGTGTGAGAGTTGTGGATTCAAGTTTGTGTGAGTGCTTGTTGGCTTTGTGAAGATTTGTGAGCACTTGCATCATCTCCGGGAGATCTTTGCATCATTTGTTGCTCTTGGAGGTTGAGGACTCCTAGGCGGCTAGGTGTCACTCCCGAGCCACCGATCTACTTGTGGTTGGCCGGGAGAAGTTTGTGAAGGTCGGATCTCACCTCCGAAAGGGAAGAGATACCACTAGTGGAAGGAGGAGTGCTTTGTGCAACCTCTTGAGGAAAGGGTTAGAGAAGACCCAGCTCTTTGTGAGCTCCTCAACGGAGAGTAGAATCCCCTCAAGGATTTGAACTCCGGGAACAACTCTTCTTGCTACAACCTTGGTGAAATCACTTTTCTCCCTCCTCTAGCTTCGCTTGTTTGTGCCGCTATAGGACTAGTTGCTGTTTGTGCTAGCATTTTATTGTTGTAGGCAGCTAGATCTAGAGTTTACTTTGAAGTGCGCATACTCTGCTATTTTCGGAAGTTCCGAAAATCATTTTCGGAAATTCCGAAAATTCCTGCTTCCGCTTTTAGTACAGTTTTTAAATTAGCCTATTCACCCCCCTCTAGGCCTAATTGACCTTTTCAAGACTTACCCCTCGCGTGAAGGGCAGGAACTCGCCGAAGAAGACGAAAAGTAAAGGTTGGCGATGCGCCGAAGTTGATTGATTGTGAGATAAAAATTACATGAACCTCGGGCTTACATACTTATACCCATAGGCTAACAAAGATCCTAACAGAATACGACTCAAACTTTCCTAAAGATAAAAGGAAACAGATAAAGTGCTTATTGGACACTAAACACACTTTTCTAAAGATAAAAANGCCGCTAATGCCATACTTAGCGCCTTGAGTGGAAGTGAGTTTAACCGTGTGGACGGCATTGAGAGTGCCAAAGTGATTTGGGACACACTTCGGAATTTGCATGAAGGCACGGATAGTGTTCGCGAGTCCAAGGTAGAGATTCTCAAGGGGCAGTTTGAGCGGTTTGTGATGTTGGATGGTGAGAGTCCGAGCGACATGTATGATCGGTTGAGCAAGATTGTCAATGAGATCAAGGGACTCGGTTCCAAGGACATGACCGATGAGGTTGTGGTTAAGAAGATGGTTCGAGCAATCACTCCAAGGAACTCTACCTTGGTGACCATCATTCGTGAGCGTCCGGACTACAAGACTTTCACACCTCATGACTTGCTAGGACGCATTCTTGCCCATGACATGCTTGAGCAAGAATCCAAGGAGGTCATCCAATACATCAACCAAAGCTCAACCACAAGCATCAAGAAGGAAAACTTGGCGTTGAAGGCGAAGGAAGAAGAAGAAGAAGAGAACCGCAAGAGCAAGAGCAAAGCGGATATCGATGATGAAGAGATGGCTCTCTTCGTCAAGAAGTTTGGGAAGTTCATGAGGCGAAGTGGCTTCTTCAAGGGGAGTTCTTCCAAGCGCTCCATCGACAAGTCAAGTGGGAGGCACTCCACGAGGAAATGCTACGAGTGTCATGAACCCGGACATTTCATGGCCGATTGCCCCAACCTCAAGGAAGAGAAGAAGAGGGGCGACAAGAAGGAAAAACCCAAGCATAGCAAGCGCGAGCGACATGGCCAAGCTCACCTTGGGATGATCTTCGGTTCCGATTCCGAGTCAAGCTCAAGTGATGATGAGGGAGTGGCCACCTTCGCCGTCAAGCCTACATCACCTCCTACACCTAGGCTCTTCAACTACTCGAGTGATGACGATGCTCCCATTTGCCTCATGGCAAAGGAGCCTAAGGTACCTTCCTTCGTCAAGTCCATAAATGTTGATCTTGTTAGTGATGAGGAGGATGAGATTGATGAGGTTATGGATGAGGATTTGTTCAAGTCCATAACTAAGAAATCAATACCGCACTTGAGTGAGTTGCTTATGAGAATCGAGGATCAATATGCAACCCTTGAGAGGCAAGAGGATTTGCTCATTCTTGAGAAGGAGCGAACTCATGAACTCAAGATTGAACTTGCTAAGGAAAGAGACAAAAATGAGGCTTTGGTACGGCTTTACGAGCAAACCAAAGAATCTCATGCTAATCTTGAGGTAGCGAATGCTCAACTTCAAGAGAGAGTGGATGGCTTGGACAAAGCTTACCTCTCCCTTGAAGAAAAGTTTGAAACCTTAAAGAATAGTGTCTCTCTCCCTAGTGAGGCATCTTGCTCTAAGATTGTCCTAAACAATGAATCATGTGCTAGGTGTAAGGATATTGATATTGATGCTTGTGTTACTAACTCTACGTCTTTGAGTGCTTTGCAAAAGCAAAATGAGAAGCTTATGGGACTCCTTCACAATGGCCTTCTCAAGTGCCATATGGGTAGTAAGGCCCTAAAGGAGTACCTAGGCTATCAAAGGGACAACTTCAATCACGAAGGTCTTGGGTATGTTCCTCCACCAAAAGGAAAGGTGGACAAGAGTGTGATGATCATGAAACCCCAAAGTCTTAGCAACTTTGTTAAGGCTAAAAGTATCCTTCCTAATGAGTTTGCTTCACATTGTCCTTTTGATGCATCTTATGTTCTTAGGAAGAATGCAAATGGTCGTGTTGTTGCTAAATATGTTGGCCCAAGGGGCAAAAATATGTCTATCAAGAGAGTGCTTTGGGTGCCTAAGACACTTGTTACTAACATGAGAGGACCCAAGCAAGCGTGGGTACCTAAAACTAGAAATTGATCTTTTGTAGGACTATATCTCCGGTGGAAAAAGTTGGGTGATTGATAGTGGATGCACAAATCACATGACCGGAGAAGAATCAATGTTTTCATCCTTTGATCCAAACGGCTCATCCCAAGAGAACATAGTCTTCGGGGACGATGGAAAGGGAAAGGTAATGGGATTAGGTAAGATCGCAATCTCCAATGATCTTTCCATTTCCAACGTCCTCTTGGTAAAGTCCCTAAACTATAATCTATTGTCCGTCTCTCAATTATGTTCATTAGGTTACAATTGCCTTTTTACCGATGTTGATGTGACCGTATTTAGAAGGAATGATTCCTCAGTAGTCTTTAAGGGTGTTCTCAAGGGAAAGCTTTATCTTGTGGATTTTTCTTCAAGTAAAGCCAAACATGAGACATGCTTAGTGGCTAAATCCAACACGGGGTGGCTTTGGCATCGGAGGCTAGCCCATGTTGGTATGAGGAATCTTCACAAGCTTCTAAAAGGCGATCACATCCTTGGACTAACAAATGTTCAATTTGAGAAGGATAGAGTTTGTAGCGCATGTCAAGCCGGGAAGCAGATTGGAGCTCATCACCCGGTCAAGAATGTGATGACTACCACAAGACCATTGGAGCTTCTTCACATGGACCTCTTCGGACCCATTGCTTATCTAAGCATCGGAGGTAACAAATATGGTCTTGTTATTGTTGATGACTTTTCACGCTTCACGTGGGTGTTCTTTTTGCATGACAAGAGTGAGACTCAAGCTATCTTCAAGAAGTTTGCAAGAAGAGCACAAAATGAGTTCGAGCTTAAGATCAAGAACATCCGAAGTGACAGCGGCAAAGAATTCAAGAACACGTGCGTGGAGAGCTTCCTTGATGAAGAAGGCATCAAGCACGAGTTCTCGGCTCCATATTCACCGCAACAAAATGGAGTAGCCGAGAGAAAGAATAGGACTCTTATCGAGATGGCGAGGACCATGTTGGATGAATACAAGACATCGGACCGTTTTTGGGCCGAAGCCGTCAACACCGCATGCCACGCCACTAACCGCCTCTATCTTCACCGTCTTCTTAAGAAGACTCCTTATGAGCTTCTTACCGGTAACAAGCCCTGTGTCACTTACTTTCGAGTTTTCGGTAGTAAGTGTTACATTCTTAACAAGAAGGCGAGATCCTCAAAGTTTGCTCCTAAAGTGGATGAGGGATTCTTACTTGGGTATGGGTCAAATGAGTGTGCGTACCGTGTTTTCAACAAGACCTCCGGTATTGTTGAGATCGCGCGTGATGTGACATTTGACGAAACTAATGGCTCTCAAGTGGAGCAAGTTGACTCACATGTGTTAGGTGAAGAAGAGGATCCAAGTGAAGCCATCAAGAGGTTGGCTCTAGGAGATGTTCGTCCTAGGGAGCAACAACAAGGGACCTCTTCCTCAACACAAGTGGACCCATCTACCTCAATCCAAGCCAACGATCCTTCATCTTCACACATGGATCTTGGAGAAGAAGACGAGCACATGCCGTCTTCACCAATCAACCTTGCACGCCCAAGGATACACCAAAGCATTCAACGAGATCACCCTACCGACAACATTCTAGGTGATATTAACAAGGGAGTATCCACTAGATCTCGAGTTGCAAATTTTTGTGAACATTACTCTTTTGTGTCTTCCATTGAGCCACTAAGGGTAGAAGAAGCACTCGATGATCCGGATTGGGTGATGGCGATGCAAGAAGAGTTGAATAACTTCACACGGAATGAAGTGTGGACATTGGTGGAGAGACCAAGGCAAAACGTGATAGGCACCAAGTGGATCTTCCGGAACAAGCAAGATGAGGACGGCTTGGTGGTAAGAAACAAGGCGAGGTTAGTGGCTCAAGGGTTCACCCAAATCGAAGGATTGGATTTTGGTGAAACCTTTGCGCCGGTAGCTAGGCTTGAGTCAATTCGCATTTTATTAGCCTTTGCTACTAACCTTGATTTCAAGCTCTATCAAATGGACGTGAAGAGCGCCTTCCTCAACGGTCCAATTAATGAGTTGGTATATGTGGAGCAACCGCCAGGGTTCGAAGATCCAAAGTATCCTAACCATGTGTATAAGCTTCACAAGGCGCTCTATGGGCTTAAGCAAGCCCCAAGAGCTTGGTATGAATGCCTTCGTGATTTTCTTGTGAAAAACGGTTTTGAGATTGGCAAAGCCGATTCTACTCTATTTACCAAGAGACATGATAATGATATCTTTGTGTGCCAAATATATGTCGACGACATCATATTTGGCTCTACTAACAAGTCTTTTAGTGAAGAATTTAGTAGAATGATGACCAAGCGCTTTGAGATGTCCATGATGGGTGAATTGAAGTTCTTCCTCGGCCTTCAAATCAAGCAACTCAAGGAAGGAACCTTCATTTGCCAAACAAAGTACTTGAATGACATGCTCAAGAAATTTGGCATGGAGAATGCAAAGCCAATTCACACGCCCATGCCTTCAAATGGGCACCTAGACCTCAACAAACAAGGTAAGGACGTCGACCAAAAGGTATACCGTTCCATCATTGGCTCACTCCTTTACCTTTGTGCATCTAGGCCCGATATCATGCTTAGTGTATGCATGTGTGCACGATTTCAAGCCGCTCCGAAGGAGTGTCATCTTGTGGCCGTAAAGAGAATCCTCCGATATTTAGTGCACACACCCAATCTTGGTCTTTGGTATCCCAAGGGAGCGAGGTTCAACCTCATTGGCTTTGCCGATGCGGATTATGCCGGGTGCAAAGTGGATAGGAAAAGCACATCGGGTACTTGCCAATTCTTGGGTAGGTCCCTTGTTTCTTGGTCTTCTAAGAAACAAAACTCCGTCGCCCTATCCACCGCCGAGGCGGAGTACGTTTCGGCGGGGAGTTGTTGTGCTCAACTTCTTTGGATGAAACAAACCTTGAGAGACTATGGCCTCAATGTGAGCAAAATTCCACTCCTATGCGACAATGAGAGCGCCATCAAGATAGCCAACAATCCCGTCCAACACTCCCGAACTAAACATATTGATATTCGCCACCACTTTTTGAGAGACCATTCCACAAGAGGCGACATAGACATTCAACATGTGAGAACCGACAAACAATTGGCAGATATTTTTACCAAGCCTCTTGATGAAGCTAGGTTTTGTGAGTTGAGGAGTGAACTAAATATCTTGGATTCTCGGAATGTGGCTTGATCTATTGTATGCATCTTTGATTGCTAGAATAGGGTTGTTTACCACTTTGTGACAAAATGGACATTCAATTCATGGATGGACACGAGTCAATTTTTTTTGTGGATAAATTGAATCTTTGTGTTTGGGGATCTCATTTTTCAATGAATTTTGATCCTTGCACAATCTAAGATAGATTCACACATTCCCTCTTTCGAGGGCGAATTATCTTGTCTCATGGTAATTTACTTTTTTTTTGATCCTTGGATCAACCCTTTTGGCTTGTGGCTATTGTTTTGTGTGCTTGCTTGTGTGCTAGTCACAAGTTCAAATGGGAGCTAAAGTGTTCGACCATCTATCCATTCAAATTCCCTTCATTAAAGGTTTGTGAAAATGTTGTTGTTCAAAATTCCCGGTGCAATTCCTTTTAACAAACATAAATTCAAAATGGTTGCGAAACGATTTCATCAAAATTCCTCATCATTTTTTTTCTTTCAAAACCTGTGCTGTTCTGCATTTTTTCGGAAGTTCCGAAATTTTTTTCGGAAGTTCCGAAAAGATGCAGTCCCGGGCACTTCTGTTCTGTATCTTTTCGGAAGTTCCGAAATTTTTTTTGGAAGTTCCGAAAATTTACAGAAGGCTCTATATCCTTTCACCCGTGGTTCTGTCTCTCTTCCTCATTTTCTTTTTCCCACGGGTTTGTCTCCTCCTCCACTCCACCGGCGACCACCTCCTCTCCGGCAACTCCTCGGCGCTCACCTCTCCGCTCCACCTTGCGGGAGCACGTTTGGGGGCTCTTGTGGAGGCTACATTGTAAATCTCCACCGCGTTCTTCACTCGTTCTTCGTGTTCTTAAGGTATACTTCTTCAAATCAAATCCTTTGATTCCTCAGTTCAAATCGATTGATTTCCTTCAGTGGAGATGTTCCTCTAGTGCCATGGATCCTGTAGATTTATTTTCACAAGTTTTTGTTGGTGGATTCGTGCGGGATCTGGGATTTAGGGTTCGGTCAGCCTTTTTCGGACATGTCCGAAAATCTTTTTCGGAACTTCCGAAAATTGCTGCCCGAGCTCTTCCACCTCAGTTTTCACATGAGTTTGCCTCCAATCACTTGTAGTTCTCCCTTCTTGTCTTTCATGCACTCATTGTCTATCTTTCTTGATTCAAGGATGCCATGTCTCAAGCTTGCCTCTCGCAAGTCCAAGCGTCCACGGGACCGTTCTCCTACTCCATCCTCTCCGGAGGATTCGGACAGTGATTGGTCCGGAGCAGAGGATACGGGTCCCCAAGTGACGCGGGTGGCTAAGGGCGGCACTCTTCCTCCTCGCCGGTCGACTCAGTCGCACGGCACTGCAGGTTCCTCGAGGCAACCTCGCCAGTCTACTGGTGAGGGCTCGTCTCAGCAGCCTCAGACGCCGCCGCACATTCCCGCCGTCCCCATTGGGCCTCTTCGGATTCACACGCCCGAGCGGGACCCGGCTGTGGTGCGCCAAGTGCGCGACTGGCGGAAGAAGTCCGATCTGGTTGCTCCTCACCGTGATGAGGATCCTCGTTCCAGTCGTCGTTCTGCCTCGGATGCTCGGTTTTGGACTCTATTTCAGCAAGACTACTATGAGTCCGTCATCAAGCCTAAATCAAATCCCTGTGTGCAAATGCAATGGATAAACTGGGAGGAGCTGCAAGCCCATGATGATCCTATCCTCAACACAGTTGTTGCCGTCTGTGAAGAGATGGGGGTCCGTGCTTTCATGACTCTGGAGCAGCCTTGGTGCAATGAGATCATTGCCCAATTCTATGCCACGGTGTACTTTGATCGTCAACGTGGTTTGCATTGGATGACTCAGGGCTCTTGGTACTCAATTACCTATGAGAGGTTGGCTGAGCTCTGGGGGTTTAATTTGAACTGGATGCGTTACTTCACCAACTTACATGATCATCCAATTTCCCCCAACCATGAGCTTCGTCCTTTGTACCTTTCTGAGGGTGTCTTGGGCAAGATTGAGGGTCTCAAGCCCCTACATATCTATCTGAACCGGATGTTGCGCCGGTCCCTTGTGCCCAAGGATGGTGATGCTAGCAGCATCAACCATCTCTCTAGGAATGTCTTACTCAGGTTCAATCCTCCCTCCCGTCCATTCCATGTTTTTAACTTTGTTTGGGAGGAAATTCGGTTGGCCTCGATTCAATACAAGAAGGGGTTGGTCTATGCTCCTCATCTCATGCGGATGATTGAGACCGTCACTCACTTACAGTTTGAGCATGACATGCCCCATCTTCAGCTTCATCTGCGCATGCTCAAGGCTGATCGCCCCTCCCGGGCTCACCCCTCTGATGCCGCTGGGGACATCCCCTCTTCCTCCACTCAGCCACAACAATCTGCTCCCGTGGCTCGCCATGCGCCGTCTCCTTTGTTTCGCCTTTTGCGGAGTCTTTTTGGCCTTTGCTCTGCAGAGGCTAAACAGAACCGCAAAGCGCGAAATGAAGTCAAGAAGACGGCCCGGCGCGTCAAGACTATGCAAGCACAGCTGAATCAACATCTTCAAGTCGATATCCCCCCTTCCCCTCCAGGCTTTGAGGCGGAGCCTGACGAGCCTGAGGAGGAGATCGAGGATCCATTTGCAGGGCTTCCTCCGGATTATGACTTCTTTGGCTTTGGCCATCCTCCTCCTCCTCCAGAGGATCCTCCTCAGGCGCCTTTCGTTTGAACAGTCGTCGCCCTGTTCCCTCCTTTTTTTTGGTGTGTTGATGCCAAAGGGGGAGAATATCTATCTTTTTACCTTTTTACCTACCTTCATTTGCTCTAAGTGTGGTCGAACCTTGATGGCATTTCCATTTGTATGAGACTTTGTGTGGTAGCTTTTGAGCAGGACTTGAGTTATTGTAATCTTATTCATGCATTTATGTAAGTCTCTAATGACTGCTTATGTGTGACCTTAGGATGAAATGTCTTTTATGCCTTTTTGTCTATGTGTTGCGATGTTCTCATGTCTATTCATTTGTTATGTGGTAATGTTTAAGCATTGGTATAATTTTTGTTGTGAGCTTAAATGTGAATGCAAAGTTTTAGGGGGAGCTCTCCACTTGCCTATAATGCACACTTCTAGGGGGAGTTCTCACTAAAATCTTACATCAAATCTTTATATTGTTTCACTTTCTATTGTGATCTAATCGTGTTGTCATCAATCACCAAAAAGGGGGAGATTGAAAGTGCATCTAGGCCCCTGATTGTTTTGATGATTTATGACAATGCGATTAGAGAGGACTAACAATTTTGTTTGATTGAATGTGAAGATTTGTTAGTCCGTGACGGTGTGTTGCGCTCTACGATTGCGAGAACATTTTGTGTTGCGGCAATGATCAAAGGTTATATTGTTTATTTTCCTCTCTTTGGGTCATTAGGATAACCGCACTATTAAGAGGGATGATGCATTGACATATGAGGAGTGTTGAAAGTGCTCAAATCTTTTTGTAAAAGTGTTTCCCTCAGTTTATGTGTGTTCTGGAAATTTTCGGAGTTGTCCGAAAGCGCTTTTCGGAACTTCCGAAAATACACAGAACCAAGTTTTCGCTTCTGGAAATTTTCGGAACTTCCGAAAGTAATTTCGGAACTTCCGAAAATAACCGAGCAGCAAAGTGGCTTCTGTAAATTTTCGGAAATATCCGAAATCACTTTTCGGAACTTCCGAAAATGACTGCGAACCAAAGTTTGCTTCTGGAAATTTTCGGAGTTGTCCGAAATTACTTTTCGGAACTTCCGAAAATTGTCTGCGAGCCAAGTTTGGTTCTGGAAATTTTCGGATTTGTCCGAAAGGAATTTTCGGAACTTCCGAAAATGTTCAGAAGGCAAGTTTGGTTCTGGAAATTTTCGGATTTGTCCGAAAGGAATTTTCGGAACTTCCGAAAATGTTCAGAAGGCAATTTTGGTTCTGGAAATTTTCGGATTTGTCCGATATTAATTTTCGGAACTTCCGAAAAATACAATTATTGTGCATAACGGGCAGATCTGGAGCTGTGGCTATAAATAGCCCACTCTCTCCACTTGTGAGGGTTGCTGGTGACATTGAACACTCTTGTGCCCTTGGCTTGCTTCTCTCTCGATTTACTCTTGAGCCTTGCTTTCTTGTTTTCCTTCCTCACCCGTGCTCGATT
Organism: Oryza officinalis; assembly: GCA_008326285.1. Taxonomy (NCBI): domain Eukaryota; kingdom Viridiplantae; phylum Streptophyta; class Magnoliopsida; order Poales; family Poaceae; genus Oryza; species Oryza officinalis. Next base: position 29,644,789 of record BDMV01000011.1, on the reverse strand, counting down.
CGGATTTGGTGTGTGTGAGAGTTGTGGATTCAAGTTTGTGTGAGTGCTTGTTGGCTTTGTGAAGATTTGTGAGCACTTGCATCATCTCCGGGAGATCTTTGCATCATTTGTTGCTCTTGGAGGTTGAGGACTTCTAGGCGGCTAGGTGTCACTCCCGAGCCACCGATCTACTTGTGGTTGGCCGGGAGAAGTTTGTGAAGGTCGGATCTCACCTCCGAAAGGGAAGAGATACCACTAGTGGAAGGAGGAGTGCTTTGTGCAACCTCTTGAGGAAAGGGTTAGAGAAGACCCAGCTCTTTGTGAGCTCCTCAACGGAGAGTAGAATCCCCTCAAGGATTTGAACTCCGGGAACAACTCTTCTTGCTACAACCTTGGTGAAATCACTTTTCTCCCTCCTCTAGCTTCGCTTGTTTGTGCCGCTATAGGACTAGTTGCTGTTTGTGCTAGCATTTTATTGTTGTAGGCAGCTAGATCTAGAGTTTACTTTGAAGTGCGCATACTCTGCTATTTTCGGAAGTTCCGAAAATCATTTTCGGAAATTCCGAAAATTCCTGCTTCCGCTTTAGTACAGTTTTTAAATTAGCCTATTCACCCCCCCTCTAGGCCTAATTGACCTTTTCAGACTGTATGAAAGAAATTAATGGTTAAAATTTTATATTGAAGATTATGTAATAAAAAACCTATAGGCCTTATATTTTGATATTCAGCTGGGAGGGAGTATAGATCTAATCTTTGCAATACCACTATTCTTTCTTTTACTGATCCTCCCTCTGCATTGTTGTTCGTGCATACATACTTGCATTGCAGACCAACTTTCTTTTTAACGTATACCACAAAAGCCGTTTCCTATATTTATGCATCTCTCCTTTAATTTAAATAAAGAGACAAATCTTGTAGCTTTTTTCTTTGTTGCTCATGATTGAGACGGCAAAATGTTTGGTCTGCTAGGTGTCACAAATTCTACAAGACGGGAACTACGGAAGTTGAAGTCAGTTGAAATGATTCGAGAATTTCGAAATTTGTTTGGACGAAATTATTTGAAAATTTAATAAATTTTAATTGAATTTAAATAAATTTGGAGCAAATTCATATTTTTTAAAAAAGTCGAAAAATTTCGGGCGAGCGAAACCTCCAAAATTTCATTGTAGGTCGATGATGAGCACGTGGCAGTACAGCAAGAACGCCATGAGGCCGCCGGCCAGTGAGCACGTACGAGGTCATTGTCGTTCTCGTCTCAGGCCACCAATCTCTCCAATAGCTCGGCCTCGAGGAAGGACACCTCCTGGAAGACAGGTTTCCCTTACCATCGGTGATGAGGTTTCCTTTATCATCGATGATGAGGTTATCGTATCCTGATAATAAGCACGGTTACCGTGTGATAGCCATGACATGACAAACTATAAGAAACTGTATAAATTTATCAAAATTTAAATTATTTTTAAAATTTATTTGAATTTAATGGAGTTATCGTGATTTTATCTTTATCATATCAGGTGATAAGTACAATTACCACGTAATCACGTAAGTTACCCGTTGGTTTTGTAAACCTTCCTGGGGAGCAGTCCCACCAGCTGGCGATCGATGTCGAGGCGACCAAGCACCAGCCTCGCGTCGTCGGCGTCCGGCGTGACGGCGCTCCGATCTTGAACCGCGGGAGCATCGATCGACCTCACACGGGAGTCCACGTCCGGCCGCACCGCCGCGCGCACTACAGGGTGCTGCGACATCAACGCTGCTAGCGAGCTCCTTGCCGTCGTTGCAGGGCCGTACCTAGATATTGGAGGCCCATGTGCGAAATGCATCATGGGGCCCTAAAATCTGAAAATATAGCATAACCAAAGCATAATGCTTCTTCTTACAATTTTTGGGAACATTTGTTTTTTGCTTCTTGCAATTCACCAAATATGTAATGAGGCCCTAAAATATGAAAATTTCTTGCTGCTACATATCACAGAGATTAGGAATTGTGAATACTGAATTTGTAATTAGGGAAGAGGAGGGGTTCTGGTCTCTGCTTCTCTAGAGTCTGGAGTTGGAGACTTGTGCATTTGTATCCCGAGGCGGCATCGATAAGTCTACAGCAAGCAGCGACGGTCGAAACTAGAAACGAAGCGTCAAGTACCACTAGACATGGAAGGCCTAACGGCCGTCATATTTCTAGGCTTTTCTTCTTTTTCTGTTCAATTGAGCCTGATAGTAATTAATTGCTAATTAAATATATACAATTACTACTGTCGGTGACGTGGGACCGGGGGTGTCGAGACCAAAGGAAAGTGCGGCCACAGTGATCCACGTGGCCCGTTCCCCCGAGGGGTCAGGCCCGAGGGTGGCGTGGCGGCTGCCCCCCCGGTCTCCCCCGGGGGTCGGGCCGCTCCCGATTCTGCCTCGAGGGCTGGGGCGCCCCGACCCCCTGTGGTTTTGGTGCCACGTGCGTAGGTTAGGTGAGCATGGCAGAGCTCACCTAACCGCATTTATGACGGTTCAGACGAGCGCACTACGCCGCATTTAATGCGGCGTGGCGCATGCCTATCCGGTCCGTGACCGGTCATTGCGAGTGACCGATCACAGACCGGTCAGATCGCGGGTTAGGTGGCGCCAGGCGGCTTGCGGCACGTCTCGCCTCGTCCCGTCAGAATGATGAGAGCCCCCTGTCTCTCGTCTCTCTGCCGGAGCTGGCGTGCCAACTCCCGGAGTTGGTACGTCAGTCCCGGTCAGATGCATTCCAGATTCCGACGCAGGCGAGACGAGAAAGTCGCCCGCCATTCAATGAAGGTTGAAACGGGCGTTTCCCGGGATGGGTCGACTGACCGAGTAGAGGCGTGCTGCGGCGTCTGTCAGGGGCTGCATCCAGCGTTAGAATAGCCCTAAATGTAAAAGAATGTTTTCTTTCTTAGGCAGCTCGTGGCCCATGTGGTAGCCCCTTGCCATATAAAAGGAGGCCCAAGCTTAAAAAAGAAGAGGCCCTGGCTGGCGGGGTCAGGAGGTTGAACTCTCTCTGGATTCCTTCACCTTGACAGATCCACTAGAACACAGGAGTAGGGTATTACGTTTCTTAGCGGCCCGAACCTGTCTAAACCGCCTGCGTCCACGCGTTCTTTCTCATTGAGATCCCACAGATCAGGGGCTAAGAATCTCATCTTGCACCCTCGGCCGAACCGGCAAAGGGGGACCTGCACAGTCTCCCGGTGAGGAGTTTCACGCTCCGTCATTTGGCGCGCCAGGTAGGGGGCGCGCGCGTGTTTTTCTGAGCCCCCATCTCCTCATGTGTGCGCCAAGTTTCGCTAGGTCAGCCCTATGACCGAAGAGGCAGTGGCGTACAACCTTTCTTTGAGCGCCAGCGGTGATGGCGGGGAGCAGAACCCGCGCCATCGGGCTCGCGCCCCGTCGTCCCCCTCCCGCCGGAATCCTAGGCGGGGGAAGGCGCCTGAAGAGGTTGAGGGATCCGCGACCTCGCCGCTCGTAGGCGATGGAGGAGGACAGCGAGGCGGAGTGCGTCGTCGCCTCACCTACGGCGATGGCGGCACGCCCCAGGGCGCGCTCTTGCGTCACCCGCCTGTTCTCCCCGATCTAGAGACCCCAGCCCAGCGTTGGCTGGATGACGTGGCCAACCTGGTCATGACGGCGCAGCGGCGCCTAGGCACCGGCAGGCGGTCTTCCGCCACCGGGACCTCTGGCGCTGCCACCGCCGGCTCTATGTCGTCAAGGTGGAGGGCACGACGGGCGACGGTCGACACGCGCCGTTTGTCCGCGGTCCCCTCGCCAACGCCTCCGACTCATGAAGATATGCATGGGGGGCCAGACGCCCGGCTCGATATTGAGCGCCGGCGCGACGCTCGTTGCGCCGCCCATGCAACGGAAGGCGCCTCCTCCTCTAGGGCGCCGCTCCATTTCGGTCACGGGGGCCAGCCCCCTGTGTCCCCGGTTGGTGGTGCCGGCTGTCGAGCCTTCGTGGCGAGCCTTCGGAATGTCCGCTGGCCCCCGAGGTTCCGGCCCACCATCACCGAAAAATATGACGGAAGCGTCAACCCCGCTGAGTTTCTCCAGATCTATACGACCGGAATAGAAGCCGCGGGGGGTGACGACAGGGTCATGGCGAATTTCTTTCCTATGGCCCTGAAGGGACAGGCTTGGGGTTGGCTAATGAACCTGCCGCCCGCGTCGGTCCACTCCTGGGAGGATTTGTGTCAGCAGTTCACCACGAACTTCCAGGGCACATATCCGCGCCCAGGCGAAGAGGCGGACTTGCACGCGGTACAGCGGAGGGACGATGAGTCTCTCCGCTCGTACATCCAGAGATTCTGCCAAGTCCGCAATACCATACCATGCATCCCCGCACATGCGGTGATCTACGCATTCAGGGGGGGCGTGCGGCACAACCGCATGCTCGAGAAGATCGCCTCCAAGGAGCCCCAGACCACTGCGCAGCTTTTCGAGCTCGCGGATCGTGTGGCTCGCAAGGAGGAGGCCTGGACCTGGAACTCCTCCGGCTCTGTAGCGGCGGCTCCGGCTGCCCCCGAGTCCGCCGCTCGTTCAGGGCGGCGGGATAGGAGGAGGAAGAAGAGGTCGGTCCGTTCCGACGACGAGGGTCACGTCCTCGCCGTCGAGGGTGCTTCGCGGGCCCCCCGAAAGGGAAGGCCCGCGGGCGACAAAAAGGAGGCTGGTGCTCCCGGCAGGGAGCGCCCGGCCGGTAGATGGTGCACTGTGCACAACACCTCCCTCCATGACCTCGCAGACTGCCGCACGGTCAAAAGCTTGGCCGAGCGGACGAGGAAGTGGGAGGAGGAGAGGAGGTAGGAGCGCCGTGAGGGCAAGGCCCCGACGACTCCCACCGGTGACCGGCGAGGTGAGGCCAGGCAGAAGGCCCCTACCGAGGACATCGACGATGACGACGATGACCTGGGCTTTCAAGAGCCCGAGGCCGCCGTCGCCACCGTTGATGGGGGAGCGTGCGCTCACGCTTCTCGCCGGAGCCTCAAGGCCATGAGGCGGGTGCTTCTGGCCGTGGCCCCTACCCATGAGGTGACGCGGCGGGCGCGTTGGTCGAAGGTCGCCCTCACCTTTGACCAGACCGACCACCCGCCATGCATTGCCCGGGGAGGGCAGATTGCAATGGTGGTTTCCCCCACCGTCTATAATGTGAAGTTGGGGCGCGTCCTGATAGACGGGGGCGCAGCTCTCAACATCCTCTCCCCCGCGGCTTTTGATGCTATCAAGGCCCCGGGGATGGAGCTCCGGCCGTCCCAGCCGATCATCGGCGTGACGCCGGGGCACACCTGGCCGCTGGGTCACATCGACCTCCCGGTCACCTTCGGTGGTCCCGCCAACTTCCGCACTGAGCGGGTGGACTTTGACGTGGCGGACCTCAATCTGCCCTACAACGCGGTCCTGGGAAGGCCCGCGTTGGTGAAGTTCATGGCGGCCACCCACTACGCCTATCTCCAGATGAAGATGCCAGGCCCCAGTGGCCCCATCACCGTCCATGGCGACCTCAAAGTCGCGCTCGCTTGTATGGAGCAGCGCGCGCACCGCCTCGCCGCGGTGTCCAAGCCCGCGGGCGGCGACGAGAGGCCCAGCGCCTCCTCCTTGCCCGCCCCGAGGCAGCGGATGGCCTCAGGCGACGAGGTCCCAGTGAAGGAGGTCGCCCTGGGCGACGGCCCGTCCAAGACCACCCGGATCGGTGGTCTCTTGGACGACAAATAGGAAGACGCGCTCGTCTCCTTCCTGCGGGCAAACGCCGACGTCTTCGCGTGGAGACCGGCGGACATGCCCGGGGTCCCCAGGGAGGTGATTGAGCACCGTCTCGCCGTGCGGCCGGACGCAAGGCCCCGGAGCGCCAAGCCTTCATCCGTGAAGAGGTGGCGCGGCTTTTGGAGGCCGGATTCTTCCGTGAGGTCATCCATCCGGAGTGGCTCGCCAAGCCGGTCGTCGTCCCCAAGGCGAACGGCATGCTCCGGATGTGCATCGACTACACCGACCTCAACAAGGCATGTCCTAAGGACCCTTATCCCCTGCCGCGCATAGATCAAATTGTCGACTCCACCGCGGGGTGCGACCTTTTGTGCTTTCTAGATGCATACTCAGGATATCATCAGATTCGCATGGCTAGGTAGGATGAGGAAAAAACTGCATTCATTACCCCTGTAGGAACTTATTGTTATACAACCATGCCCTTCGGGTTAAAGAATGCAGGTCCTACTTTTCAGCGTACTACTCGTATTTCTTTGGGTGGTCAGATAGGGCGCAATGTTGAGGCCAATGTCGATGACTTGGTTGTGAAAATGCGCAACCAAGAGACCTTGCTCTCAGATTTAGCTCGAAAATCTCCGCTCGGCCCGCATAAAGCTGAACCCCGAAAAGCGCGTGTTCGGTGTGCCTGCGGGCAAGCTTCTCGGGTTCTTGATCTCTGCCCGAGGCATTGAGGTCAACCCCGAGAAGATACGAGCTATAGAGCGGATGCGTCCCCCCAGCAAGCTTAAGGATGTGCAATGCGTCACCGGATGCATGGCTGCCTTAAGCCGATTCATATCGCGGCTGGGAGAGAAGGCGCTGCCCCTATTTAAGCTCCTCAAACGCTCCGGGCCGTTTACCTGGACGAAGGAGGCTGAGCGGGCCCTCACCCAGTTGAAGGCATACCTCAGTTCCCCCCCGATCCAGGTAGCCCCGGAGCCAGATGAGCCGTTGCTACTCTACCTGGCAGCAACCCCCCAGGTAGTCAGCGCGGCGTTGGTTGTGGAGCGCGACGAGGACAGCCCTCGGCCCGCGCGCCCCCACCCTGTGTCGACCCGACCTGGGAGAGAGAAGGGAGGAGAGGCCCCCGAGCCGGACGGCGGCCTAAGGCCCCTGACGACCGGATGTGGCTCTCTGCTCGCTTGTTCGACGGCGCCGGACGCCCCCGACCCCCAGGAAGGCCCTCGGGCCACTGCGGGAAGGTCGCGCTCGACGCCCTCCGACCCCGAGGTCGTCGGCACAGAAGCCGAATGGGCCCGGCAAGGCCCCTCGGACGATGAGCGTCCCGGGAACGGTGCCCTCAACGAGGGGGACGGGCCCCCCGAAAGGTGTAGCGGCCTGTCTACTTCGTTAGTGAGGCGCTGTGGGACGCCAAGACTCGATACCCTCAGGCCCAGAAGATGCTCTACGCGATTCTGATGGCCTCGAGGAAGCTGCGCCATTATTTCCAGGCGCATCGGGTCACGATGGTCATGTCCTACCCCCTCGGCCAAATCCTACACAAACGAGAGGGTACTGGACGGGTGGTAAAATGGGCAATCGAACTCTCCGAATTCGACTTGCGCTTTGAGCCACGCCACGCGATCAAGAGCCAGGCCCTCGCCGACTTCCTGGCGGAGTGGACCCCGGCTCCCGAGCCCGATCTCGGATTCTCCGCCCCCGAGGCCGACACGAGCCCCTCACAGCTGCCCCACGCCGCCTACTGGGTGATGTAGTTCGACGGCTTCCTGGCCCTTCAGGGCGCCGGCGCAAGGGTCACCTTGACCTCGCCAAGCGGAGACGTCCTCAGATATCTGGTTCGCCTAGATTTTCGGGCAACCAACAATATGGAGGAGTACGAGGGACTCCTTGCGGGACTCAGAGTGGCGGCTGGAATGGGGATCCGCCGCCTCCTGGTTCTAGGCAACTCTCAGTTGGTCGTTAACCAGGTCTCCAAGGAGTACCGGTGCTCCGACCCGCAGATGGACGCCTACGTCCGCGAGGTGCGGCGTATGGAGCGCCATTTCGACGGGTTAGAACTCCGGCACGTGCCCAGACGGGATAACGCGGTCGCCGACGAGCTCTCAAGGCTCGCTTCATCGCGAGCCCCGACCCCACCGGGCTCCTTTGAAGAAAGGCTGGCCCAGCCGTCGGCGCAACCCGACCCCCTAGGGGAGACGGACGCGCCTGACCGGCCCCCGAGGCCCGTCGGAGTCCAGGCCTCGGGACCCGGGGGGGCGAGCCCGGCCCCCCAAGATTGATCGCTTGGATGGCTGAGTTCCAGACGTTCCTCAAAGATCAGACTCTACCCGAGGACCGCGAATGGTGCGAACGCGTCCGTCGCATCTCCAAGCGCTATGTGCTGGTGGAAGGGACCCTCTACCGGCGCGGGGCTAACGGAATCCTCCTGAAGTGCATTCCTCGGGAACAGGACGTCGAGCTTCTCGTCGATGTCCATGAAGGCGAGTGCGGAGCCCACTCCGCCTCGCGTACCTTGATTGGCAAGGCCTTCCGCCAGGGTTTCTATTGGCCAACGGCGCTCCACAATGCAGCTGACCTGGTCCGACGATGCAGGGCGTGCCAGTTTCACGCCAAACAAACACATCAGCCGGCTCAGGCCCTGCAGACCATACCTCTTTCGTGGCCGTTTGTTGTCTGGGGTCTGGACATCCTGGGTCCCTTCAGGAAGGCCCCGGGCAGGTTCGAGTATCTGTATGTCACAATCGACAAGTTCACTAAATGGCCCGAGGCTTATCCGGTCATTAAGATCGACAAGCACTTGGCGCTAAAATTCATCAGGGGCATCACTGCTCGGTTCGGGGTGGCTAACCGTATCATTACGGACAACAGCACCCAGTTCACTAGTGACCTCTTCAGCGACTACTGCGAGGATATGGGCATCAAGCTCTGTTTCGCCTCACCCGCCCACCCCAAAAGCAACGGCCAAGTGGAGCGCGCCAATGCTGAAATCCTCAAGGGCCTCAAAACCAAGACCTTCAACATCCTCAAAAAGCATGGCAACTCATGGATCGAGGAGCTGCCAGCGGTGCTCTGGGCGAACCGAACCACTCCAAATCGAGCGACCGGGGAAACGCCTTTCTTCCTCATCTACGGCGCGGAGGCAGTCCTCCCATCCGAGCTCACCCTGAGGTCCCCTCGGGCCACCATGTATTGCGAGGCCGATCAAGATCGGCTTCGCCGAGACGACCTCGACTACCTGGAAGAGCAAAGGCAACGCGCGACCCTTCGAGCCGCGCGCTACCAGCAAAGCCTGCGGCGCTACCATTAGCGCCATGTCCGGGCACGATCCCTCTGCGTCGACGATCTCGTCCTACGCCGCGTCCAAACGCATGCTGGACTGAGCAAACTCTCACCCATGTGGGAGGGTCCGTATCGAGTGGTCAGCGTCCCCCGGCCAGGCTCAGTTCGATTGGCCACGGGCGACGGCACAGAGCTGCCTAACCCGTGGAACATCGAGCATCTTCGCCGCTTCTACCCATAAGGGGGTCGGGTGTCGTACCTCGGGCTCAGGCCAACCCCGCGCCCCCCTCGGGCACGCAGGGTTGGCCGGGGGCCCCCACATGCACATACTTGTTTTATTCATTTCCTAGCATTTCAATAACAAGCATTTTCAATTTTCTAAGGACTGTGTCTGTGTGGTTGTTTCCTTTTGAAAAGTCTTGACTCGAGTCAGTCTGCTCGTGCTCGACCTTGCCCTCGGCAGCTCGGGTCGTCTAAAACCGCCAAACGGAGCCCAGAACTGAGCCGTGCCCCGGGGCGCGGTGAACTCCGGGGGGGAATCGGCAATGACCCACAATCGGGTCCCCATAACTCTCGGTCACCGCGCTCCCGGCCTGGCCAGTCTCGACATGCGGATCTCCCCAGGCACTAGCTCCGACCCGCGCCGCTTGAGGCCGGGGACCAAGCACGAGCCCTCGCTCAAGCCAAGATGCAGAAGGATCGCGACACAAACCATCCTTATCATGTGCATATAGCAAACATAACTGACATAGAAATTAAAATTCTATTTGATTGCAGGTAAAATAAAGCCAGTCTGTACAAGCATTGGCCCAGAGGCCTCAGAAGATGAAGGAAAAATCATTAAGATACGCGGGGGCCCAGGGGCTCACTCCGACGCGCTCGGGTCGTCGGCCTCGTCGTCGCTGTCGCCATCGGCACCATCGTCACCGTCCTCCTCCTCATCTGAGTCGAGGGCGAAGACGACCCGAGAGGCCGTCCCCTCGAAGCCGTGGACGATGTGGTCGGCGGCATCCCGGACTTGCACGCGCGTGCCATCCTCGGTCTCGGGAGGGAACTCTTCCAGCGCCATCCACGGGGAGAAGTCGGCGTCCCGGGCTTGGTAGCTCGCCAATACGAGCTCCACCGCTCCCCGGGCGAGGTCCCTTGAGGAAGACTTGATCGTCTCCTCAATCTCCTCAGGGAGCCTCTCAAGGTCCCCGGCCATCTCCGAGAGGCACTGGGCGAGGCCCCCCTGGTTGGCGGCGTACTTTGCGTACCGCCCGCCCCAAATACCCGCCTGACGCCTAGCGTGGTCGAGACGGGAGACGGCGTCCCGGAGCATGCCGGGCCCTACCTCGTTCGCCAGCCGGAGGGCCTCAACCTCCCCGGCGGACGTGTCCAGGGCATCTTGCAGCTTGGCGATGGTGTGCTCGGCGTCTGCGAGTCGGGTGGCTAGATCGCCGTGGCCCACGGCCGCCCCGCCGCCGCGCGCCTGCGTGTCCAGCTCCTTCGCCCGCGCCTCAAGTTCAGAGGCCCGCTGGTTCAGCGCATCCCACTCGGCGCGGGCGCTTTCCAGATTGCGGCGCGCCTGTTCCTCCCGCGCCGCCTCGCGGAGGAGCAAGCTTTCCGCCTGCCGCTGTGCCGCGGCCTCGGCCCCCTCGAGGGCTCGCCCCCGCTCGGCGAGCACGTCTTCACGGAGGCGGAGTGTGGAGTCCTGCTCGGCGGAGGTGGCCTTGTGGGACTCCAGCGTCGCCTCCCGTGCAGCGGCGGTGGTCTCGCGGGCCGCCAGCGCCGCCTCCTTCACGTCCAGGGCGCGGGCGCGCTTCTCCAGCGCCTCTAGCTCCCGGGCGCGGAGATCAAGGGCGTCGGCCCGCCGGCGCACGGCGGCCTCTTGCGCGAGCAAGCGCGAGGCCCGCCCCCCAAACGCAGTGAGGCGCTCCTCCAGCGCCATGGTGCAGGCCTCTAGGGCCTCCTCGCGCTGGCGGGTCGCCGCCTCAATCTCCGCCGCCCGCCGCTCCCGGGCAGCGGCGGCGTCGAGAACTCCCCGGGCGGCGTCGAGCTTCCCCTCCAGCTCCGCCACCCGGCTCCCGTATTGGAGGCGGAGGTCGTCCTGCTCCCCGTCGAGCACGGCGGTGGCAATGAGGGCAGCCTCCCACTCCTCCTCCACCTCCCAGGCGATTTCCGCCAAGTTCCTGCGACGAGCCTCGAGCTGCGAGGTGTGCAAGTTGTGCGTCTTGCGGCCGGCCTCCACCATGGCCTCCATGGAGCGCCGCCCCTCCTCGACGCGCGCCCACGCCGCGTCGATTTCCGCTTGCTCCGCCTGCAGGGCCTCCATTTGGGTGCTCAGCCCGTCCAGTACCGTGCTGTTGGCCGTGGCCAAGGCCTGCAGGAGGGGCTCCGCGCTCAGCGGGGCGGCGGAAGGAAGGGGGAAGGCCACCTCGGTGGTGGTGTGGCGCGGCTCGGCTCGCCGATCGGCACGTTGGCCTCGAGGGCCTCTCCCGAAGCCGACTCATCCTGAGCGCCGCCTGGGGCGTTGGGCCCCGGGTGCGCCTCCTCGGCATCGTCGCGGGTGGCCTCGGTGGCGGCCTCCGCCTCGGGTGCAGTCGGGTCAGGGACCTGGGTGGCAGCCTCGGCCGCCGGCGCCTCGTGCACGCGTGCCGCCTCTGCCTCCCGGGCAGCCTCCTCGGCCCGACGGACCCTGGCCGCCTCCTGAGCGGCCTCCTCGGCCTGTCGGCCTCGGACCGCCTCCTGAGCAGCCTCTTCGGCTTCCCGAAGACGGCCTGCGGCTTCCTGCAGGTCGGCCTCCCGCCTCCGGGTCTCCGCGGTCGCTGTCTGCCCGGCCTTGGAACGGCGCGTGGGGTGGGACGGGATCTCACTGAGGCAGAAGAAAAGCAAGAAACAGAAAGAGGTAAGTAAAGACTTGCCTTGGGAGTTTGGGAATAAGAGTGTGGCCGCTGTGCGTGTGGGGCCAAACCTGCGGGGTGGCCGGCTGAACGACCACTTTGGGGGCGTGATGAGGCTCCCCCTGCACGGCTCGGTCTCCCCCATCTTGCGGAGCCGCTTCTTCTTCCGCTCCCCCTCGGGCTGGGGCGTCGGTGCAGCGTCCTCCGGGCGCCAGCCGCTGGCGCGTGCTGCCCCGTCCCCTCGGGGGGAAGATGGAGGAGGGGTTGTCTCCTACTTCCTCTTTCCCTTGGGGTCGACGGGGCGGCTGCCCCCCGAGCCCCCGCCGCGGGGCCCAGAAGCATGGCCCCCTCTGGGGGTAGATTGATCCCCTCTGCGGCTGCCGCCCGCGACATCATGGCCTCGGGAGGCCCGGTCCCCCGACGCCCCGACCACCTACATGATGGCCAGGATGTTGGCGCGCTCTGGGTCGCAGCAGAGGGGGAGGATCCCTTGAGGGACGAGGGATGATTCCACGGAGCTAAGGTTTAGCACCCGTTTGACCACCATCCTGAAGTCCTCGGGGTCCCAGTCCCACTTGGCCCCTGGTGGGTCCTCAGGGGGTCCTCGGTTCCAGTGTACTCCCAGGCGCCCCGGGCGCGTCGCCGGAGCGGCGCGATCCGGCGGCGGAGGTAGTCGCCAAACACCATGGCCCCTGTGAGCCCCTGGGTTCGCAGGCCCGCTAGGCGGTCCAGGACGGCGTCGTAACCGTCCCCCAGATCTAGCATCGCCCGCCAGCTAGGCGCCTGCGCTGGGGGCTGGCTTGGGAATCGGAGGCGCGCTTCGTCGGGGAGGGGGGTGTAGAACCAATCGCTCTTTCAGTCGTCCCACTTCTTGCGAAGGGCGCACGGGATGTAGCGGTTCAGCACCTGCCCCCGCGGCTGGGGGTAGCAGCCACCGATCACCGTCGGCAGCGATATCGGCTGCACGGTGAAGAACCACCGAAACAGCCGAAGGGATGGACGCACCCCGATGAACATCTCGCACAGGTGTGCGAAGATGGCCAGCGTCATCACCGCGTTGGGGGTGAGGTGCGCCATCTGGAGGTCGTAGAACTCCAGAACGTCCATAAAGAATGTGGAGAATGGCGGGATCAGGCCCGCCATGGCAAAGGAAAGAAAGAAGACGGACCGCCCCGGGTAGTGCGGCGCCGGGCGTCCCTCGCCCAGCATGACCACCTCCCGGGTGGCAGATTCCGGCATAAACCGGCGCGGCAGCCCGGCCTGCCTCTCGCTGGTGATGCGAGAAGGCGGCAGCACGCTGCCGTCAAGCGGTGCGGAGCTCCGCGTCATGGCGCCGGTGGAGGGGGAGCTTGAGGACGAGTGCGTGCGGCGAGGGTAAGGCGAGAGAAACGAAGAGCTAGAGCACGGATGGCAAAGGCGAGAAAAAAGTGGTGAGAGGAAGGAAGCGAATCCCTTCCTCGGCACCTTTTATACCCTTGCCTATGCTGTGCCCGGCTCCTCGTTTCCCGCGCCCACTACCTTGCCTCCTCATTTCTCGCGCCCATGCCTCCACTAACCCCACTCGCCCGCTTACGGCGCACGCGGCAGTCGTGCGGCCGTGGCGGTTGAGGAGGGACAGATCGTGTGCGCATTAATCGTGCTCGGATATCGCAAAAAGCGCCATCATCACATCCCCAGGCGAAGCGGACCGACGTGTCCCGATCCGCGCGCTACCTCGAGTAATGTTGCGGTTACAAAGAGACCGCTCGTTGATGTCGGTTGACATTCCTCGCCGATGAGCGCGGCTCGCAACCGTAGGAGTCCTGCCCGCCTCTGGGGCCGGTCCCGCTTGTCACCAGGCCTGAGGGGTGGCGTCAAGCCTGGGTGCCCCCCCTCAGGTGTGGCCACCCTGGCGTAACGCTGGGGGCTACTATCGGTGACGTGGGACCGGGGGTGTCGAGACCAAAAGGAAGTGCAGCCACAGTGATCCACGTGGCCCGTTCCCCCGAGGGGTCAGGCCCGAGGGTGGCGTGGCGGCTGCCCCCCCGGTCTTCCCCCGGGGTTGGGCCACTCCCGATTCTGCCCCGAGGGCTGGGGCGCCCCGACCCCCTGTGGTTTTGGTGCCACGTGCGCAGGTTAGGTGAGCATGGCAGAGCTCACCTAACCGCATTTATGACGGTTCAGACGAGTGCACTACGCCGCATTTAATGCGGCGTGGCGCATGCCTATCCGGTCCGTGACCGGTCACAGCGAGTGACCGATCACAGACCGGTCAGATCGCGGGTTAGGTGGCGCTAGGCGGCCTGCGGCACGCCTCGTCCCGTCCCGTCAGAATGATGAGAGCCCCCTGTCTCTCGTCTCTCTGCCGGAGCTGGCGTGCCAAGTCCCGGAGTTGGTACGTTAGTCCCGGTCAGATGCATTCCAGATTCCGGCGCAGGCGAGACGAGAAAGTCGCCCGCCATTCAATGAAGGTTGAAACGGGCGTTCCCCGGGATGGGTCGACTGACCGAGCAGAGACGTGCTGCGGCGTCTGTCAGGGGCTGCATCCAGCGGTAGAATAGCCCTAAATGTAAAAGAATGTTTTCTTTCTTAGGCAGCTCGTGGCCCATGTGGTAGCCCCTTGCCATATAAAAGGAGGCCCAAGCCTAGAAAAGAAGAGGCCCTGGCTGGCGGGGTGAGGAGGCTGAACTCTCTCTGGATTCCTTCACCTTGACAGATCCACTAGAACACAGGAGTAGGGTATTACGCTTTTCAGCGGTCCGAACCTGTCTAAACCGCCTGCGTCCACGCGTTCTTTCTCGTTGAGATCCCACAGATCAGGGGCTAAGAATCTCACCTTGCGCCCCCGGCCGAACCGGCAAAGGAGGACCTGCACGGTCTCCCGGTGAGGAGTTTCACGCTCCGTCAACTACTAAGTGTAGATTTGATGGCTCCTAATTTTAGGAGGCCCTGAACACGTGCACATGTTGCACCGACCAATATACGGGCCTGCGTTGTTGGACGCTGTGACAACGCCAGTGGTCGATGTCCCAATTCCAGCCGCACACTGGAGGGCACTTGCACCGTCGCAGACCCAAACACGGACTCTTAAGGTTTGTGCTCACAAGCGAGTCTGGTTTATAAAAACTGATATTATTACTCAACACGTACTAACTAACGTCTTCTTCAATAAAAAAACAAGTTGAAAATTTGAACTCATCAACCCGCCCACTATTAGAGGGAAAATTGCCGCATTCATTATCGTGCAAATAATGAACAAAGAAAGAAGGCTTTTGTTTGAGGTAGATGATCGAAATGCTAGATGTGGTCTGTAGAGAAAACAATGTTCATTAATTTGTGATTGAATCCTTCTTTCTATTTTGTGGGCTGTAACATAAGATTAAAGTAACTTATCAAAAAGGAGAACCAGTCTTCAAACAGATAGACAAAAAAAGCAACCTTCAGTTTGGTACATGACTGAAAAGAAGTCGATTACAAAGCCAGGAGACAATGACCAAACTCCGCAGATTAAGCATAAACAAAATAAACAGGACAGACTTGAGGTTAAATCTGCATAGTTGCAGATACTGAACCTCAGTTTACATATTGAAAAGTTTTGTAGAATACAGAGTTGTTTCAAATTTCAACACAAATTCAGAGAACAGAAATATTCATTCCATCAAAAGAATTGATTTTATCAGTGTGATTCTTCGCCCTGCCTTTCAAGTTCTTTGCCCTGCCTTTCAAGTTCTTTGCTCTGTCTTGCCAGTTCTTCCCCCTGTCTTTTGAGTTCTTCGTCATGTCGTCGGATAACCAACGTGTAGTTTTCTCTCTCTTCATCAAGTTGCTTCTCCTTCATTTCAAGCTTAGCTCTTGTTTTCTCATGCTCCTCTCTTTCTTTGAGCTGCAATAATCAGAAGAGATTATCATGAGTTCAAGACTAGCATGAAGTCTTTTATTCCTAAATCACACTTTGGAGTCAATCAAGGTCGACGTTGCTGAGGCTTAATTCTTAACTCTGCAGTGTTAGACTTTGAGGATAGTAATTAATTGATTTGCTTGCAATAATAATCTTTATCTTCAATTTCTGGGAAAAAAATTTTTGACGTCGAGAGAAACACTAGTAGGACATAACTCTGCAGTTCTTTAATTTTGTACTGAACCCAAAATATAATGTGCAAGTGTACCATATGTTTTTTTAATATATCATACAAATTATATTAGAAAGGAACTACATGTAGTGATTATATAATTTTTATGGCTAAGTATATTTGTTAACTAGTTTGGAGTTCCACGGAACAAAATGGAAGTGCAAAGAAATTATAGAAAGTATTGGAAAGATGTCAGCTCTTAACCACATATACTCCCTCTGTTCAAAAATATAGGACATGCTTGGATAAATCATTACCTAACAATTGTTTTACAAATATACATTTATGTGATACAAAAGCATATCCGTAAGTAAAAACTTTTGAATACAAATATAATAATATCAATTTTGTGTAAAAAATTATATTCTAATAAAGCTATTATTGGTCAAAGTCTTGTTTTAAACAAATAAAATATGCCCCTTATATTTTGATAGACTCCCTCCGCTCTAAAGACACACAAGTTTTTTACAAGGCCTCTCCCACGCAAAGCTTTGACTGCTAATTTCTTTCATAATATATTATCAACAACTACAAAATTAACATATTTGTAAATACTATCAAATATGAATATAATGACACCACATGCATAAGATAAAACTTTTATTTATATCGTTAGTTTAATTATTAGTCAAAGGTTGCAAATATTGATTTTTTTTCTAAAATTATGGACACCTTACATTTTAGGACGATAATAAATTAAATAGTTTAAGCATAGAGTGGCCACATATAGCAGCAAAATAAAGATTGTACAAAAACTTTGTAGTTTACCATGCTATTTCTTAAGCTGTTAAAGAATTTTATAGGTACATCATAAAGAATAATACTATATATTCTTTAATATTATAACGTCTAATAGTTGAATATTTCTATGTTATTTGCATAGAAAAATATCCATTTTACTCCCCAAATTATTTTATTGGAACACTTAACCCCTTAAATTATTTTTTAGCTTATCCCCATGAACTATTAAAAATGGTTCACTTTACCTCTTAATAACATTCACCTTTTCTATTTCTCTTTATGAAGCTGTATGAGCCATAGACAATACCATTAACAAAGTTTAAAAATATTTTTAAATTTTTCATGATTATTTGCTTGAAGTTTTAAACCTTGATGTTTAAATTAGACTTAGGTTCTTCAACCGTGTAAAACATGATAAAAAATTCTAAAAAAATGTTGACACATAAGTTGTAATGC
This sequence comes from Oryza officinalis, assembly GCA_008326285.1. Classification (NCBI taxonomy): domain Eukaryota; kingdom Viridiplantae; phylum Streptophyta; class Magnoliopsida; order Poales; family Poaceae; genus Oryza; species Oryza officinalis. Next base: position 29,627,634 of record BDMV01000011.1, on the reverse strand, counting down.
AAATATATTATTCTACCAAAATTTTAGTGTAAAACACAAATTATATATAGAGAGAAAAAGAGAAATACCATTAGGGAACAAAGTGAACCGTTTAAGCCAAAAAATAATTTAAGGAGTTAAGTGCTCAGGCTTAATAGTTCAAGGAGTAAAATGGACCTTTTTCCCTTTGTAAAAACATGGTAATGATTCAGCTTTATATTTTAGCCCTCCAATTGAAAAGATGAATAGCCATGATGTTTCTTATCATCCATGCATGGTTATTTGCAGATTATCAGGTGCTCGCTCAACAGACGAGGGGTATGATCGATTTGCATCGATCAGTTCCACCCACTCTAACTAGTCACAAACAACCTATTTGAAGCTAAAACCAAGGTTTGTAATTATGGATCTAACTTTTCAAAATTCCCGAAATTGTGGGTTTACCGGCGGGTTCCAAATTCCATTAGGATACTCCACCGGCCAAAAAAAATATATTGAATTTGGCAAAAAAATGTTCAAATTTAACAGAAAAGCCTAAAATTTAAATTTTTTATTAGAAATTTCGGTCACCTCCGGTATAATTATGCTTCCCCAAAATAGAGTTGTTTTAATGAACCAGTAGAGACGAACAGTACGTAAAATGCCCAAAAAAAAAGAGAGACTTCCTCCGGTGCTTGGGAGTTATGGTGTCCGTTGATTGCTAGCCATCTAACGGTCTGTGATAAGAGGTATGCCTCAGAAGGTATTAAAAATGTAAGCCAGGTATTAACTTGATGTTTACGTGGAAGGTTAGATTGGTAACTTTACTTTCATACAGATTAGAGGGTGGGGCTCAGATCAGTAAAAGAATTAGGATCGATAAGCCCTGCTTGCTGATAAAAACAGCTTTCTTCAGCAAGTGCCGCACGGACGAAATGCCACCACCACCGATGATCCACAATGACCAAGAATATAAACTAAATTTTGTATACATACAAAGATTCATCAAATTGGTTGATCAAGCCATACTTGTCTTTGTATGTGTTTCTTAGGACTCTAAATTTAGATGAGAACCTGAAGAATTAATCAGGGAAGGGATTTTGGACAAGTGTTAGGATTTATGATCTCATGTACTGAAACACAAAAAGTGAATTACTCTAGAAGCGATGCGAACGACAGAATCGGAGATAAGTAACAAACTGGATGCAAAAAAAAAGGAGATAGACTGTTACATCTAAAAGGAGATAAGTACGTGCTTATATTTTCTTAAATTGTACCTTCTATTGTATACATGATTAAATAATTGAACATACGCGACAAAAGGAATATATCGTTATAAAAAACCCCTCCTCGGGCTCCAAGCCAAATTGACAAATAAATCGTTGCAATTTTAAAAAATTGTTTCCATTTAGTTCGGTTCGAAACGATGATTTACCAAAATTTTCGAACGTTGTGTAATATTTTGATATAAAAATCATCTCCTCAAACTCCAATATGACTGAAAAATAAATCTTTCCAATTTTACAAAATTATTCATGTTTTGTTCCTTCTCAGAACGATGATTTACCTAATTTTTTAAACAAACAGGTCAATATTTCGACGAAAAAACCCCCACCTTATGCTCCGATCCAAGTTAACAATCAATCGTTTACATTTTACAAAATATTTTTCATTTTATTCGTACTTAAAACGATTACTTAATTTTTTAAAATAAGTTTAATGAAAAAATGCCCTCCCGAAAGCGGCAAGGGGGCTGCCCTATCTGGAGAGGATAAAAATCGCCCTTCCAGATGGCGGCAAGGGGGCCGCCTACAAAAATGTCACCCTCCCTCGCCGCCCTTTGCAGGCGGCCCCGCACAGAGAAAAAACGCCCTCCTAGAGGACGGCAAGGGGGACGCCTGCAAATTTCCCGCCCCTTTTCAAAACAAAAAATTATTTTTGTAAATCTTTTAATAAATAAAATAAAAAATAAAAAAAATTCCAAAAAAAAAGGGGGGGCGGGTTTCGGTGGGGTTATCCAAAGTGGGTTCGGTGGAGCACCCCGTGGGCTTAGAAAAAGGTTGAGGAGCACGGCCCATATCCAAAAATGCCTCCGCACCAGCTCGAGAGAATGCACAGATCTTGAAACAGAATCGATGGCCAGGGCAGTCGACTGATGGATTACGAATTTGCAAGCAACTGCAGAATAGCAAAAGCTTATTATTTTATATTCCTAAGTTGCTCTTAACATATCAACGGTGGGTGATTAGTAGTAATGAAGGTACCTCTGGTACCTCTCAAGCAACTTAAAAGCTCTCAAAAAAAGAATGATAATTTGGCCGTAGGATAAACGAGAAGCCTCCTTACTAGATCCTGTGCTTGGCGTCGAAGGTCTGCCTCCATCACACGAATTCTTTCAGCCTGCAATTAATCAACGCTAATATTGTTAGCTTGTATACTTATATATATCGAAGCCAGTGTTAATATTGATGTCAGACGATACCGATCAACAATTCTCGATATAATCTATGATTAAACAACTTATTCATATTTTATAACATTATGATCTAAAAATAATTAACATACTATGATAGTACATTATAATAATTAACATACTATATCTGTAATAGACACATTATGACATCAACAAATCAGAACGATCTGCCTAGAGACGAACCTGAGGGCGTTTGAACCATGCATGGATATCTTGGAAGATTTCTCCCACCACCGCCGTCACCGCCGTCACGAACGCCTCCATAAGTACGAATATGAACATATTATCTTGATAGGTTCGAGTGCTTGGGATCGATTTTGACCTAAAAGACAAACGATACAGCTGCTAGCTAGCCGGCCTGCTGTTTGCTTGCAGATGCAGTCTCAGACACTACTACAGAAAGGGGCTTTCTGGACGAGGCCCCCAACAGTTTCCAGGCGGGCCATAAGTAGCCGCGCCTGAAAAAACCGGTCCCGAGGGGGCCGGCTGTTGAACCGCACGCGATAATGAGTTATCCCGTGCGGTCGGCTTAAGCCGACCACACGGGATAACTCATTATCGCGTGCGGCTTCCTTAAGCCGACCGCACGAGATAATATTATCCCGTGCGGTCCGCTTAAGAACCCGCACGGGATAATGCTTATCCCGTGCGGTTCGTTAGGTCAACCGCACACGATGATGCACTATAAAACAGCTCCCAGCCCCCGACACTGCCACTTTGAACTTGGTGTTTCTCTCTCCAAAAAAATGCAATTATAGGGGGGAAGGTTTTCAACTTGTATTCTTCAATTGGAATCAATACAAAAAGTACCATGCTTGATCTTTTCTTCCATTTGCTTCCACTTTTAAAAGTTTTTATTGGTTTAATGTGAAGATATTTGAATTTATTCTAACTCGGTTTCTCTCTCCAAAAATAGGCATTTTCTTTTGGTGGGAGATTCTAGAGTTAAAATCTTCGATTTAAATCAATATAAAAAGTAATGTGTTCGATCATCTCCTTCATTTGCTTTCGTTTTTGTAAAATTTCATTGGTTGAATGCGAAGATATGTAAACTTGTGCGAATTGGTACTTTGTGCTATATATGTATGTAATTTGTAGGTCAAATATTTTATTTTTTTGATTGAACCATTTTTTGGTAGCTAATATTGTCTCCGTATTATTATTTGTTGTGAATGAGGTTTTAGTTAAAAAGTATGAATTAAGTTTAATTTGTTTATTTAGAAAACACCGGCAATATAATATTAATTAATGCTGTGAATTTTTTAGATGGATCGGACATGGATGTATGAGACACGGAGAACTCATCCGGTGTTCATGAGAGAAGCATCAACATTTATTGACAAGGCTAAGACACACGCTTTGAGAGAGAGTAGGAAGAATATTTTTTGTCCATGCGTGGATTGCAAGAATCAGAAGATGTGGAAAGATCCGGATGTAATCCTGGGACACATAATTCAGCGTGGATTTGTGGAGAAATATACAGTTTGGACTTATCACGGGGAAGTCGCCCCTCCTGTGGAGATTGGTGATATTTGGTTCGATCAGGCAGAAGATTTTATAATTGATGACATGTCTCGTCAAATGACTGGTGATTTTGGCGGCACTGTTTTTGACGCCGCAGAGGTTGATATTGATCTTGATCTTGAGGATATGTTGCGGCACGCTGAACCAGAGGTCCTAACAGAGAAAGCAAAAGATTTAAATAATTGGGAGACGTTGCAGAAATCAACGAAAGATCTTTTGTATGATCAATCAAAGGGATGTGACATGCAGTATACAGTGTTGCGGTCGGTGCTAGAACTTCTTAGATTGAAGGCCAAGCACGGCTGGTCTGATACTAGTTTTAATGACTTGATGGGTCTCCTTAGAGCTATACTTCCTAAGCCTAACTTGTTGCCAGCTAACACCTACCAAGCCAAGAAACTGATATGTCCATTATCACTTGGTGTGGAAAAGATCCATGCATGTATTAATCACTGTGTACTTTATCACAATGAATACGCTGACTTGGACAAGTGTCCAACTTGTGGGGCGAGTAGGTACAAAAAGGATAACAGTGCCACCGATAGTGCTGTTGCAGAACCAAATACATTGGTTGAGCCAGGAAAAAAGATTCCGGCCATGGTGATGTGGTACTTGCCAGTGAAAGATCGCATGAAGCGATTGTTCTCGAACCCCGCCGACGCCGAGTTGATGAGATGGCATGAAGAGGGTCGGAAAACAGATGGTATGATTCGACACCCCGCCGATGCTCGACAATGGAGAAACTTTGATTCGAAGCATCCAGAATTTGCAAATGATCCGAGAAATGTAAGGTTTGCATTGAGCACGGATGGAATGAATCCGTTTGGTGACCTAAGCAGCTCGCACAGCACTTGGCCTGTTCTGCTCACTATGTATAACCTTCCGACATGGTTATGTCAGAAGCGAAAGTATATTTTGTTGACTATCCTTATACAAGGGTCAAAACAGCCTGACATCGATCTGGACGTATTTCTTGAACCTTTGATGGAGGATATGCAAGAAATGTGGGAAGAGGGTCTACGATTGTTTGATGCGTACCGACAGGAGCATTTTACTCTGCGTGCTATCATATTCGTTACTATAAACGATCTACCAGCAAATTTTTCTCTCTCAGGACAGATTAAAGGAAAGACCGGATGTCTTATATGCCTAGACAACACATCGTACATATACCTGACCTTGTCAAAAAAGTTAGTTTACATGCGTCATCGTCGTTTCTTACCACATAAGCATAGGTATCGTGCGATGGCTACCTTTTTTGACAAAACTGTTGAGGAAGGTACTGCCCCCGAAGCAAAGGATGGTTCCACAGTGTTCAAGCTGACAAAAAACATAAAGGTCGTGTTCGGCAAGGGAAAGACAACTTTAGACAAGAGGAAGAAAGAAGTGGTACGAACAGATGAAAACAAGACGCCAGTCAAAAAGAAAGGCTGCCAAGTCTGCCGTAATAGCCGAAGGCGAGACGGACACGGCAACGTCCGGTCCGGTAGAAACCGACACCGGAGAAACGTCCGGTCAAAAGAGAAGACGTGCTAAGAGAAGTAAGACCCAAACCCCCAAGGAGACATACTACATCACCTCTTTGAACCATGATGGGAAGCCAGTTGAGCCCAAGGTAGCAATGACTAAATTCAGCACCACCTGCGGTGTGGTGGCCAGAACGCACGGCCCTTTGAATGTAGATTCCTGGGAGCAGGTGGATGACAACATGAAGAACTTCATGTGGAACGAGTTGCAGAAGTGGCTTGTCTATCCGCCTGGTTCAGAGGCTATGGGAAAAGAATTTGCCCTAAAAACGATGGCGCATCGGTGAAGGCAGTGGAAATCGGACTTGAACAGTCACTACGTGCAACAGAACAAGACTCCATTCGTCGACTACGGTGGTATTACGCCCGCCGAATGGGACACCTTTGTGGCAAAGATGACTAGCCCGGAAGCCTTAGCGCGGAGGAAAAAGATGTCCAATCTAGCTAAAAGGAACAAATACCCGCACCGGTTGGGCTCGAGCGGCTACGATGGCCACGTAGAGAAGTGGCGAGCAACTGAAGAGAAGTTTGCCGCCCAAGGCAAGCCCCTGCTTGTAGATGCCCTAAAGGAAAGAAGCAAAAACTGGGTTTGGGCACGGAGCACAGGGCAAGTCACCGATGCGGGAGAGATCCAGTTCGAGGATCCGGATATCGAGCGTGTGACCAGTAGTCTTAAGGACATTGCGGAAAAAGAGAAAACAGGGGAATTCATTGCCAAGAGAGAACATGATCAACTAACAGCTGCATTAGGCAACCCTGAATATTCTGGACGAGTAAGGGGCCTATCGTCAAGGACGAGCTGGAAGGAAGGGTTTTCGGAGGAAGCTAAGGGTTACAAGAAACGGGACAGGTACAAACAGAAATTCGAAGAGAGGATAGCAAAACAAGTTGAACAACATTTCTACTCTCTTGTTGCTCAAAATCGTCAAGCCTTCCCGCACTTGTTCCAGCAATCCGAAGAACCCACAGTACATGTAACGCCCGTTTTGTCGCGGCGTTAGCGGGAAAACTATTTTGCTAAAAACCCTACTTGCGAAAGTTGCTCTTCGGTTGAGTCTTGTCGTGTGCCAAGGTCTCGTGTTTCCCCTCTCAGTTCAAACCCGGAGAAAACCGCGAAATCGGATTTCAAATCCGAGCCCTAATCCTACCAGTTCAATCTCTCGAGAAAAGTCTAATTTTCCTCCCCTGCCCTCGGGCCAGATTCTTTCTCGGCCTGCCCTTTTTCTTCCCTGGGCCGTCTCCCGGCCCAGCTCTCTCCCTCGGCCTGCCTCGGCTCGCGCCCCCTCTTGCTAGGCCGCGTCCCGCGTGCCACCTCGGCCCGGTCCCTCTCGCTCGGCCCCTCCCCCGCTGGGCCGCGCCAGGCCGCTCGGCCCGCGCGCGCCCGAGCCGGGAGCACCAGCTCCCTCTTTCCCGGTCTCCTCCTCCGCTCGCCGTTCTCCCCTTTCTCTCTCTTCCCCAACAGCTCCCGCCGGCGCCGTTCCGTGCTGCCCCCGTTCGGCCCCGCCGCTGCGCTGCGCGCGCGTGCTGCCAAGGGACCGAGAGCGCGCCCCCCCTCTCTCTCCCCGCGCGCGCCCTTACCCGAATCGGCTAGGAGGCAAGCCTCCTTTTCCCCCTTTTTTTCCCCTTTTTCCCGACCGGCCGGCGTCACCGCTGCCGCGCTTGGCCGCTAGCGCGAGGAGCGCCAGCGCGGTCCCCTCGCCGCGCTCCACTGCCTCTCGGTCGCACCGCCTCTTCCCCCCGGCCGAACCGACCTAGCGCCCCTCCCCTTTAAAATCCCCCTCCCCTCTCGGCCGCCGTTGCCGCCGCCGCCGAGCTCAATCCTCTTCCAACCCGTCGCGCCGTCGCGCCACCGCCCCTCTTGCTGCCCGCCGCCGCGAGGAGAGGAACCCGGCGCCCTCTTCTTCCCCGGCCCGGGACCGCGCCACGCCGCCGCCCCGCGCCATCTTCCTCTTCCCCGGTGAATCCTCCCCGCCGCGGTAAACCCCTCTCTCCCCTCCACCTCCCTCCGTTTTTCCCTCGGTTTAGGCCGCTAGTTAGCCCGTAGAATCCCCATCCGGCCACCGCCGTGGCCGTCGCCCTCTCCCCCGCCCTCTCCCCGAGCCGCCGTTGCTGCCGCTGCCGCGCACCGTTGTCGGCCGCCGTCGCACCCCCGCGGCCCAATCCGCGGTGGCTCGATTTCCCTCTCTCCCCTCTCGCCCCGGTGCTGTTCCCCTTCGCCGGTCTCGCGCCGCGCCGCCGATGGCTCCGCCGCTGCCGCACGCTGTTGATCCCGGCGTCCCCTTCCCTTTTTCCGCCCGCCGGCCTCCGTGGCTGCCACGTAGGCGCCACGCGAGCGCCAGCCGGCGCGTCCCCTTTCACCCGCCGGCCTCCGTGGCTGCCACGTAGGCGCCACGTGAGCGCCAGCCGGTGCGCCCTGATCGGACTCGGTCCGATCGGCCTCTCACTCGGCCCAGTCGGCCATCGGCCCCCTCGGCCACTCGGTCTCTCGCCCCTCCTTGGCCCACTCGGCCTCCGTGTCCAGTCGGCCCGAGTCACTCGGTCCGGCCCAGTCGGCCCCCGAGTCACTCGGGAGGCCGGACGGCCCCGAGTCACTCGGGAGGCCGGACCAGGCCGCGCCACTCGGCTGTGGGCCGACTCCTTCGGACCGTCGGCCCATTATTTCGGCCGCGCCCATTCTATTCTATTGGGCTGCCCTTAGCCGCCCAAAATAAAGTCTAAATTGCATCCCTCCTTCTTTTCTTTTCCAGGGAATTAAAAATTCCTTTTCTTAGTCCAGAAAATCCTTTAATCTTCGGAAATTCATATCTTTTCAACCGTTCGTCCGATTAACTCCGTTCCACTTCCAAAATTTCTCAAAAATCGAGATCTATCCAATGGCACGCTTAGTGGTCTTTAATACGGCTTCTTTCATTGCTTTGTTGAGTCGTCTCGTTTCACGTGTAGTCTCGGAGCCCGAAGACCCGCAGTGCGCGGATTTCGAGGAAGAAGCTCAAGATCTCGAGCAAGGCAAGTCACCTTTGATCAATTGAACCTATAATTTAAATTAAGTATTTTGATTCCGCGAACTACGCATTAATTAGGTTACACTTGGCACTTGGCCTCGGTTTGCAATATAACCAGCAGGCCCTACCCTTTTGCTGCATTCACCTTCCTTGATATTTGAATACCCTAACACCCTTGTCACCCCTCAGGTGAAGCCTCGGTATCCGTACCTCGCGTACGAATAACGAGACTCCCCCTCAAACTTTAAAATTGATCACCTGGGTAAAACTTGAGTTTACAAAATGCTTGGAAAACCCGACACTTGGGTCGGTGCCTTGAAAATAAAGGGAGTTTCTAAAACTCGCGGTACGGGAGACGTACTGGAGGTACGGTCTGCCCGTCCTCGCTCTAAGGACCGATTCCTTGGGAATTACATCCAAGCATATGTCAAGTACGACCACATGGGTGATATGGGACGCCCCTGGCTGAGTAATTAGCTAGGCCAGGGAAATCTTGATGCCAAGGGACAAGTGGATTCGCCGGGGTGGTGTCGGGGAGGACCCCTGGGCTTCCTGGCACAGTATGGTCTGGGACCTAACCTGGTGTTGGTCCGTGGGACCCCTCCCGTTGGCATAAGATGACCCTGAGTCGGCTTCCGAAATGCCTTGTCGTGAAAGCCTCAAGGTCGCCAGACGTGACCGAGGGTCGCGGGCTGGGTGATTCAGGGTTAGTAACGTCGTGTGGGTAAAGTGTACCCCCTCTGCAGAGGTTAATAACTGTTCGAACAGCCGTGCCCACAGTCATGGGCGGATGTGAGGTGATTCCTTAGCGTAGTTTTAATTGTGATCCTTGTGAGCTGCTGTTGGTGTGTGAGTTTTCCTTCCTGTGCTTAAGTTGGGCTGTTGAAGCAGCCGGGTCGGTGAACGATTGGCAGGGAGCCTCTCGTTCCGACATGTTTGTTTTGTGGCTGTTGGTGCAGCCGGTGTTGGTGAGCGATTGGCAGGAAGCCTCTCGCGTGTGGCTGTTGGAGCAGCCGGGTCGGTAAACGATTGGCAGGGAGCCTCTCGTGCCGACAGGAATCAATCGATACATCTTCACTGCTCCGGCCGGATGAGACGCATTTTCTCGTCCGCGCCGTTGAGAAGCACTCACTTAGATGTTCTGAAAGTCTTAAACTGAAATCAATTGTGAAAAACAACTGGCTTTCCCTTGAAGCTTGCATTAAACACTTAATTCCCCTGACTTGCTGAGTACTCCCATACTCACCCTTGCTCTATATAATTAACCCCCCTCCCCAGTTCTCGAAGATGAAGAGGTGAACCCTGTTGATGAAGAGTTCTTCCAGGAGCAAGCAGACTTCGAGCAGTAGTAGGGTTTCGGCCTTTCCCCAAGGCTTTGCTTGTGGCTTAGGGCTAGTCTCCGCTTTCCGCTTTCGCCTTTTTGTAATGCTGTTGCGAACTCTGGTTCTGTCCGCAGTTCCAACCTTGATTGTAATCCTACTCTTAATAAAGAGACCGCTGTCGTTGTGATATTCTGTCTTCCTGTTGTACCAGCGCTATTTCCTGGGACTGGTACAGGCATACAGGTTAATTTGGATCGCCTTACACTGGCCTCCGCTCGGGGCTAGTTTGAGGCGGGACGTTACAGTACAGGTGCCAAGCAGTGTCGGGTCAGTGGACACCGCATCTTATCCAGTAGACAACATAATTGCCCCGACGCCGTGCAGCCTGCTCGTGCCGATAGGAAGGGCCGGGAAGAGAAAGGAGGTGGGTATAGGACTTGTGATAGCAGGGCGCCAAATTTAGAACACGCCAATCCCTGAAGAATATGCAAGGGTGCAAGTGGCCAAGGTGCATGCAGAGCATACCAGTTTAGAGATAGATATTCCAACACCGGACGGGATACAATTGCTTGGGGATGCGGTGAATCAGTTTATACTATGGCATCGACGAGATATACTGCTGGTCGGTCCATCGCCTTCAACCCCACGCCCGCCGGCTCCAAAGATTGCTGTTGCGCCTGCACCACCTTCTCCACCAGGGCAAGATTCGCCAACTAATAGGCCTGCCTCCCCACCTCCCTCCTCCCCTAATCCTTTAGGTCCAGGTTCACCACATCTATCAGCCCCTGAAGTCCACGCATAACAACCTCCTCCGACACCACAGTCTGCATTGGCGCTACCTGAAAGGCCTCTTATGAGAAGCGCAAGTCTTCCAAGTCCGACCAAGCTTGAACCTCGTCGGCTTATCCCGACAATGATTAGGTCAACTTATGATAAGGAAAAAATGGCCGTATAGGAGGAAAGGTTAGTATTCCAGGCTTTCAGGGGGAGAGCGTCGACTGACAAGAAGCAGGATGAAACTCCACATTTGTCGGATTCACAAAAATCGGTGAAAAATCAAATGGAGGACCTGCAAAACTGGACTTCCGACGAAGTGCCAACAAAGTACGTGCACGGGAAGCCGTTCCTGCCCCCGAAGCTCATGGAAGGCCTGCCTTGGGAAATGAGGCTGATGCATGACTAGTATCTGAAGGCATCTAAAAAAGGCCTGGGCATGATTACTGTGAAGGTCCCGGATAACGCTTTCACCAGTGGCCCAAATGGGATGCTGGTAATCGATTTCAACGACCTTCACGCATTATTCAAGCTGGACAAAATGGATATAAATCTCGTTGCTGCATTTTGCCTGTAAGTCATTCGTAATTAATGTCATATATTAATTCACTTGCTAACTAACTTCTGATAAATTACCCGCTTTATTACTTAGGATGCAATTCCACGCCGCTGAAAAGGCCAACCATCCAGTAGGATACATCAACCCAACAAGGGTTTGCTGGACGGAACACACGGTCAATATTCGTGCAGATTCCGCTGAGCTCAAAGGTAAAACGACGTCCGAGAAAAAAGAGGTCGTCGAAAAAATGCACAAGAAAAAGATGGTCAGCGTAGCACTGTACTTGGGCAGAGCGATGGTCGCGCACAAAGACAAAACTGTCATCTTCGTCCCTTACGCGCTGCGGTACGTATGATTCTTCCGTAGTACTTATGTTTTAGTATGATATCACATACAACTAACATATCTTCTTTGCAGCGATCATTACATATTTTTTCTGGTATATCCACGGGACCACCTGGCCGTAGTGCTGGATCCGGCGCACTATGGCGAGGAAACATTTACAGAGTTTCTTGTTATATTAAATTTGTAAGTCCTGTTATGCACCATTTACTAAATGTTGGCTATTGTACTCTCGAATACACATAATTGACTCAAACAATTGTTTTGTCTTTATAGAGCACACAGATATTACGTAGACCACGGTGGACCAATCAATAATCCACAAAAGAAGAAGCTTCTTGTGAAGACAAGATGACCGGTAATTACATGTCTCTTGTTCCGACATTTCTTACATATACTTGTTTCACTCAAAATATTGATGTATACAATTTTTTTCAACATAGTGTTTTGAGCAACCACCACAGACTAATTTATGCGGATACTACGTATGCGAGATGCTTAGACTCAACGGGAGATACACTACAAAGTTTGAAGAAGTAAGTCGAGAGAAAATATCTTTTCACACATTATAAGATCTTGTATAACTTTCCTAACTATAACAATGTGTATTCCTTCTGAAACAGATCTCGTCCGTTCCAGTTGTAGCGAACCGGTTCGACGATCGAACCATACTAAACTTGTGTGCAGATATTTGTCGCTTCATCCGCCGCGATGTCTGCAACCATTTGGGCGATTTCTACGATCCGGAGAGCCAGCTTGCGACAGAGGATACCTTCAAACGACTTAGAGAGTGGGAAAAAGAACATATGTATAGTAGCTAGTACAAATATTTCTAATTAAGGATATATTTTATGTGGTTTTTTAAACTTCTGTAAATTGCGAGACACGATGATACGTATATATATATATACACATATGTGATGCATGCGTACAAATTTAATATCTTAATTTCATGAAAAAAAAATAATTACGTTCAATTCTTAATACGTGCGATGTGTATGTATACTATTACTGAGAGAGACGGAGAGAGAGGGGAGAGATAAGGTAATATATTCACATAAAATAATAAACCAACATATAAAATAATATTTTTATATGCACATAAAATAATGGGCAGATCGCTTATCCCGTGCGGTCGCGTTAAGTGGACCGCACGGAATAAGCGATCCACCCATTATTTTATGTGCATATAAAATATTATTTTATATGTTGGTTTATTATCCCGTGCGGTCCACTTAACGCGACCGCACGGGAAGATCGCTTATCCCGTGCGGTCTGCTTAAGCGGCCCGCACGGGATAATGGATCTTTCCATGCGGTTGGGCCGCCCGCACGCGAAAATGGTCTTTTCCTAGACCTTCTCACGCGTACGGGCAGACCTTCCGCACGGAAAGGTGCCTTTCGACCCACACGGAAAGACTGTTTCTGTAGTGGTGAGATCATCGATGAAATGAGGAGGGTACATGTACTACAGCTACTACAAGGGAGTGTTTAGTCCTGATGAGTCGCTAAGTCATGGCCAAAGTCAACAGAAATGCACACACCAACCGCATATGCAAATCAGATTAAACTGCCCTTAGTGGAGAACAATACATCATTATTGTACCGGATAATCATTCCATTCCTCCTGTAGCTAGTGGTCGGTCGGCGTGAGCAGCACTGAGGCTTAATTTCTTCTATAGCTTCCTCCCCTCCACATACGGATCATATGTATTACTGTATCTGCAGTAGTAGTGGCTGACAGATGTACCCGCTCCCACATATCAGCGGCAGCTGCTGCAGGCAATCCCCACTGCCTCCGTTGAGCCCTGTCGGCTGTCTGCCTTTAACGTTGCATTGCCACCATTGTCAGGAAACACGCTTGTGATTATAATATACTAATTAAAGCTAAATGAATAAGAGATCAGTTGGAGTGGTTGTCCAATAGACTCATTGTATATGTTCTTTAGACGTCGTATGAGTCATTGAACATATATTGATTGGCTTGCTTTGCTAGCTAGCTGGTGAAAGATGAAGAGGAAAGTGCTATTGTTGTATTTTCCCCGGAAGAAGCTTTGCGTATGCATGATGCTTTCTCATGAGCTCCACTTGTAGATTTGCCGGTTCTTTTTGCAAGTTGAGTAGACCACGCATGATTGCATGTTTCGTGACTGTAGACATTAATACATTTCTTGCCCCTGCCATTTCTCTGGGCTCTGGTTAACCGAGTTGTGTTCGTTATTTTGAGTTGGAAACTCATCCTCCCAACACGTAAAACGGAACGACTTATTAGTGCATAATTAAGTATTTGCTAATTATTTTTTGAAAAATAGATTAATATGATTTTTAAAAGCAACTTTCGTATAGAAACTTTTTACAAAAAATACATCGTTTAGTAGTTTGAAAAGCGTACGCGCGAAAAAAGAGAGAGATGAGTTGGGAGTGTAAGCTAACGAACACAGCCTTAAGTTTCCAATTTGTCCTGAACACCTGATGAATCTGTTCAAACATAGAGATGAAATCACTGAAACTGCATGGTCCGTGTGCCCTAGAGAAAAACATGGCACGGCGCACGGCCCATCGAGCGGCCCATTGAAAAAAAAAAGGTAAATCAGCATTAACATGGAAGGAAAAGTGTCTACTTGAGATCCCTTAATTAATTACGGGATGATTTTTGTGGAAACTTATCTTATGCACGCAACCTTCCCGTGCACACTTCATAATATCATGAAAAATTCTAGAAAAAATAGACATATATTTTCAATAATACTACACCTATATATGAAATATTATCTTTAAATTCATTATATTTTAACTAAAAAAGACAAAATTTTTGACAGATTTTTACTCTTAAAACTATCAAATTTTTTTATTTTTTGGTACGGCTAAAATATAATGAATTTGAATATGAGACTTTGCAGATATATGCAATACTATTAGGAGTATATGTCAATTTTTTTCTAGAATTTTTCATGACATTTAATTACTAGTAAGCATGTATGAGAAGTTTGTATGCATAGGATATATGTTTTTTATATGCATCCGCCAACTATCTTTGTGAACATTGGGCACGGGCAGCACGGCCTGGCCCATTAGACATAAATCATACAAAGGATAAAGTCTAATTTGACTCCCTCACTTAGAGGCCAAATCTAATTTGTATCCCTAAATCACAAAACCGGGTATAACGACTCCTCCAACTGTTAAAACCGGTGCAAAGTGATTTCCAGACAGTATTGAAGGTGGTATTCGCTGATGTGGCGTCCATATGGCAACCCAATCATTAGAGATATTAAAAAATAGAGTAGGACCCACATGTCATTCTTCCTTCTCTCTTCCCCTTCCTTTTGTATCCCTCTCTCCCCCATGGCCCCGTGTCTTCTCGACGAGAGGTAGAAGAGAGGACGGCACGAGGCGATGGCGGAGCTCGTGGCCCCCATATGTCTTCTCGGTGACAGCAGGGCGGCGGCAAGGGGCAGGAGGTTGAGGACCGCATTGTTCTGCCATGCGGAGAGGGGCGGTGCCTACGTTTTCATGTCGCGGAAGGAGGAGGTCCCGGCTCATGGCCGTCATGTCCACCGCCTCATCGGCTTAATATGGCAAGCAAATCGCCGTTGCGCTCTGATGACTTAGCGGTAGCTAGGCGGCGCCGAAACCAGTTGGGCGCGGGCTGCAGCAAGGCGAAGGAGATGGGTGGCACTGGCTTATCCATCCCTGGGAATCCGAAGAGGGCAATCGGAGGTGGCGATCTCTAGATCTCGCTACCTTCGGCCGCTGCCTGCAGCTCCATGCCGCCGTAGGATTCCTTAGTCCTTTTCCCCTCCCCTCTCTGCCTCGAGCTTAGCTCACCACCTGCCGAGAGGACCAGAGGAAGATGGCCACTGACACATCATGAGACGTCCATGTTGCTCTGGGCGCGCGGCGTTCTCCGGCGGTGGACTCACTGGCGAGGGCTCGTCGCAGGCGGGTGAGGAAGGGCGTCGGGCACAGGGAGGTGTCGCTGTCGCTGCCGACGGGCGAGGAAGGGCATCGGGCACCGGGAGGCATCGCCGTCGCTGTCGGCAGGCAACTCGAAGGCATTGTGGACGAGCACCTCGACGGGGCCAAGCGAGAGTACCCTCTTCGAAGGCCTCGCGCGTGTCATCGCAGTCCACACGCAGGTCGAGGATGGGCACGCGGGCGAGGGGTATAGATGGCGAATTTTTTGTATTTTTAGATTTTCTTTTTTTAATATTTACAGAAATATTATAGCGGCAAAAAAATTTACAGAAATAGACCCTGCCGCCCTTCGCAAGGGCGGCAAGCCGACGTGGGTATAGTTGAAATATAAGTTTACTGGACATATCTGCAAAGTTAATTACTAGGCCGTTATTTTACATAATAAACGACTACAGTGTAATATCTTCTTTGCAACGTACCTAAATTTTTATATATTCTATTGCAATGTTACTCAACAACATTTAAAACTACAAACCTAATAACTACAAATACTACAGATCTACTAAGTTACCTACATCCAGGGTTACTAAAACCGCCGGTAACCGCGCGGTTACCGCGGTTACCGCCCGTACCGCGGGGGTACGGTAACCCGTACCGCGCGGTACGGTTTAATAAAATTCGTCCAAATTCAAAAATTTAAAAAAAAGAAAAAAATCAAAAAAAATGGTGAAGGTAGTGCTTGATTTATAGTGTTTTATGGTGAAGAAATTTCTCAAAAAAGAGTAATATTTATTCAAATTTGAGAGCAAAACGGAGAATAAATTTAAAAATTGGAAAAAGAAAAAAAAATGGGCCGGCCCGTTACTGTGCGACCCATTACACATCGCGCGGTAACCGCGCCAAACCGCGCGGTTACCGCGTCAAACCGCGCGGTAACCGCGCCAAACCGCGCGGTTTGCCCGAATTTTTGAATTCTAATTTCGATTTGTAAATTTGTCGCGGTTTTGCGCGGTTACCGCGGTTACCGCCGGTAACCGCCGTACCGCCGGGTGGCGGTAACCGGGCCCCCGGCGGTTTTTTAAACCCTACCTACATCTAACAATATATATTTATATAGTACCACAGGTAAAACCCTATTTCATACAATGCATTTATCCAACGAAAGTTCTACAAAAATACAAGTGATATCCTAGTTAACATCATATATTTAGTCACGTATATAATCTACGAATATTACCTGAAATCGAAGTTTGAAACCGTCGAAGTTTGAAACCGGCAGGGCTTCGCCTCTTCTTTTCTTCTCCTCCCCTTCTCCTTTTTTTTTTTTTTGATGTGGAGAGGTTAGGAGGGAATGGGCTCCTCAAAGGAGCCGGCTGGGCTTTTATAGGCGGCCA
Organism: Oryza officinalis; assembly: GCA_008326285.1. Taxonomy (NCBI): domain Eukaryota; kingdom Viridiplantae; phylum Streptophyta; class Magnoliopsida; order Poales; family Poaceae; genus Oryza; species Oryza officinalis. The sequence goes on along the minus strand of BDMV01000011.1, from coordinate 29,610,843 downwards.
GGCCTGCCGCCCTTCAGAGGGCGGCAAGGGGGTCCTGCCGCCCTTTGCCAGGGCGGCAAGAGGGCAGGAGGGCGGCAAGAGGGCAGGAGGACGGCCGTCCCGCGCCGTCCAGCGCGGCGTGTGCCACGTCGGCTTGCCGCCCTTGCGAAGGGCGGCAGGGTCTAGTTTTGCAAATTTTTTCGGCGCTATAATATTTCTGTAAATATTAAAAAAAAAATCTAAAAATACAAAAAATTC
>BDMV01000011.1:29331674-29603688 GCA_008326285.1 Oryza officinalis | reverse complement strand
TATGCCTGAGGACTAGACTTTGTCTGAGGAGGTCATATCTTTGAAAATAGCCTATTAGGAATTTATATTTCGCAATTAAGGTTTCTAGTAAATACTTTACCAATAGACATTATTTTGCAAATAATTTCCAAAAGCTTATCACTCTATATAAAGGTGCATAGAAAATGATCAAAGCTATTTCTTTAGTGGAACAATATTTGTTTTAATAAACTATCCCTTAATGGGTTTTATCCAAAATGGTGATACATTTAGATATATAGCTTTATTTATAAAGTAAATATGCCCGAGGGTTTTTGTTTTTTCGAAATTAATTGGCATATGCAAATCATAGCTCCTTGAATAAATAATATTTGAAATCAAATATCGACGTATCCTCAGACGTTCGTCTATTAGCCCACATGTAAACGAAAAACGACAGATCGAATTGAGTTAGTACAGGCATGAATGTATTTTGAAAAAGATTTTTGGTTATTCTGAATTTTTAATTCCGTATTCCAAAGTCGAAATATTCAGGATGTTACAAGTGATTTATACTGTCTCGGCGCCCTGTCCGATCTATCCCAATCACTTGGTTTAAATATATTTTGAGACTTAGATTATATATCATTGATATCTACAGCCGATCGAGTATGTCTAACTTTCGTTTCACTTTATCAAGTCATTGCCGATCTAATGCATATTATCATCAGCCGATTGTCTCTTCATCAAGTGTCAGAATCTACATTGCACACATAGCCGATAGCTCAAAACCCTATCGCTATCGGCTGTCATCAGGATCGGCTGGAATTACTACATCGGCTATGTTGGCCGATCGGTTCTTTGATCTGTCGTTTGTATATCTTGTCAGTTGCAGGATCAAACTGACTGGCACGCCCGCATCTCACCAAGATTTGGACCTGCACTGGAGCTAAGCAGATCTCCCAGGCCAGTGTGTGTTTTTTGCATCAACACTCTGTTGAGGATATGAATGGCGGTTTTTAACGCCTCCATCCATAAACCTAATGGTAGGGTGGAATAGCTTATCTTGCTACGCACCATATCCATAAGGGTACGATTACGCCTTTCAGCTACCCCATTCTGTTGAGGTTCGCCCGGTGTTGAATACTGGGCTACTATGCCATTCTCTAGTAAGAACCTTGCAAAAGGTCCAGGGACTTGCCCATAAGGCGTATGCCGACCGTAGTACTCCCCCCCACGATCAGATCTTACAACTTTAATTTTTATATCATGCTGATTTTCAACTTCAGCTTTGAATATCTTAAATTTATCCAATGCTTCTGATCTTTTTTTAATTGGATAAATATAACCATATCGGGAGTAATCGTGTGTGAATGTTATGAACGAGTCATAGCCATCCACACTTTTCACAGGAAATGGACCACAAATATCTGTATGAATGATCTCTAATATTCCTGCACTTCGCTGTGCACCCTTTTTGATGCTCTTTACAAATTTTCCTTTAATGCATTCTATGCATTGTTCTAAGTCTGAGAACTCCAATGGAGGAAGAATATCATTCTTAACTAGTCTCTCAATTCTCCCCTTCGAAATATGGCCTAAACGACAGTGCCATAATTTCGATGAGACATCAGGAGTTCGCTTTCTTTTCTTGTTTTCTTTTGTCAACGAGGACACAACATTCACATTCTCAGAAATAGATAACAAATAAAGCTCATCTTGCAACACAGCAAGACCAATACATGCATTATTATACCATAGTTCGCATTTGCCATTTTCAAAACGGCAATCATATCCATCAAAATCCAATTTGGATACACTTATTAAATTTCTTTGCAAAGAAGGAACATAAAAAAACATCTCGAAGTAAAAGTGTAAAGCCATTCGGGAGCTCTAAAAGAAGGTCGCCAATAGCTTCAACTTTTTCTTCAACTCCATTTGCAACTTTAATGGATCTTTCGCTTCTTTGCGTAGTCCTCGTCGAACGGAATGCCTTTAAACAATTACAAGCATGAATAGTTGCTCCAGAATCAACCCACCATGTGGATCTAGAATAACCAACATAATGAGATTCATTTACAAATGAAATAATGTTCTCACCTTTCTTTGCCATGATCATTTTCAGGAAGTCAGGACAATCTTTCTTGTAATGTCCTGTCTTCTTGCAGTGTAGACACTGATCCTTTTCAACAGTAAACTGTTGTTGCTGAGGTAGATGCTGAGGCTGTTTTGCTTTTGAGGAGGGTGTCTTGTAGTTCTTTTTCTTGTTATCTCTAACATAGTTAATTGAGCCACCATTGGCCTCCTTGATTCTTTCCTCCTCTTGCACACAATTAGCGATGAGCTTTTCAAAATTCCATTTCTCTGGACTTATATTGTAGTTGACAACAAAGTTGTCAAAAAGCTTTGGCAATGAGGCCATAACCAGATGGACCAGAAAGTCATCTGTAATGCCCAAATCCATTGGCTTCAACTTGGAAGCCATGTTGCTCATCCTAAGAATGTGATCTCTGACACCACCTCCATGGTACCTCTCTGTCACAAGCTGCTTTATCAGTTGTGTGGCATAAGTCTTTGAAGAACCAGTAAACTGGCTCTTTATTCTTTCGAGGTACTCTGAGACGGCGTCACACTCTGGGATTGAGCCCAATATGGTTGGCTCAATCGTGTTCTTTACCACAGCCAAACATTTCTTGTTGGCTAGAGACCATTTCTTATGTTCAATGTCATATGACATGACGAGGGGAGCATTGTCCCTCACTCTCTTTTGCCAGTCAGCATCTGACTCATTTTCACCTCTGACAAGTGCAGCAGGTGCTATAGGACATGGGGTGGTCAACACCTAGTCCACCTCTCCCAAGATGAAAGCAAGGTCGAGTTTTCTTTTCCATTCTCCATAGTTATCTCCCTTCAGGGTCGGAATATTTTTTATGCAACCCATCAAGGAGTAGCCTCCTCAAATAATCATGTACAGTGAAAACAAAATTAACATTAAAATATTATGTATTAAGTCTACATCACCGTTGGGCAGAAAATAGACATAACACATAGAGCCATAGCTATAACATTGCAATTATCAACGTTGGTCAGAAAATTACAACATCATAACACAGAATTAATGTTCCTAAAATTAAATTCTCCCGTTGGTTCGAAATTTAATTTTAGAAATACTAATTTTATCAATTTCATCTATTTGCAGCGGAAAACTCTATTAAAATTCACATTAACAGTAGCAAATCTTTCTGTTATTTACTCTCTGTAAAAATTCTCTCGTTGGTTCAAATTTAAACAGAGGTAAAACATGCAAAAACAATTAAAATTCTATTGAAATTTGCATGAAAAATTGACAAAATTTAAAAGGAAAAATGCTACTGTTTTCTTTTCTTTATTTTCGGCCCCGGAGGGACCTAAACCGGACTTAATCCGGCGGCCCACGGCCTCTTTGGCGCGGGCGGGTGCGCCCCCCTCTTCCCCAGGCTACAACTTGGGCCTGGGCCAGGAAATCCGCCCCCGCGCGCCCCCTTCTTGGGCCACATTCGGCCCGGTCGCCACCGGCCGTCCGATTGGCTAGGGTTTAGATCGGACGGCCGAGCGAAGAGATCGGGCAAACAAAACCCGACCCCTCCCGGCGCCGAAAACCCTAGCCGCCGTCTTTTGCGCGCGCGCGCCGAGCAGAGCGGCATCGCCGCCACCGGCGGCTCTCGCGCCGCCACGTCATAGCCGGAGCGCCGCCGCCCGCGGCCCTCGCCGCCGCCGCGCCATTTTCTCTTTTTCTTCTCTGTTCCCCCACCGTCTCTTGCCCCCACCATGTGAGAGAGAGAAGGCAGCCGAAATGGAGATGGCGGCGCCGCCGCGGGCCTCCTCGCCGGCGCGTGCGTGCACCCGCGGGTGCGCGTACGGCCGTCGATTGGCTCCTCGGTGGTGCCCTTTGCCCTCCCCCCTTTGCCGGCGACACCCGGCGATGAGGTAGGTGGGTGAAATTTTCTTTTCTTTTCTTTTGATTTCTTTTTCTTTCTCAAACCGATCTAAAACATTAGGTGGCTCTGATACCATTGTTAGACTCTATTGCGGATCACCTAGGCTTTAGATCGATCGAGGTTTACTCTATTTGTGTTAGAGAACAATGTACGAGAGGATAGGGTTTTAGAGGTACCGACCGGTGTTTGATGATGAAGATGTGCCGGCCATCGTCGTTGCACGGCGGTGGCGAATTCCCGTCACTGGCTGCGCCTCCTCGATCGGTTAGGGTTAGGGTTTTGTGGGTGGAGCTGGTGGCGGCAGCGAACCTCGTGTCATGTGCCGCCCCGGCCTCCACCCCTATTAATATGGCGCAGGGTGACGGGGGCCCACCAGCCAATGGGCTGGGCGCCCCCGATCAGGGCGCGGTCAAGGTCCGTTTGGCCGTTGGGCCCGACGGTGGGAGATCTATCTAACATGGAGTACCAAGTAATTAGATTTAATTGGAGTACTCCCTCCGTTTCATATTAGAAGGCGTTTGACTTTTTTCTTAATCAAAGTTCTTTAGGTTTGATCAAGTTTATAAAAAAATAGCAACATTATGACACGAAATTGGTTTCATTAAATTTAACATTGAATATATTTTCATACAATGTTTGTTTTGTATTAAAAATGTTACTAGATTTTGCTATAAACTTGATTAAACTTAAAAAGTCTAACTAAAAAAAGTCAAACGACTTATAATATGAAGCAGAGGTAGTACTAACTATTGTGAAACCTTGATTGATGTATGAAAGGAGTCCAAAAGACAGAATATTTTCAGTTTAGCTTCAGTATATTCAAAATCACATGATGCAGAGGCATCTGATATCTGAATATATCTTCAGTATATTCAGATTGCTCTAGCAATCAGTAGCTTCAGTTTTGCTCATGTAGTTCTAGATTGTGAGTAGCTTCAGACTAATGCAATGGCAGTCGGCACTTGTTTAGACATTCAGATTGTCTTCAGAACAAAGAAAACATCCAATTAATCAAACTGACATTTAGATTCCATCCGAGCAGCCGCCATTATTCCAATTGGCATCACATATATCACAAAGTTGTCATGCTCACGTTACTCTACTGGCACTATTCCAAATCTTGATGGAATTCGAATTTGTCATGCTCACATGGCTAATTTCTGCCAAAAAAAATGGAAACTATTCGTAACTTTAAAGTGCCGGAGCCCCATCGACTAGAAGTTGCCGTCTCGGATGTAGCTCGCCGGGACATCAGAATGCAGTGTGGTTTTCAGGAAGCTGGCTCGGACATGGAGTAGTGCCTGCATTTGACATGAAACATGTCTGAATTTCTAGATTTCTTAATCTACAAACGAGAATCAGCTGAGGAAGTCACATATTTCTGAAATATATCTGAAACTGGAGCATTAAAATTCACATCTTGCAGTATGATTTGGCGAAAGAAAGGCGTACTCAGCTTTAGCTATGTGTAAGGTATCAGTTGTATAGAAAGCTACTGCAGTGTCTTGGAGTATATCATCTATCAAAACTATGTGCACTCTATCAAAATAAGAACATATAGTGAACAAAATTCACAAGCAAAAGATCTATCTGCTTCACAGGATGTCAGCTTATCTGCAGGTACTCAGAGAGGCTGGTATTCGTTAACAAAATTCAGAACAAGTTGGAGTATCAACTTCAGAACAAAATTCACAAGCAAGAGAGTGAGCCAGTTGTTCGTTGACGCTGACATGTTTGGGCTTGCCTGCATCAGCAACAAGGTCATCAACCTCCCATCACCATGGTCACATATGACAGAAATTCAAAAATTATCAAGAAATTTCAGGGATTCAGAGTACTTGGAACGTCTGGCGGAGAGGAGGCTTCTTGGGCGTGTGCGTGTTCGGCCGCCATGGAGGAGAGCGGGTTCAGCAGTAAGACACAACGGGCGGCGTGGATCGTTTACTCGTCCATCGCCTCTGTCTGCTCAGTGTGGAGATTATGGGTACCATATACCCACACGGCTAGCTTATCCGACTTACCATAGGGGATATGTTATGACTCATGATTATGTAAACCGGCTTAGAACTTGAGTATTACGTTACCATTGTAATAAGGTAACAGCTTATAGTTCAAAGTTGGTAATATTGAGAAGTTCGATATAGTATGTGATTAGGTCTCCGACTTGTAAGCCTATCCTCTGAGACTATATAAGGAGGATAGGACGTCCCTTGAGGGATACACGATTACACGAACACACACAAGAACAAGAGATCAAGAGATCAATAAATCACCCGGCGGATCTAATCCCCGAAACAGGAGTAGGGTATTACTTCTTTATAGAAGGCCTGAACATGTCTAAACCCTTTTGTCAACTAACCCATCGTGCTTGACGCTTGACTGCTACCCCCAGTTTCTTATTGCCAAAACTAAGTTTTGATAGTTGGCGCGCCAGGTAGGGGCCTGCGTCAAGTTTTCTTCTTCATCTCGCCGACTAGCGCGATGGGATCTTCATCAGGAATCGACGACTTCACCTTTCCTCCGAGGCAGGTGTTTTGCTTCGGCAGCCTCGACCTCATCACCGACAATTTCGGCAAGATTTCTCTCCTTGACTCGGATTCAAACCAGTCAGGAGGGGAAAACCACTTGGCGCCGTTCGGTTTACCAAACAACGCTGAGATCTACCACAGTCTTTTATCTTCCGAGTTGGAATCGATCCACTCGGGAGAATCTTCTTCATCATCGTCATCCTGCGGTCCGAGCTCCAGGGAAATCGCCGTCTTGCTGAATCGCTGTCACGATTCAATCACTGTCATGATTCAATCTCCTTCATCATCGTCATGCTGCGCTCATAGTAGTCAAGTCGCTTTTTGACTTGGATATAAATCAGTCGAGGGAGATTCAATCTAGCTAAGGAGGATAACAACCACTCTACCACGGCAAGTTTCAGATTTGATCCATATGACCGCTGCCAACGTCGCCTTTGTCTGCAAGTTTCTTCGTTTCCAAGAGTTAGACGTTATCCAAGAGTCCGACGTCATCAACACGATCATCATGGACATGGACTCGAGGCATCGCTATGCGGATAATCGACCATGAGCTTACATCTTCATCATCGCCGACTGGTTTCTTCGTCTCCACGGTTGAGGGATTCTGTTGCCGATTGGTGTTTTCGCTTCCATGGCCGTGCATCTTTGTCACGTTGTTGGGAACCTTCACCTCCACCATCGGTCGCCTCCACGCTACTTTCTCGGTTGGTGTCTTTGTCGCCATTGATGGACGACCTTGTTCCTAGAACGACCACCTCTGCCGTCACTGGTGGAAATACCAAAAAGCTAAGTCATCATTAATTTTCTTCTTTATATGATATTTTCTTTTTCCTCTGCCTCACTACATCAACTGGTCCTCTGTTGAGCAGTGAGCCGGGGGCTACAGATGTTATATCATATTTTTACAATAATTTTTATAATGTTTATCTCGATTGCTTGCGAAATAATCCGAGTAAAAAAGTGCTGATCGAGTTATGAAACTCTATTTCCCTATACTTTCCGTTTGGTTTGTCGATGGATAGTTGCCCTTGGGCCGAATCCTAGCACCTGAGAGCTCGTTGGATGGAGTGTATAACGCAAGGTGCTAAGTATTACTCGGAAGAAATCAAAAGCATAGAGATAAGATAATTTGTTTTCTGCTCTAAACAATTACAAAAGTACCCGAGTAGTAAATTCTGATATGTGAAACTTTGTTCCATTAATGACAAACTCATGTCAATGACTAGTCGGGCAGAGTGTTTAAACGTGAGGTGTCATCTACTCAGGGAAATCAAAACCAACAAGAGGAGAAATGCATAACTATAAATATTTTAAATGCTTAAATTTTCTTCAAGTACTATATTTGCATCAGTTACTACTCATCCTACATGTTTATACTGCAGGATCGATCAATTAGACATCACCGCCGACCTGCCTTCGCCATCGTCGACTGGTGTTCCCGCCTACACGGTTGGTTGGTTACACCATCGTTGTTGGGCGTTTACGTCTTCACTGTCGGCCTGCCTTCACCGCCGTCGACTGGTGTTTTCGCCTACACGGTCGGTTGGTTACACCACCGTTGTTGGGCGTCTACGTCTTCATCGTCGGCCTGCCTTCGTCGTCACCGACTGGTGTTTCCGCCTACACGGTTGGTTGGTGACACCACCGTCGTTAGACATCTACATCTTCGCCGTCGGCCTGCTTTCGCCGCCGCCGACTGGTGTTTCCGCCTACACGATTGGTTGGTGACACCACCGTTGTTGGGCGTCTACGTCTTCATTGTCGGCCTGCCTTCGCTGCCGCTGACTGGTGTTCCCGCCTACACGGTTAGTTGGTGACACCACCGTTGTTGGGCGCCTATGTCTTCACCGCTGGCTTGCCTTCGCCGCTGCCAACTGGTGTTCCCGCCTACACGGTTGGTTGGTGACACCACCGTTGTTGGGCGTCTACGTCTTCATTGTCGGCCTGCCTTCGCTGCCGCCGACTGGTGTTCCCGCCTACACGGTTGGTTGGTGACACCACCGTTGTTGGGCGCCTATGTCTTCACTGCCGGCCTGCCTTCGCCGCCGCCGACTGGTGTTCCCGCCTACACGGTTGGTTGGTGACACCACCGTTGTTGGGCGCCTACGTCTTCACCGCCGGCCTGCCTTCGTCGCTGCCGACTGGTGTTCCCGCCTACACGGTTGGTTGGTTATACCACCGTTGTTGGGCGTCTATGTCTTCACCGCCGGCCTGCCTTCGCCGCCGCCGACTGGTTTTTCCGTCATCGACTGGTGGTTTTGCCTTCACTACTACGCGTCTTCGACATCGTCGTTGGAACCTTGTCTTCGCCACTGGTTTGTCTCTATTGCCGTCAACTCATGTCCACGTCATCACAGCTGCGCAATTCTGTCACCATTGTGGAGCGACTTCATCTTCATTGTCTTCGGCACCGGTAAATTCTATTGTATCTACTTCACAAGCTTCGTTACTTCACCAACCACGACGTCTCCAAGAGCTTCAACATGTGGGCATGCGCCACCAAATACGACGCTGTGTTAATCTACTACAACAAGTGGTGTTTCAATCTTCAAGATTTTCTACTCGGGCATTCTCAAAGCATATTTTCTCTCAAGCAATTGCTACTTAATGACAAGCTACAGTTCTTGACTCTATGTTCAGTTGTGTCCCAACTAAGCATAGAGTCGGGGGCTACACAAATACAAGACTCAAAATTCGACATGCTTTATGTCAAGATAAAGCAATCAATTAACCAGTCAACGAATCAACTTCGGAGAAATCAGCTTCATCTTCGCTACAGAGCAGACTTTCTACTTCAGCAACTCCAATATTTTCGTCGACAACTTTGGCTCTCAGTTGATGCTACAGTCTATTCCAAGTTTTTCAAGTGTTAATTTCAAGATTTAATCTACATGTTTGGGAGTTTGGAGTTATCAACCAATCAACTTAGATTCAACGAGTTGGATAACAACATCTACTTTCCTCCAAGTGAAGCATCTTCAACAGCTACAACATCAAGTGCCACCATTATCATAAATCAAGAGGCGTTGCATCAATCTTCGCCACACACATGCTAGCGTCAAGGAAACTACTTGAGCTTCGATATCTTCTCAACAGTTTAATGGATTATTATCATTGACGTCACCATCGACACCTTCGTCATCGGCATTATCTTCATCTTCAATCAACTACTATCAATCAAGTTCTTTGCTTCAGGAGTTTGGGCTTTGTCTACACTAAAATTTGACTGGGACATCAACATCTTGCCATGTCTCTTCAGGCCTAATCAATTCTGCCACTGTTGACAGGCAGCTTTGTCTCTACAATCGACTGTTTCTCCTACTGCGGATCATCATCACCACTAGTTGCGTCGGTTACAATTGATGGCCTATTACGCCGCAACTGATTAGCATTTTCGTCTTCATCGTCCGGCTATCTCCGTCGTTGCCGACTAGTGGTCTCACCGTTATTGCTGGCCTACGTCATCGCTGCTGATGTGCGTTTTCATCTTCAACACCGACCTGCCTTGGTCGCCGCCGACTAGTATTCTCTCCTTCAAAATTGGCCTACTGCGTCGCCATTGATAGGCGTCATCGTCTTTATTGCCAATCGTCTCGTCTGTTGTTGCCGACTGATCTTCTCGATTCTACGGCTACGCGTCTCCATCATCGTTGTTGAGAAACTTCGTCTTTATAGCCGACCATCTCTACTGCCGCCAGACGTCATTACTGCTGGTCATGTTTGCCGTTGCTGATTGTTTTCTTCATCTCTATGGTTGGTGGATTTCACCATCGCCGTTGATGGGCAACTACGTCTCCACCACCGACATCTTCGTCACTTCTGATGGGCAATTTCATTTCCATATTGGTGATCTCGATTCCATGCCGACTGCATCAGTTGCCACCAATGGATAACCTCGACTGCGACAGAAGGGCGAGCAACATGCTCAGGGGCTTACTAACTCTAGCACGAGGATCATACCTTCAATCTGGACTTATTCCGGCTACATGAGACATGAATACATGGCCGCAAGCTTATCTCCTATGCTCAAGGTTTGGACCAATCATTATTCCCCACAAGGGTCACAAGCTGAGTTCTTGTGCCATTCGGGATTCAATTATCAGATCTACTTCGATACATCCCATGAGGGATAACTACTCGGATCAGAAGCTATTCATATGAGATGCGCTCGGTCTACGTCACCCGGGAAAATTATCACTCGGGAGCTTATTAAAAGGCGTGTTATACATGTCATTTTTTAGGGTATCGGTAGGCTTTCTCATATTTGGGCCGAGACCCATGAGGAGCTTACAGCCTATAATTCCGGTGTGGCTTGACACGTGTCCTAGGGACTTAACAGATTTGCCTTGGCAATATGCACGTGTCCTATTGCCCAATACCTTCAAAATCCTTTCATACAGCAGTTACACAACTTTTTGAGGGTTGGTACGATGCAACTTGAAAGGTGACAAACAGTAAAGTTTTTTATAACTGTCCTGGTAACTTTTTTATAGGTTGCAGGAGCTGTTTGGTTTTTACAAAGCATTTGATTTTATATTATATCAATGCTATTTTGTCACCTTGGTGTGCTCTTTTTATTAAGACCAATATTATAGCTTAGGCTTTTTAATATTTTGGTTATATTTTTCAGATGACTGATAAATTTATTATGAGTTTATTAACTCGGATTTTCTATTCTTGAGGTTGGCTGAGTTGTATGCTCCGAGAGGACTCGGGCATAACGACTTGGATAAGCATGAGTTTGCCAGTACTTAGAGTCATTATATACTATGCCTTGATTATAAGGTTATGTGTCATATGATTTTTGATGATTGCTTTTGACTTAGGCTAGGCATTTATTTATATCACTCGGATGAGTATGATTATTATAGTTCTTGACTATATGCTTAGTTTATTTTAACTAAACACATAGTCGGGGGCTACACCTAATTAGGTGCATCAGTCGATGCAACTAAATATATATTCTTAAGAAATTTTTGAGATGTTTTCAGTCCTTCACAGCCTTTCTGTTGGATGATAAAGCACTCGGGAGACCTGGGCAGAGATGATGGAAGCACTCCGCGATGGAAGCACTCGGCTAAGGAGGTACTCGGCTATGTGTTGTTCTGGTTCGAGGCAAAATTATCTCGTCGACTGTGAAGGTCTCAGGGGCTACTGTGGAGATTATGAGTACCATATACCCACACGACTAGCTTATCCGACTTACCATAGGGGATAGATTATGACTTATGATTATGTAAACCGACTTAGGACTTGAGTATTACGTTACCATTGTAATAAGGTAACGGCTTATAGTCCAAAGTTGGTAATATTGAGGAGTCCGATATAGTATGTGATTAGGTCTTTGACTTATAAGCCTATCCTCCGAGACTATATAAGGAGGGTAGGACGTCCCTTGAGGGATACACGATTACACGAACACACACAAGAACAAGAGATCAATAAACCACCCAACGGATCTAATCCCCGAAACAGGAGTAGGGTATTACTTCTTTATAGAAGGCCTGAACCTGTCTAAACCTTTTTGTCAACTAACCCATCGTGCTTGGCGCTTGACTGCTAATCCCAGTTTCTTATTGCCGAAACCAAGTTTCGACACTCAGATTTCTTCTACATGGTCGGGGTCTCGGGGAAGGCTACGACAACGTGGACCCCTCCCCCACAACACTGCTACGATGCATGAACTCAGTTGCCGGAGAACAAGGAGGACCGGTGGCGTCGCCGCGAGATCCAGCAACGGGGGAGGTGGAGATGGCGGAGGCGCTCGGGAGGCCGGGACGGCAGCGACGCGTGCGAGACAGGGTAGCGGGGCAGGATGGGGCGGCGGTGATGAGGGAGGCGAAGTGCGGTCGCGAGGGGAATGAGGCGGTGTTGGTGAGGAGGGTAAAGATGGAAAATTGAGGTCACGAGGAGCAAGGACTGAACTGCGGGCGTGAAATAAAAAAAAAGATTTTGGATTGAACTACGGCGTCATATAAAACAGAACGGAGGGAGAATATGCTATTTCACTTGTACTGAAAAAAATACTTAGCGAGAAATACTTTTTTGCTACTCTTTAAATAGTTTTAAGAATTCAAAAATTGTTTTTGGTTTACACCACATCAACAAAAGCAGCTCTATATTCAGGCACAGGTTAAAAACTTCACGGTTTTGAAAGTCAAGAGTTGAAATATATTCAATTATAAAGTTTAGAATTGGTTTTCTATATCACAACAAAATGAAAGGAGTAATAGATGGACTCGTTCTTTTATTCTACTCTGATTAATTTCCTGGTTGAAAATGAGTAGGCAAAAGCCACTAAGTGCAAGAATTAAACAATACTAGTACCTTAAACAAAGCACAGATAAAAAGAAATTAAATTCACGGGTACGTAGCTTTTCCCTTCATGAACTAAGTTTAACGGTGACCAATGTTGTTTAATAATATCCGTCGGATCTCACTTGGACGGTGGATCAAGCCGTCCGTAGCGTTGCGGCCTCCGCTTTCTTCTCCAGTTCTATAAATCTCCACTCCTCGATCTGCTCCGTCGCCAGGATCAAACAAGAAATCAAACACCACGCATTCCCCATTTCCCCTTCCAAGAATCGCAAGAAACGTTTACGCGAATTGAGAAATCTGCTACGAAGATGCACCTGTTCGCCGAGGTGATCAAGAAGTGCGTCGTCTAGAGGGGCGAGGTTTTGGAGGAGGACGACGGCGACGCTGATGCTGATTCAAGAAGGGCTCAGTAGAGGAGAGGACATGGAGCGAGGCGTCACGGGCATGGAGGTCGCCGGTGGCGGGGGCGTCACCGACGAACACCTGCCTTCCCACGACGGGGACAGGCTCGTCCTCGTCGCCGACGAGGGCGGCCACGGCGCGTACCGGTGGCCCCAAGAATTGGGGGCAGAGGAGGAGGAGGAGAGGTCGGCGCCTCCGCCGTCGCCGATGACAAGGGTGCGTTCAACGACGACGCCAAGAACGATCGGGAAGCGCGGCTCCAGGGTGCGGGGGCCTCCCCCGTCGCCGATGACAAGAGCGGCCTCCTCGACGCCAAGAACGATGAGAAGAAGCGCGGCCTCCCCGTCCCCGACGCCTCCAAGAACAATGCGGGGAGTCAGCTTCAGGGTATGGGAGCGGCGGTGGAGGACAAGGATGGCGCTGCCCTCCTCGTCGCCGGTGAGCAGCCACCCCTGCACCTCGACCTCGACGTCGCCCACGCCTACGAGGCCGCCCCCGATGCCCACTGGCTGCAGCCACCCCCGCAAGAAGTCGCCGCCCACGCCGGCGAGGCCGCCCCCGACGCCCACTGGCCGCAGCCACCCCTGAAAGAAGCCGTCGCCCACGCCGGCGAGGCTACCACCGACGCCCACTTGCTGCAGCCACCACTGCACGACGACGAGGACGCCGCCGACGCCGATTGGCCTGATTGGGACGCCTTCGATCAAGATTGGGAGGGCTTCGATCAATATTGGGACGCCGACAGCGACGAGACTTTGGCATTGCAGGAGGAAGACGAGGAGCCGCCCGTCTCCATCCCTAGCGACGGCGAGACACCTCCGCAGCACGGCCCTCTCCTCTCGTTCTTCGTCGAGTGTGATCAGGCCGGGGGAGGGGAGAAGCCGTGCACCAGCTGCTTCGAGGGCTCGAAACCTGTTCGACGGAGTTTCTCGTCGGGTTCCATGAAGCCCCACTACTGTACTTGCCATCGCAAGCTGATGCGCAGCAAGGACAGGGTGGAATGCTCCTACTGCTACAACCACTTTCCAAATCCTGCAGAGTACTACCGTCATAAGAAGAACATCCATGGGAAGTAAATGTCAGAGCAAACAGTTCTTGGGTCAGCAGAGTAAATGTTCAGAGGAAACAGTTCTTGGGTCAGCAGACAGTTCAGTGAGTAGATGTCCATATTAGACAGTTCACAATTCCTGGGTTAGAAATAGGATGTGCAGAGAAATCCAGGCAATTGTTGGGTTAGAAACAGAAATTTGCAGTTTTTGTGATGTCATGGAAGTAGGATTTGTGTAGGAAATTCTGAGATTGTTTGACTGTGCAGGAAGCTGCATTTTTATGATATGATCTATATATATTCAAGGTGGTACTATCATATTTCGCTTCTCAACTCAAGCTCAGATTTTGAATTTTTGAAGGAACAAATGGTAGTTGCTCAAGATTTAAAGAGCCTGAACATGTTCATTAAAATGAAGCTTCAATATTTTTGTTCTTCACCAGAGTAACAAAGCAACATGACAAACATGTGTAAGAGTTCACCACTACAAAAAATACTGCAGGTAGCTCCGGACAAGCTGATGACCAACTGATGAATACAGCACCGATGTCTCTCTTCTGTCAAAGATGAATCTGGGACTTGGTCAAGTGGCCTGAAGTAGAAAAGAAGACTAATTGACCGCGAGAACCTTGGAGGTCAATGGAACATCTACAACACTAAGTTGATATTTGCTTGATGAACCCTAAAGGAACTTTTAAATGCTACTCTTCTATCATTTTTATTACTGTTGTTCACCAAAGAGAATGTTAAAACTCCAGTGTCCACCGCAGAGTCGCATGAAGAGCCACAGGACTTCGCTCAAGTATTTGTATCACCGGAGGCAGGACGGCCAGGGCAACTAGAGCTTTCACTGCTTCATCACCCAGCAAAACTGACTTGGCAGTGTCACAACCAGCTTCTGTTGCTCCAGATTTCTCATTTTCTTCAGATAACATTGATTCGGATGGGTTAACCACCAAAGCAACTTCATGGGTTCACCACCATGGCGCCTTCCTCAAAAGCTCTATACTTCACCAGTTCACCTGATTTCCCCTCCTTTGAGGAGGCCTGTTCCTGCATGCTTTAAGCACCAACGTTCCAGTGGCTTCCAACCACTCAATAGATAGGCTCTCAACTTCGTCATAATGTATCCTCCGTTCCATCTACATAGAAAAGATTAATCATATCAAGGCAAAGTAAAGAACAACAACAAAAGAAAGTGCATCCCATGAGGTTAGGCAAATATATACCGCTAGTTTGGGCACATAAACATGCATGAACTTTGTTCCGAGCCCCAGAACTCTAGCATCGGCAACAAGGACCTGCAAAAGTAGAACTAGAAGCCTTTCAAAACAAAGCTTATATAAAACCAGCTGCAGAAGCCGAAAAATGATGGACCATAGTACCTCTTTCCTCTATCAGTGCCCACATGTAGAGCTTCCGACTAGCTTCTTCTGCACGACGGCTGGCCCACTTCCTTTCGTTGCAATGTTCAGCAACCTCTCCAAGATTATCAGAGGAAGGGACCTTAAACCTCTTAGCTGCAGCAGACAATGCTTCGCTCCCTTCTTTGGATTCAGCAGCATCCTTACTAAATTGGAGGCCTGTAAAGCATATCATCTCACAAGATGCTATATTTATTCCGTTTTGGCCCAAGAGAGATCTCCTGTGTTTCAGATTCATCTTTTCAGCCTCAATTACTGCATTCAGTATCCTGTGAACAATTATATCAGGATATCTTCGAAGTGGTGGTGTGAAATGTGTATATGAAGGGACAGATAATGCATAGTGAGCCCAATCATCCCTCCTGCTTACCAGGTCTGCTGTGCAAAAATGTTCTGCTGACTGCATTTGCTTTGAAGCATAAAACATGACAATATCAAACAACACGGGGTCATCTTTTAACTTTTCCTTCATTCTAGAGAGTGAAAGGTGAAGTGGATCAGATGATGCACCATCCAATTCAAAGCTATTTCTAGTACAAAACGCCTCAAACTCTCTAGACTTTCGGAAATTAGGCTCAGGGCGCCTACAAAGTAATGCACAATTTGGCAATGCGTTGGATATAACTTCCGCAGCTGACATATTTGCCACCAACATTAACTCCTCAACAATGAAACAAGCATCATTCCTCTAATAGCGATAACTATTGTGTGGAGTTCCACTTTCATCAAATAGGATCATAAGTTTTGCAGTTTCAAGAGACAAATCTCCACCCTTAAATCTAATCTCCTTCAGATTCTTTGAGATCTCATATAAGCACATAAGGGACTTGATACCATCCTCTCATATTCATATAGTTATCTTGCTAAGAGTAGCTATATCATTCCATCTGTAGGGACTTGAAGAAATAAATCATGGGAAATATATATTGTTTACCATTGATAACCATGCAGCTGTTGTCCAGGGGCGAACCCAGCATGAGCATACTGTCATTTACTAAAGCAGGGAGCTCTAGATGATAGCTGATTAGCTGCAATGGAAAACGGAGAACACTTTAAATTTCTTGCAGTGATTAATTTCCAAAACGCAGAAGCCTGATACTACATATAAATAAGTTGACTTATTAATTTGACGTGCCTAAATCCTCATGAGAAACCACCGTATGCTTTCTTCTGTTTCTGATGCAACTACCATTGAAACTACTAGCTTCTGCATACATCATTGATTCATTCTTGTGATGATCTGCAGTAGCAATGGTAACCAAAATTCGATGATACAACAAATAAAGGGAATAGCTCTAAAAAAAAAGAAAGAAAGAAAGGAAATATAGAGATGTAGTGTGAATATCTGGGTGTGTGTTGCAACCGCTCAGTCTGCCGGCGCGCTGAGCGGTGGCCGGGCCGCCGGGGTGCCGACCTCGAGATGAGTTGGTACCCCGTCGTGAAGCAGCGAAGGTCCATCTGCATCGACGGCGGCGACGACCGTGAAGGACTGCGGCGACTCGCTCCTCCGCGCTCAGCTTCTCTTCCCATCCGATGGTGGCCCCCTTCCCCGCTTTCCCTCGTCTCGCTCAGTGCCTCACCCGCGCCGCGGCGAAGCCACCAGCGAATCCCCGCAGAATGCTGCCTCTCTTCATCCTCTCCCTCCACCCTCCCATCTAGAGGAGACCGTCGAGGCCGTGAGGCCAGTAGGAAGGCCGGCGAAGAGACTGGAGAGGAAGGGAAGAGGGAGTCGTCGTCGTCGGCGGCGGCGGCGGCGGCGTGCGGCGGAGAGGCCGGAGAGATCAATGAGGAGAAAAAGAAGTGCTCCTTAAGCGATCGCAGCCGTCCACCTCACCACCAGGCGATCGGGCGGCTAAGATAACTCGGTGACATGGCCGCGATGGTTTCGGATTCGGGCGACATTAGGTGGATCGGATTCGGTGTACACCGTACTATGTATTTGTTGCTGACCACCGTGTTACGCCCAAATCTTTGTACCGACGACGCCGACGAGGAGAATAATGGAATCATCCGACTGGGCAGAGTTGCTGCAGGACGTCCTTCTAACCATCATGGAGCGGTTGGACATCCCAGACCTGATCCGCTCTAGCGCTGTATGTGCCTCATGGTGCGCCGCGTCTACTGTCGTCCGCCGCACCCACTTCCATCTCCCATCCTCGGCGAAGCAGCTACCATGTCTATTCTACGCCTGCGAGGCCTACACCCTGAACAACGCCGCTATCCATTGCCCCTTCACAGGCGAGTCCATCCGAGTCCCTTTCCCATTCGCCCCAATTACCGAACACTCCATGATCGGTGCGGGACATGGTTGGATTGTCACCGCCGATGAGGTCTCCAACCTTCGCCTCATCAATCCCATTACTGGTGCCCAAGCCTGTCTCCCTCCTATCACCGGAATCCACCATGTGGAGAAGAGCTTCGCTGGTGCCGGCGACAATGATGCCCTGATGTACAACGTCTTCATGAGTTCGACGCCTGGGCTTGACCTGGAGCCACTCCTGCTCACCGCGAATGAGGCGCGGGAATGCATGTACCATCGAGTGGCCCTCTCCTGTAGCCCGTCCACCGGTGGGGGCGCTTGTGTCGCGCTGCTTGCCCACATGGAATGCGGCGAGCTCTCGTTTGCCCGGCCCGGTGATGAGCGGTGGACGTGGGTCTCGTCGGACAAACACCCCTGCTTTTGTGGCTTCCAAGACTTCTTTCACAACGATGACGATGGCTTGTTCTACGCGCTATGCATAGATGGATCCATCTACACCTTAGATCTCAATGGTGATTCTCCTATCGTGAGACAGATCACGGGCAAAGTTCCACAACGGCGGCACCCTGCGGTCATGTACCTCCTACGGGCACCATGGGGTGACATCCTTCAAGTACGGAGATGGAGGTGCTATGTTGATTTGATGGCAACATCATCATCGGAGCATCTAGATAATCTTGAGGTAGACGATGACAATGATGATCTAGATCCCATCGTTGATATCAACGACGATATATATCCATATCTGGAGCTCAAGACGACTAACATTGAAGTGTTCAAAGTCGATTTCAATCGAAAAAAGCTTGTGAAGATGAAGAGCTTGGACAATCATGCATTGTTCCTTGGTTACAATAGCACAATGTGCATTTCAACCAAGGATTATCCGATGTTGAAGCCAAATTGTGCCTACATCATTGATGACTCATCGGAATACGTCAACATGTATAAGAATAGTTGGCGAGAGATAGGCATTTGGGACATGAAAAGCAAGAGCTTGCAGAGTTTTGCGTGCACCGAGAATTCACCTCCATGGTTGAATTGGCCCTCCCCGGTTTGGATAAAACCCTCACTTTTCTAGGTAGAATTGTATTCAAGTAATTCAAACCCTTATATGTTTTGTTTCAAATAGTCAGAAGGGATATATTTTTTAACATGATCTGGTTATTCAACGAGGACAACCATATATATTACTACCTCCATTTCATATTATATTATAAGTCATTTTGATTTTTTTCTAAGTCAAATTTTTTAGCTTTGATTAATTTTATAGTAAAATAGAGCAATATTTTTAACATAAAAACTATCAAAATATATTTAATTTTAGATTTAATAAAACTGAATTAGTGCTATAAATATTGTTATATATTTTCTATAAACTTGATCAAAGAAGTTTGAGTTAAAAAAAGAATCAAAACGTATAGTATGAAACGAGACGAGTATTACTCTGTAAGCCTCAACAAGTCTCCTTTTTGTTCTTGGTTAACCAGCATGAGACGAATTATTTAGGATGGAGGGAGTAATTTAAAGTTGTCAATTAAAGTTCTCAAAAAACAAAAGTTGCCGATTAAAGAAAAACGGAGGGGTATAAAATTGCGGATTTTTTTTTTATTTTTAGATTTTTTTTTAATATTTGTAGAAATATTATAGCGACAAAAATATTAGCAGAAATAGACCCTACCGCTCTCCACTAGAGCGGTAAGCTGATGTGACAGACGCGCGCGGGACGACCGTTTAGTGGAGTTGGAAAATTTGCACACGGCCCTCTTGTCGCCCTCTGTCAGAGCGGCAAGGGGCCGCTTGCAAATTTCCCCGCTCCTCAGCCGGGGGCGTGGGGGGCTGCTATTTTGCAAGAGGTGGCTAGTAGTAGGGGGTTAGGACCTTGCCGTCCACTACAAGGGCAGCAAGGGGCAAAACGCAAAATAGCCACCTTGCAGCCCTTACAGAGGGCGACAAGGACCTAGATGTAAAATGCGCACCCGGCGCCGTGTGAGCGCTGTGAAGGCGCACACGACGCCGTGTGCCACGTCGGCTTGCCACCCTCTGCAAGAGCGGCAGGGTCTATTTCTGCAAAAATTTTTACCGCTATAATATTTCTGTAAATATTAAAAAAAAAATCTAAAAATACAAAAAATTCTAAAATTGCGTATATGGGCCGGCCCAACTCAGTCGTACTTGTCTCGGGCCGGTCCATCCGAATGGGCTCGCAGCCCATAGGAAGCTTTCCACGCGTCGAAATGGAGCAAACAGGTGGATTTGTTAGGCAAGGGATGGCAGGCTACACAGGCGGCGGCGGCGGCTCACCGCCGGAGCTCGCCGTCGCGGAGGAGGATGGCTGGTGTGGCGGCGACCGTAGGAGGCTGAGAGGATGTCGTGGGCGACCCGGAGCGCGCCGGCCGCCGGCGCCCGCGCCCCGGAGCCGCGAGGTACGCAAGGTAACTTGGGCGTTCGCGATCACATTTGAGATCTTGGATGATAGATTGATTAGCAAACCAATTCATAGTAAACAACAGAAGGACGGAGGAATTAGTAGGAATGCTTGTACTAATGTACTCCCACTTTGTTTATCAAACGGTGTGATTTGTTTGTGATAATTTGACTAATTTTATTGATTTTTTTGTCAACCAATCCCCCATGTGACAGCGTGTAGTACCAATAAATACGTCTCCATTTGAGTAAGATATTGGGGTTGGGTAAGGCTCACTGATTCAATCATTCAAGGCATCAGCTGTTCCACATTTGTTAATTCAAGGGCTCTTTCTCCAGATTAAATCTACTTATTTTTTTTTTAGGAATTAGCTTGTTTCGTTGATCTGGATAGTCTTGTTTAATGCAGAAATGTCCAAATTTATTGTTCAATGGCTGATCTATCCTTTTTAATACCGACTCCAGATGCACCGTCTACCCATGATTCCAATCTAGCAATTTAGCGGCATCATTTGCTTCTAGCTCACCACCAACACAGATATATCAGAGATTCAGAGAGTGGAGGTGGAGAGAGCAATGGCGGACATCGTGCTCGGGCTGACCAAGTCGGTGGTGGAGGGGACGGTGATCAAGGTGCAGTCGGCGATCGGGAGGAGAATCAGCTCAAGGAGAGGGTGCAGCATGACCTGGAGTTCATCACGGATGAGTTCCAGATGATGCAGTCCTTCCTCAACGTCGTCGGGAGGGGGCAAGCGAACAACAATGTGGTGAGGACCTGGGTAATGCAGGTGCGTAACCTTGCCTATGATGTGGACGACTGCATCGAGTTCGTCATCCACCTTGACAAGAAGTCTGCTTGGTGGCGCCGGTTGTAACCTTCGTTCATGGCGCCAGTGCTTCCATCCTGCCTGGCGCCGGTTCTTCCCCTGGATGAGGCGGTGGCTGACATAAAGCAGATCAAGGCCAGGGTGGAGGATGTGAGCCAGAGGAACATGCGCTACAACCTCGTCTCTGACTCCAGCTCCAAGCCTGTTGGGCCAGCTGCAGCTGGCTCATCAGCATCTGATACCCTCGTTGAGGCGAGGGACATTGCAATGGAGCTGAGTGGTTCAGGGGATCTTGCGGTCACTAACAATGATGGTGACCTTCAGGTCATCTCCATCTGGGAAACAGAAGGTGATCATGGGGAATCATCCATCATCAGGAATGTGTATGATGACCCAGAAATAAGAAGAAACTTTGAATGTCTTGCCTGGATAAAGATAATGCATCCATTTGATCTAGATGAGTTCATCCAGGCTTTGCTGAGTCAGTTCTACACAAACTCTGGACAACAGTGACAAGGAGCAGAAGATGAGCTTTTAGATGAGGTCAAAAAGAGGTTCCTCATTGTGTTAGAAGACCTGGACACCATTTCAGAATGGGAAACCATCAGATTGTTTCTACCAAACATAGGAAATGGAAGCCGAGTTGTGGTGTCCACACAGAAGGTCGAAATTGCAAGCTTGTGCACAGGACATCCGTTCCATGTATCACAGCTCAGGCGATTCTCATATAATCACTGTGTCTGCATGATTTTCAAGTAGGTAAGCTCGAAATTTCTACTAGTAAGTATTCATCAACCTTGAAGAAAACTTTCCCTACCAGTTTTGCATGGTTTTTCTGGAGGCTGGTTGCTAGCATAAGGAATAAAAAATTACCACTTAGTTATATTCCATCTCTTAGCCCGAAAGAGTATAGACATAAGGGAATCAGTGGTTGATAAGCCACCTTTACTCACAAGCTTAAGACTTTTGGTGAATTGATTGGTGCATACAACATAATAACATCCTGGGATAGAAGCTTTGGTGTGCTTTATAGCTGAATATTGAAACATTTAAGTTTTAACGAAATTACTGATCATGCTTTAGACAGGCTTCAACAAAGCTTCAACAAATTAAGAAGTTTCTAGAAAACTTCTTTAGCAACTTCTCAAGGAAGTTACGTTTCAAATTCCTTCAAAGTTTCAGATAAAATTCTAGTTAGTTTGAAATGTTTATCAACAGCCTGCAGATTTTCATGAGTTCTGGAGGTTATATTAAAGTTCCGAACGAATACCAACAAGCTTAGTTTTAGTTTCAGTGAGTAGGCATTTATTCTTGAAGAAAAACCAATGTTGTGAAAGCCTAGAAACATTTTTTTTTTATCATCGTATTCTGTTAAAATCTGGAAACTTATATCTTTGACCCTCATATTCTTGGTAAAAGTCCTTTTAAGTTTTTTTCGAAGACTTAAGTAATGTCGAAATCATTTGCATACTATCTAGTTCTTTTTTCTTTTTGCTTCCTTTGCCTCACCTGACGATTGCCCTCTGGCCTCTACTACTTGTTGTGTGGTGCATCTTGCTTCCCCCTAACTGTTTCTTATTTGCAGGGATCTTGTCGTGACAGAAATAAAGATGAGAAGACTGGTAGGGGGATGGCCATCTGCAGTGATATATTAATTGATGGGTTATTAATGAAGGATGGAATAATACAAGATGAGCTTTCCTCTTTCTATGCAAAACCCGGCCTTGTCTTGGATGACATGTTTATCCGGCTTTGGAGGCACAATGAAGAGCTGGTTCAACTTATCACTGAGGCGATTTTTAATAGTAAACGTACTTTCAGGTTTGGAGTGATCTCTGTGTGGGGGTTGCTGGTGTTGGGAAATCAACTTTTGTAAGAACTACCTACAACTCAGATGATCACTTTGACATCTATGGTTGGGTCAATGTATTCCATCCTTTCAATTTAAGGGACTTGGCTTGGAGTTTACTCTTGGATTTGCATCAAAACGGCAGATGTTTCATATATTTAGGGGATCCAAAAGAAGAAAAGGAGGACTTTGATATGTTCAGGATCAAAGACCCAATTCAGGAGTGTCATCATCTTCTATACAAGCACAAATGCCTCGTTGTTATTGATGGTCTGCAGTCCACAGAAGAATGGGACTTGATAAAAGCTGCCTTACTATCTGGAAATTCAAAAAGTTTTATCATTGTCATTACAAATGAAGAAAGTGTCGCTAGACATTGTGCAGTAGAAGACCCTTTTGTGGTTAACGTCAAAGGTCTAGAAGCCGATGTGGCCCTTTATCTGTTTAATAAAAGAGGTGCATTATCTTGCTCTTGTTTCTGCAATCTTGCTACTTAGCTAGTTCCATGTGTGTACACAGCCACATTATTACAAGAGTACTAACTGTGAGAATGATAAAAAGTGCTATAACAAGCTAAATCAACTCAATGATTACATAGCCTATTATTAATCAAAATGCACTTGTACGGTTGTACCACATGCCAAAAAAAGTGAGCATGGTGACCATAAAAAAAATAAAGGCTTTACAGTCTCCTTGTCATGACAGAAAACAACTTTTAGTGCCTCCCCAGTTTCTTTTTGCAGGCTTATCTTTTGTCAACACATCATCATGACGTAAATACTACGTAAAACTTTGATCTTGAGTGGAACTTTTAACTTCCACAGCAGTCTGTTTGTGCCTGGGATACTAGTGCTAGGAAGAACATCATACAGAGAATGCGAAATTGACTATTCTGATGAAGGTTCTATTTAAATGAATCTCTCTTTTGTGACAATCAAACATTCATAAGGCAGGCCACCAAGTTGTTCCAAGCAATAAAGTTATTCCTTGTAATAGCTCTGCGAAAGGAGACATTAAGCAGGATTGAACGCATGAACTTGCCCTCTGTTGCATGCTTCTTTCTAACTATGTTAAGCAATGTTGGGAACTGTGTTTTTAGCAGGCTATTTCCTAGGTGCCTATCTTCCAAAAATATAATCTGAGAACCATCCTTGAGCTGAAAAGACCCCAATTGAAAGTTTCCTAAATTTAAGAATGCTAGCCAAAAATGGGAATCCCCAGCTTTGAATCAATTTGAGCTATTGTATTATGTATACAACTATATCAATCGTTTTGCACCCCTATAATTTGGATGCATCATGTCGGCGAACGGCATAGATTTTCTTGAATAATGTGAATAATGTGGTAATTTCTAGGCCCTCAGATTATAATGGATTATTTGGACAGCTATTTCTGTCGCTTAATATTGGAGACATTATCTAGTGTAGTACTTCCTCCGTTTCATATTATAAGTCGTTTTGATTTCTTTCCTAGTTAAACTTCTTTAAGTTTGACCAAATTTATAGAAAAATTAAGCAACATCTACAACACCAAATTAGTTTTATTAGAACTAACATTTAATATATTTTAATAATATGTTTGTTTTGTGTTGAAAATGTTGATATATTTTTCTATAAATTAATGTTTTTGTAACATGGATAGAACAAATACTCCCTTTGATTCATATTATAAGTCGATGTTGATATATTTTTTTATAAATTAATGTTTTTGTAACATGGATAGAACAAATACTCCCTTTGATTCATATTATAAGTTGCTTTGACTTTTTTTCTAGTCAAACTTCAAAACGACTTATAATATGAATCAGAGGGAGTATTTGTCCTATCCATGTTACAAAAAGAACATGTTACAAAAAGAAGAGTGTGGTACATTATGGATCAAACAAGACATGCTAGGTAGTCGGTCAGTGTCATATTTCCCTTTTTGCTTATTTGAGTGGTATCCTGGTATATGGGGATTTAGCAGCAAATAATCAATTTTGTTTGCAACATCTAAATCCAATTGTAACTGATATTAATAATCACAGCTTAACACGTGCAAATTGATGCTAATTCTGAAAAAAATGACATCTAATTCTTGAAATATTTGAAAATAGGTGTACGGACCTGCACTCAATTATTGCATGAGTGATACAGAGTTAAGGCTTATGTTAGGTAAGTGTAGCAAGCCAACATAAGGTGACTCCCGGGATGACTGAAGAAATATCTCTTTTCCTAAAGAAGCACGGCCAGGACCGTCTGTTTTACAAACAGAACCTTCTTTATGGTGAGCTTTGCTTCCTCGATGCCATCAAGATTGATGAAGCAAACCTCATCATAAAGAAGTGTGGTGGATTCTCTAAAGTAATACTTTCTCCATTTTCTAATATATGACGCCGTTGATTTTTTGAGATACTTTTGATCATTCGTCTTATCCAAAAAATTTATGTAATTATTATTTATTTTATTGTAACTTGATGTATCATCAAATGTTTTTTAAGCATGACTTAAATATTTTTATATTTGCACAAAAATTTTGAATAAAACAAATGGTCAAACGTTGGTTAAAAAGTTAACAACGTCATATATTAAAAAAGAAGGTAATAGTTGCTATAGGTCGCTTTATGGCCATCCGGATAAAACATGTTGTGCCATGGAGTAAATTCAATAATAACAGGTTTATGCACGAGTTACAGACTAACCCAGGATTTGAAAGTTTGCTGGATCTATTTGCCTGGATGCAGTCCTACTTTCACAATTCCCCGGATTCCCTCAAGCCATGTATCTTCTACCTGTCAATTTTTCCTCGAGACGAAAGCATTCGGCGGAGGCGTTTGATAAGACGGTGGATCGCCGAGGGCTACTCCAGGGACACTGCCAGCAATAGCGGGGAGGAGAATGGCGAGACGTTATTCGCAAAGCTGGTTGGCCTGAGCATTATGCAGCAGGTGTCACAGACAGGCCAGCCAATGCAAGACACCGTATATATTGAGCTGCAAGAGAATGGTCTGGTGCGAGGTGAACAGTTTCTGCCATGAGTTCATCATGTCGCAGCGAATGGAAGACAACCACATCTTCTCACTGGAGGGGCGCTGCAGCCTGACCAGCCAACGCACGGGACGTCACCTTGTCATAGGGAGCACCTGGGAGAGAGACAAGATCGTGTTCATGAGCATCGACTTCTCACGGCTACGGTCTCTGACAGTGTTTGGGAAGTGGGAATCATTCTTCGTCTTCTGACAAAATGAGGCTTCTTCGGGTGCTGGATCTGAAGAACGCAATCAGATGTAACAAACGGTGACCTCGAGCGTTTTTTTTCTTTTGGTAAAACGAGTGGTGGTATGTACATGTGTATCCTAGAACTGTGCTTATTATGTCCTACAAAGATTGCACCCAAATTTTGGCTTTAGTTGTGGTACTTGTATCATCATTTGCTTTTCATTTCCTTTTGGAGTCGGAAGGAAAAACCTCTTCGATCGGTATCCTTTTTTGGAAATGCTATAAAACTTTTGACAGTTTTTTTTAGAAAAAACTGTTGATTTTTGAGTCATTAGTGTGCTCCGAGATTCGTGCACACGAGATGGGAGAAAATAGCATAAAATAGAGCGGATAGCAGGAGTCAATCCCGCGTCCCCAGCATCACTAGCCGAATGTCCTATCCAATGATCTAGCACCGCGTTTGATGCGTAATGTAAATTTACACGCTAGTTATATCCTACTTACTACAATACAATCAATGAGTTAAACTGTACTCCGATGCTTTCCAGTGGTAGTGGTAGTATTATACTATCAGTAAAACTGATTTGAACCATTTGTTATTAAGGATAAATTAGTAATTTACAAATATGTGATTAGAGGTAAGTTTGACATTTACCATTTTTTGTCTCCATAGTTGTCATCTCTCGCTTTTGCTTTTTATCATCATGAGTCCGTGGATGTGGGCATGTGGCTGCATCGCTCTCATCTTCCATCGAAAAAGAGAAAAAAAAATATCTGGATGGCGTGTCGAACGACTCAGTGAGACTATAGTAGGCCAAAAGGTCCGGGCCCGACGGCCCGGCCCGTGGTACGGACTTTTGGCCTGGCCCAAGCTTAGCATGACCCGACAGTTGTTGGGTCCGTGCTGGCCCGATCTGATACTTGGGCTGTGCCTGGGCCTATACCTCAGCACGGCGGGTCACCCTGACACGACCCGGTCGAATGGTCAGGGATGTAAAATAGATGAGAGACGCAAAACAGACTTATTTCAGCCATATAAGACAGGTCCAAAGAAAAGAGGGATGTAAAATATACTTATTCCAGTCATATAAGACTAGCCCAAAGAGTTGAGGGAGGCGAAATAGACTTATTTCAAGAAAAGAACATGATGGGCTTGTTGTGCTTTCGGGCCGGCCTGACATGGCCCGAGTCCTATTGGATCGTGCCTAGGCTGTTGGTGCAGCCCTTGGACGGGCTCGGCTTGGCCCGATGTGTTGGTCGGGCCATGCCGGGCCGACCGATCTTGGCCCGTGCCTGGCTGGGCCCGGGCCGTGTCGGCCCGGGCCGTCCATTTGGCCATCTCTATAAGTGAGACCGAGTTTGTTTGCTAGGTTAATCACAGGAAAATAATGATTATACCCTTTCACAAATATTTTGATAATGTCCTTTCACATTTTTACTATCGTTAAGTGTGGTGATAATAGAAGTGAATCTGAACCCTTCGATCAAATGAAATCTAACGGTTTAGATTGTTTTCTATTACCAATAATGAGCACCGGAGTGGGGCTCGAGTTACCAATGACCTTGGATGCCAGATCTAAGGGATAAAAAATTCGAATGTTTGATCCCATAAAAACTGTCGAACGTGTCCTATAGGTGGTTCCTTCTTTTTTTCATTAGAAAGCTCAAAGAAAGTTGAAACGTCCTCCGGTAAAGTATCAAATTTAGCCCAAGATATCAAGTCGTCACAATCAAATTCAGACATCCTTGTGTGATTGTATGACACAAATTTGGGTCCATCAAACAAACAGCAGGAGATTTTTCTTTTCAAATTTAGACAAAGTAGCAAGGCATACAACTCATATCAGCCAGCCATTTATTTTACAGCCCATCTTGCAAAAAAATTCTGCGGATTTCAGCCTGACGAACTAACCTGGACCTTTGCAGAGGAAATTGAGGATTAACGATCAAGGAATGACACTCTTGGATGTCCAAAGTCAACTTGGATTTTCTTTCTTTTTTCTTTTTTAAAAAAAGGGTCGACTTGCAATCTTGGATGATGTTGGCACGAAAGCTGGAAAATAAACTCGCTATGTCTGTTTAGTTGTGTTAATTATTGTCGTCAGTTCGTCACCACGCATCTACCGACAATCAATCATCACTTGTTTGGCATAGATTCGAGGCATCATCAGCTTGCTTGTACTGTCGTGTACTAGTACATATGAGATAATAACCTTCAGTTTTGATGTATGTCGACCAAGTTGATTTGTCAATAATGCGGCTAAATTAATCTGCTAATGATTAGTACACCCAACTAATTTCACTGACCCAGGCACCTAACTATTCTTGTTAATCTACGTGGTAATGTCCAACTTTTCTGCTTAACGTACAGCAGTGTGGTAGACGGGGGCTGCTAGTGCGCGCTCACGTGTGGTGCGCACGCGGCCGCACCGGCCTAGCCACTAATTACGACAATTAGCTTAATTATCATAATTAACGGTAATGATAGTAATTAGCATTTTTAAAAAAATATATAAATAATTTATTTAGTTAAACTTGTAAAAATACAGTTGAAAGTTTTAAATTTTAGTTAGAAGTTTTTAAATTTTGAATTGAAAGTTTTTGAATTTAAAGTTGAAATTTTTTAATTTTGAGTTGAAAGTTTTCAAATTTGTGACAAAAATTTTGAAATTGTGAGTTGAAAGTTTTTGAAATTCGAGTTGAAAAGTTTCAAAATTTTGAGTTGAAAGTTTTAAATTTTGACTTGAAAGTTTTCAAAATTTGAGTTGAAAGTTTTGAATTTTGAGTTGAAAGTTTTAAATTTTGACATGATAGTTTTCGAGTTTTGACTTTTATCTTAAGATTTGAAAACTTTTAACTCAGATTTAAAAACTTTCGTCTTTAAATTCAAAAATTTTAACTCAAAATTAAAAACTTTAATCTCAAAATTCAAAAAAATTCAACTTAAATTTTAAAAAACTTTCAACTGAAATTAAAGATGAAAAGATTCAATTTCTAAAAATAAAAAATTATGAAGAAAATAGAAAAAAAAGAAAAAAAAGGGTCAGCGTGGGACGCAGACGTGCCATCCTGCGCGGCGTGTGTGACGCCAATTAGCTGCGCCGGTGGTAGACTGGTACTATGGTGTTTAGTGTGGCACTTCACAGGTGACTGGCTACGCGCGAATATAAAAGAGCACAGCAAACCAAATAGCACTGTCACCGCGCCATAAACAGCTTGGCGATGCAGAACATAAATAGGATGGATATGGACGTTGGATATGGACGTTGGATATGGACGTTCTGCATATAATTTTTAAAAAGAAGTTTCTGCATATATACTTCCTCTGTTTCAAAATAGATGTCGTTTTGGCTTTTTGCTTATAACATTTGACCATTCGTTTTATTTAAAAAATTAGTGCAAATATAAAAAAAATAAGTCATACTTAAAATACTTTTGATAATAAAGCAAGTCACAAATAAAATAAATAATAATTTCATAATATTTTGAATAAGACGAATGATCAAATGTTACAAACAAAAACTTAAAGCGACAAGTATTTTGGAATAGAATATTTGAGGGCGAAAGCATGACCGTGTTGCACAGCATATACATATATATGCATATGCAGTGGTTACTGACAGTTAATTAGTTAGCTACAGGCATGCATCCAGTCTTTTGAGTGAGATGACTGGATGCGAATCGATGATCGAGTAGGTAAAACAAACGAATGGCAGGAGAGGGGCGGTCAGGACGAAGGTTGTCCCTCCAGCTTCAGAGCAGGCTTCTTTCGGCACATTTTGATCTGGGTCCTCACGTCTTCCACGACTGCGTTGTTGTAGGTACCCTCAAGTGAGATTTCCTTGAGTTTGTTCAGATAATTCAGTCCGGAAAACCTTATCGACGGCTGGACACCATAGCAACGAACCTTGAGTGGCTCAAGAAAACGCATCACTCGTGGTCCAAACTGCACAAGTGATAACCTGGAGTTGCAGGCGATCTCGAGGACCTCCAGGCTTTTGAAGCCCAACCCCATGGGCCTCTTGTTCCTGGTGTCCTCCGGCCTGACAGAGAAATGCAGCTGCTCGCCTTCTTGGCTCGGGTTGACACAAAGGCGAAGAATACATAGCTGGAGATCGCCGAGGATGTGCATGTCCTCTTTCTTTGGCATGATCATCTCCAAATCCAGCTTCCTGAGATTGCCAAGCTGATTGATACACGCCGGCAGCTTGTCGACATGACTGTAGTACAACTTGAGGCTCTGCAGCTTCTCGGGAGGCTGTGAGATGCCATCCAAACAGCCTTGCTTATTGTCCTCGCTGAGCCACACTGACAAGGACTCGAGGTACTTGAGCACAGAGATTACCGAGCAGATTTTTTCACTGTTTCTCCTGTTGATGCCGGAGACTCCAAGCTTGCGCAGTTGGGTAAGCTCCTTGAGATCTTCTAGAATGGCCTTCCCACATAGATCACTGGCATTGAATACACCCAGGGTGTTGAGGGTTATCACTTTCTTGATCCCTGCAGGCACCTTGACGCCAGCAGCGGTTGGGTGTCTGCGAAACCAGGGCCAGGGCACCGGTACCACAGCAGTGCTAGTACGTGGCCCGTCCCTCGATGGCGTCCATTGGCTTCCGGCCGTGCCGGCACGAAGGTACTGCAGCTTCTGTAGCTTTTTGATCGCCCTTGGTAGTGTGACTATGGAGGTGTGCCTGACATCCAGAGTCTGGAGCTGCCTCAGATTGCCCAATGAGGTCGGCAGACGGGATATCTCCCTGCATCCTCTCAGGGAGAGAAACTTGAGGCGACACAACACCTTCATCATATTCTCGAGGTCATCATTCTTTACACCCGATGCATCCTCCAGATCAAGCACCCGAAGCAGCTTCATGCTATCAGAGACGAAGAAGGATTCCCACTTGCCAAACACTGTCAGCGACCGCAGCCGCGAGAAGTCGATGCATCCAAACACGATCATGTTTCTATCCCAGCTCTCCTCTATGACAAGGTGGCGTCCCCTGCGCTGGACGGCCGGCTGGCAGCGCTCCTTCAGCGTGAAGACCTCCAGTGCCAGGGTGATGTTGTCTTCCAATGGCCGTGAGGTGACATACTCATGGAGGAAGGCATTGACTTGGCACAAAACCATTCTTGTCTCAGCATATGCGGTGGTGACCGACTCTGGTGGGTTCTTGACCATGTCCAGCTCGACGAGCTTGGAGAAGAACTTCTCGCCGTTATCCTCCGAGGTGTGGTTGTGACTGTCCTTGGAGTAGCCCTCTGCGACCCACCGCATGACCAATCGCCTCCGCCGAACGCTGTGGTTGCCAGGGAAGATCGATGCAAGATAGAGGATACATGGCCTGAGGAAATCCGGGCATGTATAGAACAAGTAGGAACGCATCCACACAAATAGACCCCGGAGGCTATCGAACTCTGGGTTGGTCTCCAGCTCCTCCATAAATTGGGAGTTCATACATTGTACAGTTTGGTTCCAGTCCCTTGTATTTCTCTCGCTGACCAATGATCTAGCTACAGCAACTATTACTTTGGTAAGTCCACCGCACTTTAATATAAGTTGCACCAGTTTTTCATTGATTATTGGATTCTTCCCCTGTACCACCTATAGTATATATATTGTAAAAAGGAAATGAAAAGTTAACCTTTGTCTAGCAAATTTTGGAATGTGCAAAGGTATAATACGCAGGAAACCATGTACTTGCATCGCTACTTCTGAGGATACTCGATGATGTACTAATAATCTAAGATACTCCAACACAGACTACATGAAAAACAAACGCTATAGGTACCTGTAATATACCTAAACTTCACAACTTATCAAAATCAAACTTTATTTCTTTGACTTTCAAAACCTTTTGCCAGGGAACATTTTCAAAGCAAACTGCGCATCCAAATACCCAACTCAACGGTTACGTATTTTCCGGTACTTGACCACAAAATGCATTATACATATACATATACATATACATATATATATACATATACATATACATATATACATATACATATATATATACATACATACATATATATATATATATATATATATATATATATATATATATATATATATATATATATATATATATATATATATGTTGTTATCTTAACTAGAAGGGGAAGCCCGCACGTCGGCTAGATTTAATTTATTTTTACATATTACTTCTATTTCTTTTATTCCTGAAACTCTAATAACATGCGTTTCTTTACTTCTCTTAATTGTTGACCATTTCAACATAACTCTATTAATAGAGTATTTATCTTTTGGCGGAATTGGTTTGATGGTATCAATTTATCTTAATTTGAGATATATAGTATCGAAAGTTACATTCGTTCTCATCTAACAGTCCATCCAGATTTCTATTAATGTTCTATCTTTCTATTTCCTATTCTAAAAATAACGACGCACAATATCTGTACTATGCTTTCTTTTTTCTTCTTCTTCTCTATCCACTACCACAGAACTCTTCATTGTGTATGGCCTATCTGTGTCAGGAGCTCACGAACCGTCACACCATCGTCACCTTTGACGGGCTAAAAGAAATACCGACAAAGATGTACACTTACAAGGAATTTTCATATGCCTTTAGGCCGACCCCGTCACCGATGACACTCATTGGTGATGGGTTTATGTTGCGGCCCGACAAATATAATCTTTGTCGGACCGAAACCTAACCCCATCACCGATGACACTCATCGGTGACGGGCTCAAACAATGGCCCGACAAATATAACCATCTAAGCCCGTCACCGATGACACTCATCGATGACGGGCTCATACAATGGCCCGACAAAGATAACCAACTATAGATGCTGGGTTTATGTTAAGAACCAACACTTATAGTATAGGTGTCAGTTTATTCTCCCAACTGGTGCCTATAAGCAGTCATCAGTGACGGCTCGGCCTAAAGGCTCGACAAAGATAATGGTAAAGCTCGTCATCGGTATTCATTTATTGACCGTTACCGATATTTATTACGCACTATAAATACTTCAATTGTCCATAAGGAATGGTTAACCCACTGTTTATATTTGTGGTGGGAGGTGTTGGGGGGCGAATTTTGTCTGTTTTTTTTAAAAAAACAGAAAATTTAGAAAAAAGTCTATTTAGGTACTTGGAAAATAATAAACAATCCCTACAAATTTGGTAATACTTATCTTACAAAAAATTATCTAATATTTGTTCACTTTTGCAATGATGGACCGAAGTTGGTGGATCTACAAAACTGATCGACATAGCAAAGAGTATAGAAGTGGCGTTTCAAATTTTATAAACGTCGCGGAAGAGGAGAGGAAAAGAAGAAACAACGATTACATGACTTGTCCATATGCAGATTGCAGAAATGAGAGGATGTTTGATTGCAGAGTAGATGTACAAGCTCATCTGATACGTCGAGGATTCATAAAGGGCTACACATGTTGGACGAAACATGGAGAGCGAGAATCAGTCGATATTGCAGATGCTGCGAGTAGTGGCGCACAAAATCAAGAAGATGAAGATGAACATGACATGTTTATTCCTTCTCTATTGGGCGATAAAATGGTTGATGTCGATCACGATCTACTACAAGACATATTGCATGATATTGAGGAGCCAGCTTACAACGAGAGAGATTCTATGAAGTTCACCAGGTTGGTCAGTGATTGAGAGACACTTCTATACACCAGATGCAAGTCAAAGCACATCAAATTATCAGCAACCCTGGACCTAATGAAGCTAAAGGCAAGTAGTGGATGGACAAACAAGAGTTTCATAGAACTTTTGGGTATATTGAAAGACATGCTTCTTGAGGAGAACACATTGCCCAAGACGACATATGAAGCAAAGCAAGTTTTGTGTCCTTTGGGGTTAGAGGTTTGTAGAATTCATGCTTGTCCAAACGACTGCATATTGTACCATAAGCAATATACAGACTTAGAGGCTTGTTCTGTCTGCAAGGCTTCTCGATACAAGCGAATAAAAAGTTCTGACGAAGGAAAAAAGTCAAAGAGGGATGGTACGACGAATGTTGTGTGGTATCTACCTATCGTTGATCGTTTCAAGAAAATCTTTGCCAATCCTAAGAAAGCGGAGTTAGTACGTTGGCATGCCATAGAAAGAAGGAACGATGGTATGCTAAGCCTGTGTTCGGCAGCTGAGTTTCCCAACTCTTCTCTTTTTCCACGCGCACGCTTTTCAAACTACTAAACGGTATGTTTTTTGCAAAAATTTTCTATATAAAAGTTACTTTAAAAAATCATATTAATCCATTTTTCAAAAAATAGCTAATACTTAATTAATCATGCGTTAGTGAGTCACTTCGTTTTACGTGTTGGAGAGATTAGTTCCCAACCCTAGGGAATGAACATAGCCTAAGGCACCCTGCAGATTTGATTCAATGAAGGAATATCGATAAAAAATACCCTGGATTCGCAGCTAACCCGAGAAACGTGAGGATATGTTTGTGTACGGATGGCATGAATCCTTTCGGAGATATGAGCAATTCTCATAGCACTGGGCCAGTTTTTATTGCAAACTATAACCTACCGCCATGGTTGTGCTTCAAAAGAAAATACATTATGCTGTGCTTGTTAATGCACGGACCAAAACATCTCGGCAATGATATTGATGTGTTCTTGGAGCCTGTTATCGATGATCTAGAAATTCTTTGAAAAGAAGGTGTGCAAACTTGGGATGCGTATGGTCAGAAGAACTTCAATCAACATGTTCTATTGTTCTTCACCATTAACGACAGTACTTGGTAATCTTTCTGGACAAACTGTGAAAGAAAAGATGGCTTGCTCCGATTGTATGGAAAATACACGTAGTAAATGGCTGAAGAAGTCACAAAAGATGGTTTACATGGATTATAGGAGATGGCTCTCGCTACGTCACTCGTACAAAAGAAAGAAGAAAATTTCAACGGTAATAGAGAGCTTCAACCTGCTCCATCGGACATGACCGAAGATGAGATGTACGACATGGTGAAGAGCATAACTAATAAGTTTGAGAAAAAAAGAAAACGTAGTAAGGCAAAGGACAAAGGTATGTGGAAGAAAAAAAATCCATATTTTGGCGACTACCTTACTGGAAAGATATTGAGGTTTGTCATTGCATTGATCTCATGCGTGTAGAAAAGAATGTGTGCGAAAGTTTGGTTGGGCTACTGCTGAATATTCTTGGAAAGATAAAGGATGGATTGAACACGCGTCTAGATCTATAGGAGATGAATATTCGAAGTGAACTCGCGCCAATAACTAATTTGGACACAGAAAGAGTATACCTCTCTCCAGCTTGCCACACCTTGTCAAAGGATGAGAAGATCCAAATGTTATCCTGCTTGAAAGATATAAAAGTTCCATCGGGCTATTCAGCAAAGATAACTAAGTCTGTTTCGTTGGATGATCTCAAACTGGTTGGAATGAGGTCCCACGATTGTAACGTGCTAATCACACAGCTCTTACCAGTTGCTATAAGAAGTATTCTTCCACCCAAAGTCCGTCACACGATCATGCGTCTGTGTGCCTTCTTCAATGCAATCGGCCAGAAGGTTATAGATCCCGAAGATCTTGATGGGTTGCAGGCAGATATTGTCAAAACTCTCTGTCACTTGGAGATGTATTTTCCACTGTCTTTCTTCGATATCATGGTTCATCTTCCTGTTCATCTTGTGAAACAAAAAAAATGTGGCCTAGCTTTTCTAATAGAAATGTACCCGTTCGAGGGGTACATGGGAATTCTGAAGTCGTACATCCGAAATTGAGCAAAACTGGAGGGGAGCATCATTGAAGGGTACATGACTGAGGAGATTATTGAGTTCTGCGTCGATTAGATGTCCGAGACCGATTGGAGTTCCAACATCTCATCATAAAGGAAGGTTGTCAAGTGTTAGGACAATAGACAGAAAACGAATTGTCTCAGATCAAGACGCCTATGCCCATGCCATTTCTCTGTGCTCCAACATATGGCAGAAGTTGCCCCATATTTTGAGGAGCGTTTAGCGAAGGTTCGACAGGAAAACATGGGTCGATTAAATATATGGATCAACAGAGAGCATAACTCTCGTGCCAACGAATGGTTCAAAAATTGTATTGCAATATCGACCGATAGTCCTGTGGGGTAGATAGTATCCAGGTACCTCATGTTGGGCCTTTGTGCCACATAGCATGGGGTTGGCCGAGTGTCCTAGGCCCATATGGCTTACTTGAAATCCAAGGAGAAGAGATTCCTGGGATAAGATAAATCGTGGAAATCATGCATATCTTTTATAGATAGAATAGGAAGATTTAGTTGCAACCAACTAGATACTTTTCTTGTAACCCTCCCCCTCATCCTATATAAGGGGGGCAGGGGTCCTGAGATGGGGTGACTCCTAGCAACTCTCCATGACCAAGAAACCCTAATCGGGTGAGCAATCTTCCATACGTGCCCATGAGTTATTCCAACGCTGTGCTGCGCACACCTACATAGATCTAATCCATATACAACTGGAGTAGGGTGTTACCTCATGTAGAGGGCCTAAAACAGTATAAATCATCTGTATCACCATCTCTTCTTGATCTTGTGCACCCTGTAAATTGTATTACCGATCATAAGAATCAACAGTTGGCATGGCAGGTAGGAGTGCGCTTGATCGTCATCACTTCGAAGGAGAAGATGACATCTATGGGAGTCGTCATGGCGAGCCATCCTCGGTTCTTCGCCTAGGGCAATATCTCCTGTGGCTCCTTCAAATTTGCTATCGACGAGGCTGGCCGCCTCATCCGGGTAACTCCCAATGTCATCGGACTACGCCCGGGGCACGATGCCGCACGCTTGGGGGCTTCGGCCTTTGTCAGGCTGACATGGCCCGACTATGCCCGGGGCACGACGCCGCACACCCGGGGGCTTCGGCCTTCGTCGGGCTGATGCGGCCCGACTACGCCCAAGGCACGTATGCTCATGCAGCCTCGACTACACCCTACCCGACTAAGTCGCCTATTCCGCACACCCGGGGGCTTCACCCTTGTACAGCTAATGTGGCCTCGACTATGTCTTACCTGGTTACGTCGCCTACTCCGCACGCCTGGGTGCTCTGGCCTTTACACGGCTAACGTGGCCCGACCACGCCTCAGTCGGACACGCCCGTGGGCTTCGTCTCCCCACGTGGTTAACTCCGTCAGGCTAAGTCATGACTCCGCCGACTGGGGGCTGCGCCTCCATGACGGCGGCCTACGCTGCCACCGGGCGACCACGTCCCCGCCAACTAGCCGGCTCTGCTACAGTTGAGAGGCCTCACCGCCTTCACGACTGTTCTCAACTCATGGAATACCAAGCAAGCTAAGTCACTCTTCATACGGTATTTTCATTTGAGTAATTTATTTTGCTTTTGACTTACTGTTTAGTTTGTCACCCAACTAAGCAAAAAGTCGAAGGCTACACCTATTAGGTGTTCATGCTACACGCTCGTTTCCTCTTAACGGTTGCAAAAGTACCTGAGTGGCACAAACTTTGATCCGTGAAGTTTTGTTTCCTTGCAACGGCTCACACGGTCAAGGCCACGCCCCTTCACCGCATGCCCGATGGCTACCCTCCTCGCGGCTCACGTGGACTCGGCTACGCCCTACCCGGCTATGCCCCTTCACCGCATGCATGGAGGCTACCCCCCTCGCGGCTCACGCGGACTCGGCTATGCCCTAACCGGCCACGCCCCTTCACCACATGCCCAGGGGCTACCCCCCTTGCGGCTCACATGGACTTGGCTACGCCCCACACTGTACACCCGAGACAAAGTGTTTAAACGTAAGGAGTCAACTACTCAGAGAAATTAATTCTGATAGGAGGAGGAACGAATGTTTGCATGCATTTAAACATACTTGTATTCTTCTCGAGTGGATATTTTCTATACAGTATACTACTCTTTCTATGTGCTTTATGATGCAGGGGCCCAGGTCTGGGTATGCGTACTCGGGACCATGTGTCCGTCTCCCACGCTTGAGGACAGGGCTATATTGCTGAATGAGATGTGCCCTGGAGGGCTATCTTACTTGGCCATCACTTCATTGGGATGGCTCCTCCACCGCCGATTGGGAGCTACGTGTCCAAGCCAATAGCCTACGCCGTTGCCGGGTGACTTCATCCCCATGCAGGACGGCTCCTCCGTAGCCAACTGGGAGCTACGCCTCCAAGCCAGTTGCCTACGCCGCCGTCGGGTGACTTTGTCCCTATGCAGGACGGCTCCTTCACTGTCGACTGGGAGCTACACCTCCAAGTCGGCTGCCTACGCTGCTGTCGGGTGACTTCGTCCCCGTGCAGGACGACTCCTTCGCCACCTACTGGGAGTTATGTCTCCAAGATGGCTGCCTACGCCGTTGCCGGGTGACTTCGTCCCCATGCAGGACGACTTCTTCTGTCGCCGACTGGGAGCTACGCCTCCAAGCCGGCTACCTACGCTGTCGCCGGGTGTACTTCGTCCCCATGCAGGATGACTTCTTTTGCCACCGACCGAGAATTACACCTCTAAGCCGGCTGCCTACGCCGCTGCCGGGTGAGTTCGTCCCCATGTAGGACGGCTTCTTCTGCCACTGACTTGGAGCTATGCCTCCAAGCCGGTTGCCTACGCTGCCGTCGGGTGACTTCGTACCCGTGCAGGACGGCTTCTTCTGCCGCCGACTGGGGACTACATCTCCAAGCCGACTGCCTAGGCCGCCACTGGGTGACTTCGTCCCTGTGTAGGACGACTCCTCCATCGCCGACTGGGGACTACATCTCCAAGCTGGCTGCCTACGTCGCCACCGGATTATTATGTCTTCATGTTGGCCGGCTTTGTCACCATCAGCTGGAGGCTGCGCCTTCACGTTGGATGCATATGCTCTATTCGACCACTCGGTTGAGAGAGTTGCTGCTTGGCTATGCTGGGGTTGAGTACTCAGCCAATCTCGTCTTCCTGGTGGCTTCACCAAGTTCTGAGTCTTTGTCAAGCTTAGTACTCGGGGGCTACTGTGGGTTACATAGTATCCGGGTATCTCATGTTGGGCCTTTGTGCCACATAGCATGGGGTAGGCCGAGTGCCCTAGGCCCATGCGGCTTACATGTAATCCAAGAAGAAGATATTCCCGGGATAAGATATAAATCCTAGGGATCATGCATATCTTTTATAAATAGAATAGGAAGATTTAGTTGCAACCAACTAGATACTTTCCTTTTAACCCTTCCCCTCATCCTATATAAGGGAGGGCAGGGGTCCCGAGATGGGGCGACTCCTAGCAACTTTCTCAAAACCAACTTAAAAATTATGTTTTGAGAGTCGGCAGATCAACATCTATGAATAGACGACTGCCCCCATGTCGTCCCCCGAGAGGGCAGCTTGGGGGCGGAAACCCTAGCTGCCGTCACGCCCCTTCCCTCCTGCCCTCCACCTTACCGCTGCCGAAAACCACGCGGCAAGTCATGATGATGGCGGTGGGGCTGTTTCCCCAGTGGTGAGCCATCCCTCGCGGGGAAAAGAAGGTGCGGCGTAGCGGCGAGCCTTGAGGCGGAGCAAGGCGGTGGCACACGGTAAGGCAGAACGGAGGAGGATGTTGTGGCGGTGTGGTGGCGCAGTTGATTCCCCTCCCAGCTTCTCCTCATCGAGTTCCCCTTTCCCTGGTGAGCTCAATGACGCACCCAACCAGGGGCCACATCCGGCACTGATGTGGTTGGATCCAGTGCCCACATAGCCTGATATGGCTCCCCCGCGACGGATTCGAATGGGGTTGAGTGGGAAAGCGACGAGGACCTTGGAGGTTGGCGCGGTGGGGCAATGGCAGAAGGAAGCCGACATGAGTGACGACAATGGGCGGCCAGTGCAACCGACGGCAGCAAGAGGCCGGTGCGGTCGATGAAGGTCGGTGGGGGCCGCCATGTCTTGGCGATGGGTGGCGACATCAGTGTGGTAGGTTGCAGCAACGACGGTGGGCGCGGCATCTGGCGGTGGCCCGCTACATCGAGGATGGGCGTTGGTAGTGGCCAGCTACTCCAATGGTGTGCGCGGTGAACTGAAGGCATATGTGGCAGCTGGAGCATGACAGCTGTCTGCTGTGCCATCGGTGGGACATCTGCGGTGGTGGCCAATGGCTCTGGGCATCGGAGTGGTGGTGGCAGGAGAGTTGGCCCCTGTGGTGCCTTGAGACGAGCGGGGGCTAACTGGTGGTGGGGTGCCAATGTGTTGGAAGACGTGGGCTAGAGGAGGTCGTTTGGTGGGAGGCGATAGGCTACAAGGGCAGGGGAAGGAATGTGACATGAGAAAGCCTAGCCTAAGACCGACAATGATGACACCTTTGGGCACTGTTATCTCCGTTGGGGCATTGTCGAGATGCCTCCCTCTCCTTCCCTAGCAGTATCCCTGGGTGAAAACCAAGTCCGTGTTTTGGACTGACGATGGTGATGCTTT
The DNA here is from genome assembly GCA_008326285.1 of Oryza officinalis. Classification (NCBI taxonomy): domain Eukaryota; kingdom Viridiplantae; phylum Streptophyta; class Magnoliopsida; order Poales; family Poaceae; genus Oryza; species Oryza officinalis. The sequence goes on along the minus strand of BDMV01000011.1, from coordinate 29,563,090 downwards.
CAGCGTCGTGACCTCCCTGGGGGCGTCGTTCTAAGGAGATCTCGTTTCTACCCTGTCTCACCTCAAAACAATTGGTCTTTGACGACACTCTTGAAAGTTGTCATCGGGTTCGCTTGAGGGTTGAACGGATTTTCTTCTCTCTCGCCCTTCCCATTGGCAACCCCTTCTCCGTGGGGATGACCAAGAGTCCATGGGTGGCTTTTTGTCTGATATTGCTGTAGGGCGGCACATTTTGTGTCCTATTGAGACTGGCGGCGACCGGTCACACATAGCGGTGATCAACTCGGTGCTCGTTCTTTCCCAGTGGGTGTGAGCTAGGAGCTGTCAGCTAGTGGTGGTGATGTCTTTTTTCTTTTTCTTGATCACAGCCTCCACTACCATAGGAACCCTCATAGGTGCCGATTGGGAACTGACCATAAGTGTCGGATTTGGGGGCACCTATGCCCATCAGCACGACGCCTATAATATTTGAAATAAAAAAATGGGAAGCAACCCGATTGTGAGTCAGCGGCGTGAGACGCACGTGGAGGCGCCGCTCGCCGCCGCCGGGGAGTGTGTCGAGTGACGGCGGCTGCTGCTGAAACCAAAAAAATTCCACCACCAGCAGCAAGAAGAAGAAGAAGAAGAAGAGGGTTTCTTGTTGGGAAACACCTACCTCGCCTGAACATCAAGAAACAGAAAAAAAGAACCAAATCAACGCCTCCAGCTTCATCGCGTCGGGAAAGAGGAGGACACCATGAGTGGTGTCGAGGAGGTAGTGGCGGAGGCAAGAAGAAGGCGGTGGCAGAAGGGGGGGGGGGTTCATCGTCGTTGTCGCCGCTGTCCGTGCTGGCAAACGACGTGGTGCTACAGATCCTAGGGAGGATGGAGGGCATTGTGCGTGTTGCCGCGGCACATTGCGCTGCTCAGGGGAGTGTGGGCCGCGCTCCACAAGCACTCCATCTGCTGCCTGGGGCTCCTCCGCGCCGGCATCCTCTTCGAGCCCTTCAATGACTTCGCCTCCAGCTCGACATCGGCCCCAACCTCTCCGTCCCCACCCCCTCCCCATCCTCCTCCCTCAACCACACTTCCACCGCTACCTCTGCCCCCGTGCTGCCACCCGACTCCGTCGCCGCTGCCGCCATGTGGTCACTCTACGACTAGTTGTACCTTGACGTAGCCTACGATTGCTCCTCCTGCGAGGCGTAGCAGATCCCGGCCCTCGTCCCCGCCGCGGTGGCGATGGAAGGGGAGGACACCGCCAATGTCATGGCGTAGCGAGGGGTGACGTCAGGAAGCAGGATGAGGCCAAGGGGTGGGAGAGGATGAGAGGAGGGGAATCGCTGCACGGCGAGGGGTGGCGTCGTGGAGCAGGAGGAGGCCGAGGGATGGGAGAGGAGGAATCGCTGCTATAGCTTTTGTCGGTCGAGTGTAGTGGGTGGATAAGGACGGCTCGGCTCAGTCGGTTTTTTCTCTTGAACCAGTACTTATAGTGCTCAAAGGTGTCAGTTCTATTTTTTTCATCGCGCGAAGGTGGGAAAAGACCCATAGTTGTCAGTTTTAAATGAACTGACACCTATGAGTCGATACTTATGAGGGATTTTGTAGTAGTGCTCTCAAGTCGTGTTTTTTGTATTTTTTTCAGATATATCAATATGAAATTAACCTCGCACTGTTTGGTGCGGTTCGTTTCAAAAATAAAATGAATAGATTGTATACTAAAGGAATTCTGATCAGTAAACACACCTGTTTGAAGAGATCAAGGGCTTGGTCAGCTTCTAAACAGTTGAGCTTTAATACCGCGTTGGATGGCACTGCGCAATATCTGGCCACATTTGCTTCATTTGTAGTGACAACGATAGAGCTTAAAAAATGTCCATTTGCCAAGTTATCTTTTATCAAGTCCCATTCTTCGGTGGAGTGCAGGCCGTCAATAACAACTAGGCACCTTTGATCATGGAGAACCTTGCGGCATTCGTCGACTGGATCTCTTATTCCCGATATGCCCAAGCTGTCTGCATTTTCATCGGTTTGACGATGGAATTCAGGACAGAGATTCGATAGTAAACTGCGAGAGAAATCCCTCAGGTCGAACGGACGGGTCACGTTCACCCAGCCAAACCTCTCAAAATCTTGATGAATTTCATTTCCTTTCCAGGCTTTCCAGTATCTGACGAAATCCGACTTGCCAACACCCCAAATCCCCCATACGGAGACCACTTTGTGGCCAGATTTAATCAATAGATTGGAGAATTTAAGTATATCCCTGATCCCTCTAACATGCATAACCTCGCCATGGTCCGCGCCCTTTTTGGAGCCAACGACTTCCTCCTCAAATATTAATGCCTGCAGATATCAAGTCGTCAGTTAAGATCTCCTTTGGATGGGTCCCAATCTTAGTTCACCTATATGTATATATGCATCAAGAAAGCAAGACACGAGGGATACACGGTCTGCTTGTCGTGGCTGTAGCGACGGCCATGAGTGTCATCACGCCGCCTTGCTAGTGCCATGTTGTTGCTTCTCCTGCAGTCCGACCTCACCCGAGCATCCATGGCAGCTGACGAGCGAGCTGTGCAAGCCAGTGGCTCAAGTTCTAGATGGCAACACTACTCGCTGGAGCTTCTGTGGCGGCATGCTAGCTGCTGTGCTCCGTTGCGGGAGGGAGGGCCAACGTACTTGCCGTCCTTATTGGGTGGTCGGCTGGGAAGGAGAAGCTGAAGATCCAGCCACTGAAGAGGAGAAAGAAACCATATCTAAACTAGTATATTTTATGATTTTCTGATGTTTTAGCCAATGTACCATGATGTTTCTTGTGTTGGATTAAAATATTGCACCTGGTATTTTGTTTGATGGTGTTTCATATTTATGTCTTGGATTTTTACAGATTTGTTAAGACAAAATTTGTTACAGGACACTAAAAAGGAATAATCTTTGCTAGTAGACATCGTAAGAACATAAATTCAGAAGAAAAAGATAGTGCCTCTCATTGAATGGTGTATATATGGTTAGGAGTGGGAGGATGGTAGGGGTAGAATAGAAAGAAATTTAAATAGGAGATAATTAATGGGACATGTAATACTTAATAGTGACAAATATTTTGGGATAAAATTTAAATCCTAGAGAGATCATTATTTTGGGATGGAAGTAGTACCAAACATTGATGCTCATGGGAGGGATTAAATTCAATAAGATAATTCTTTTATATTTTGATTGGATTCATGTGATATTACCGAGATCTTTCGTGTAGACGCGAATATTTGCTTTTGAAATAAAGATGTAACATATCAAGGGTCTGCCTTTTTAGGGTATTGTCATGCATGTTTGCAGACCTAGGAGATAGTATTGTTTTCGGGGCAAGTATACAATTAAGCCCAGTAAGCAACATTATAATACAAATATGGAGTATTAAAATAGAGCTCAGGGATATAAATAACCTTAATTTTTCAAATAATTATACCTGTAAATTGTTCTTTACAGTGAAATGACATAGTCAAAGCTTATTTATTTGGCTGATCACAGCTAGACATACCTGGCTACTAGTAATCAGGGTTTTGACTTTTGTTTTTCACCGAAATTTCAGTGCCACCGAGATTTTCGATAATTTCGGAACTTATTTACATGAAATTATTTAACAAATTTAACAAATTTTGACTGAATTTAAATAAATTTGACCAAATTCATAAAAAAATAAAAAAAAAATTTCAGGCGAGATATTTGGTTGCCGGAGGGGGGGGGGGGGTTTGAACCGAAATTGCAATCGCTCCTAGTAATTTAGTAAGTAAACTAGCTAGAACATTACCCTAAATTTACTTAAATCCATGGAATAAACAGGACATCTGTAATATTGAAGGAAGCATCATGCAGTACTGGAATCATGATTAGTAAAACCATTTTTCTGTGCTTTGACATTACCACGATTGTGAACTCTATAGATACAATTAATCCTCGGATTAACTCATTACAAATAAAATGAAACAAACCATATTTATCATCTATATTTTAATTCGTAATTATTAATTAAGAATTCTAAATTTTACTACTTTTGTGATGTGAACATTGTTCTTATACAAATCCGCTATTTCTATTATTTTTAAATTCTCAATTTTGGTACATGTGTTGTGCGGATTAATTGAGTTCTTGTAGAATCCATTTTCTATTTTCCATTTATTTTATTCCGAATATTGATCAGTTATTTTCATATTGTGTTTCACACGTGGACATTTTTCTTTTAATCTATATTACGCTGTTATAATTCGATCCTACAGCTGATAGATGGTCGAATGCTTTTCTTTTTCTTGATCAACGTGGTAATTTCTAGGGAATACAGATACCTAATTATTAATGGAGGTGTCTGGTAATTTCTGAGTGCTTAATTTGTATAAGTATAGAGAGTATAATTAAGGTGCATAGAAAGAGTGAAAGGCTAGAAAATTAAATTGTTGTAAGATTTGAAATTTATATCTAGTACAGGTATTTACCGTGTAAGATGTAGCATTTATATTATATAGTGTAAAAAAGTGCATGTCCAAAAAAATAAGTGATTTTTGATTCATATAGGTGCTTTATATATATATATATATATATTGTTTTGTAAAGGCAATCGATAATGCTAGCTACATGCGGGTAACATTAATTACCTGATTAAAGAGAACGCAAACGGAGTGATTAACAGACAAGTTCTTGAGCTCCCATATCAGATAGGGTTGCCCTGTGCACACGCTTGCGATCTCGAAGTTGTGCGTGGAGATGATGATCCGGCTCCCGTTAGCCATGTCCGGCAGGTGGGTTCTAATGGCGTCCCACTCTACCATTGTGGACAGGTCTTGGAGAACGATGAGATACCTCTTCTCGTTCACTTGCCTCTTGAATTCGTCGACTAGAAACCCAAGACCTTGTTCTTGCCACTGATCTACCATTGTTGTTCCTTGTTCTTGGCCAGAGTTGGCGTTGAATTGAATCAACAAGCTGTGGAGAATGCTGTGGATGTTGAAAGGATGCACCAGCTTTACCCAGCCTCGGCATCCAAACCTTCGGCATATTTCACTGTCGACGTAGGCCTTTCTAATGGTGGAGACAATCCCCAACTCACCGTCTGTCCCCCACAGCGTGATCACTCCAAGCTTGCTGCCTCCCTTGGTGATCAACGTGGTGAGATCACCTCGGCCACGCTCCTTCCTCGCGTTTGCTTTCGCCTCGACCAGCAAATCGAATGCGGCTGCGCCAGTGGCCGCCGCCAGCTGCTTCTGCTCCGTGACGACGGCCGGCATGCCGGAGTCGGCGATAAGGTTGTATCGCATGTTCCTCTGGCTCACGTCCTCCACCCTGGCCTTGAGCTGCTTTAGGTCGGCCACCGCCTCGTCGAGGGGCAGCGGCGCCGGCGCCAGGAAGGAAGGCAGCACCGGCGCCATGCAGGAGGTGAACAGGCGGTGCCACCATGCCGGCTTGCTGTCGAGGTGGACGAGGAACTCGATGCAGTCCTCGACGTCGTAGGCCAGGTTTCGCACCTGGATCACCCAGGTCCTCACCACCACGTTCTTCACTTGCTCCCGGTCGATGCCATTGAGGAAGGACCGCATCATCTGGAACTCGTCGGTGATGAACACCAGGTCGTGCCGCACCCTCTCCTTCAGCTCAGCCTCCTCCTTGATCGCCGACACCACCTTGCTCACCGTCCCTTCCACTGCCGACTTGGCCAGCCCAACCGCGAGATCAGCCATCTCTCTCTCGCTAGCTCGCTCTCCCGGCCTCTTGCTTGTTTCTTTGAGAAGAGCTTAGCTAGCTAGCAGATGATGCTGCTCGATCGATCTGCAGTTAAGTTAATTAGTTGCATGAGCATCCGGAGATGAAAATATAAAGGGCCGGGGGTTGCACGCTCAACTTTCTCTGGACGTTGCGTGCAGCAGCGTGCGTGGAACCGGGCAGATAAATTGATTTCTCTTTGAAAATTTTTATGATACAATATACTGATAGTATATATTGTTAGTATAAATGATCTAATGGTGTAAATTGATTTAATCTTTCACTTTTCACTTAAATAGATCGTAGTATTAATTTTACAAGAGTAAATTTCTTTCTTTGTTATTTCACGGGGTCATATTTGCTAAAAATAAGAAAGTAGTTAATGTAGATAAAAATAAAATTTGGTATCATCGTGGGGGTTCTATGAATGTGTTAATCTAGCTAGCAAGATTCATAATATATAAACCCTTCCACGTACATCTGCTATGGTATAACTTATATTATTTAATCGGTTGGTCAGTTGTAACCAAAGTATGCAGATTTTTAATGATAATCATAATTGATCGGGAATCGTGTTGCCATGACGTGTGTCATCGTCTCTCGCAGCGCACAAACGAGATCCAAAGCAACGCCGATGTGCATGAAGGAGTTCTAATTGGACCGGATTAACTCTCAACCATAAAATTAAAACCCTTTCCAATTTTTAAACAAAATTTCTAATTTATCCATCTATATACTGCCAGTATATATTTACAGTATATTGCACTGTAAAAGTTCTCTTCTCTTTTCATCTCTTTTGACGTACGTAAGTACAATAATCTATAGTGCACGCCAGCATGCTAATTAAGCTAGCTTTCTAAATAAATGAAATACGGACTAAATCTAAAAGGATGAAATCTAAAATCCTACTCCTCCTACTCGCCCACACACGCGTCATCCTATTCAGACCTTTCTTACATCACTAATTCACTACTACACAATTAATTTTTTTTTCAAACGAGACTCACTTTAGATTGCAGGCAGACCATAACTGCTCCCGCATGAAAAAATCGATCTCCCGAGCACAGTTCAAGAACCGCATGCGAAAAATACCCCTATCTTTCTTCCCACACTTTTTTCTCCCCTCCTCTCCCTCTCCCACTAAGTCTTTTTTCCTGTCCACTCCTCACACTCGCACTCTCTCCCCACTCCTCACCCTCCCTCTCTCCCGTCCACACTCCCTCGCAACAGCAGCGGGCTCGGGCGACGGTGGGCGAGGGCGAGAGTGGCAGCAGCGGGCGGGGGCGAGAAGGATCCCGCCAACGGCGACGACAGGAGGGGCGAATCTAGCGCCCTCTCCCCCTCCTGCGCGGATCCGGCCACCACTCTGATCCCCACACGCGTGGATCCACCGGCGGCGGCAGTGGGAGGGGCGGATCTGGCGTCCCCTCACCCTCCCGCGTGGATCTAGCCGCCACTCCACCCCCCACGTGCGTGGATCCACCGGCGGTAGTGATGGGAGGGGCGGATCCAGCATCACCTCCCCCTCCCACGTGGATCCGCCGGTGGCGGCGACGGTAGGACAGCGGCGGTGATGGGAGGACAAGGACGAGGACGACGTTGATAGCGGCGACGGGAGGACGAGGACGACGATGACGATGGTGGCGATGATGGGAGAATTCTAGGGTTAGGGTTTTGGGGTAGGTTTTTGGAATTTTTATTTTTTTCTTGCAATTTTTCCTTTTTGTAGTTGGACAGCTTAAGCGCCTGCATGCGAAATTTAGTTTTTTGGGGGTAGATTTTCCTTTTTTCGGGGGTATATTTTCGCATGAGCTTGCTCTACACACATGCAAAAATCTAATTTTCGCAGGCACCTGGGCACAAGCGGGCGACCCACCCGCCTATGAAAATCGATTTTGGCCGCAGTCCATCCCGCTCGCCTCACTCTCCACCTCCACAGCTCCACCTCGCCCCTACCCCGACGGTGTCGTTGCTTCCCATCCTCTGCCTGCTCACGCTGTCGTCCCTCTACTCGGCCATCCACGTCCACTGCGCCGGGGCTGCTATAATTTGGTCCAAATTTGGTCTAGATGAACAGGAGAGAGGGAGGAGACTAAGAAAGAAGAAAGAGGCAATTTGATAAAAAAAACATAACTATATCGAAGGAGTAAATAGTGGCGTATCTCGAATACATGTAATGACATGGCTTAAATATCACAAATAGTAAGAGCATATTTTAATATTGAAGAATTTATAGTGGTATGGGTCCAATTAACCTATTTCAAATCATAACTAATATATTCGATGGATAAATATTCAATAGAGTTATATTGAAATATGCAACAATTAAGACAAATAAAGAATAAAAACAAAATAAATAAATAAATAGAAGTAAAACTTGAAGATAAATTAAATATAGCCGCACAAATGCACGGGTGACCCTACTAGTTATAATTAGCATACTGGACCCTTTTTTTTTTGACAAGGTGGTGGTTTTCACAAGTGTACACACTCTGTTATCCATGTCTCGCTGATAAAAATATGGCACTTGTTGGGTGCATAGGAGTGGATTCTAAATTTTTGAGGGGATGTTCCTTTTATATACTTTTCTTTCAAATTTAATATAAATATTTATTAAAATAATTAAAAAACATTGGCAACGTAGAGTATAGTGACATCTAGCACACCACTAAAAATCAAGTTAAAATTTGACCTACACATTCAGAAACAGTAAAGATAAATTTGGGTATGAATAATACCACTACTATTCATATCCAAATTTATCCTTTTTATATCACAATGTGTGAGTAGAGTTTGGATATAAATTATTATATATATATATATATATATTTGTATGAATGTTATTAAAATTTTCATAACTATTTGAATAGTTTTTAGACAAACGATGGGACATACCCTCAAGGTTTGAAACAATTTTCCTTGTGTGCATGTATTGTATTCATTGGAGTGTTCCAAATAAAGAGATGATAATATTTTTTTTCTTGGTATTTGTGTTAGTAGTAGTTATATTTTGTGATGGAGGGAGTAGTAGCCTAGGTAAGTAGGTAGTAGCTAGTGTTTGATATTGCTTTTATGATACCCTCCACCAGTGGTTTTAGTTGAGTTACTCCTTGCCTCCGCGGCTCTGTTCTCCCTCGAACCGTTGTCAGTTTCCATTTTCCAGCTCGCAAAGCAACGTACAAACAGGGCATCTCTCATTCTTTCTTATTGTAGACAAGCTATTTCCCATCGAACTTCGCGCACATTTTATTGCCTCGACGGGTAAGCCATGCATAGGCTAGGCGTGCAAGCTAGTAAAGTGGACGAGTTGATGACTGGCTTCGCTTTCGCTTTCGCTTTCGTTTATTCAACTAGCTGCCAGCTCACTTTGACAAATCAGGATCACGCTAAGAACCAACCTCCGAATCAAGCTTTCTTTGCCTTCATCATGTGCATCTTGGGTCTATTAATCTAAGCAACAAAGCAAATCATCTCTTTGCCTCAAGGCCAAGCCATACATATGCTTATTCGTTTCTTCTCTACGGCCTTTTTTTAGACAGCGCGGCAGAACTTGTGCTTAATGTCCGGGTGAATGCGAGCTCATGAAATCGATTGGTCTACCGGCCAATGAAGCAGCTTAGAGCGAGTATATAATAAGATAATATAAGTACACTATATAAGTTGTTATATTGAATTTGTGCTTATGTAAAAGAAAAAGAGAACAGAGAATAAAAACGAGTTATTGATTTGTAGCAGATGTAGCACCACTAATAAAATTCAAAGTTCCATAGAGTTTAAAACATTCCCTAGGCTGTTAAAACAACTCCAAGGGAAAGAAATAGAGATTTTTTAGGTACAATATACTGCCACTATATCTTATCTTAACTATTTTAAAAATTTATAGTTTTCTGTTCGTCACATCTAGCTTCGTCCGTCGTTCGTATATCTATGGGAATCTTGCTTCGTCCGTGTCTCTATACACCACGCGCGTTGGACTCTGTTCGACCTGGTTGTCGTCAGTTTGGGACGACGTCAGTTTTCTTTCGTCCGCTTGCATGCGCTATCCCCTCCCCCACCCACCCTATTCAGCTAAACTGTTTCCTCGAGAAGCTTCGGGCCAAGGGGTACTTCGAGCGTCCGACTCGATCCCGATCCCGTCTGCCGCGCTAATGCTGCAAAGAGACCTGAACAGGGTGAAGAACGCCTGCCTCAAATTCGTACGAGTGAGAGACACTTCCCTGATTTGTCCAGGTGTATTAAGGGCTGATTAAATTAAACAGTGCTGGTACCGTGAATGATTCGCTGCATTTTTTTTCCTTTTCTCTACCTTTCTTCAGCCGGTAATTAGTCACAAATATTGAAAGATTTACAATATGCTACATTAGTTGAATCGATGAATTGTTTTACTAATAGAAAGATTGATATAGAAAAAAAAAGTTCCGGTTGCCGAAACTCTAAAATAGTACAATAATTCTTACATATCTTCTAAGCAGTAATCACTACTACAGCGATGATTTTTCTGTACAAGGACCCCTATAAGTTGCAGGTGCACCGTAACTGCTTGTGCCTACAAAAATCGATCACTATTTTCGCATACGACTTCTTAAGAGACCCGCATGCAAGAATCTATTTTTGTAGGTGGGTCTCTTAAGGGGCCGCATGTAAAAATGATCTTATTTTCATAGGATTTTCGCACGCGGGCCACATAATTGATCCACATGCAAAAATAACCCATTCTTTTTTTATTCTTTCCTCCTCTCTCTCCCACTCCTCCTCTCCCCACTCTCTCCTCTCTTCTCCCCTGGCCTCCTCCTCTCCCGGCCTCCTCCTGTCCCCTCTGTTCCCTCCCGATGGCGATGGCGGGCGAGGGCTTCGGCAGCAGCGGTGGGCAGGCGAGACCTCGACGGCGACGGCGGTGGAGGGCGGAGGAGGCGCGCGATGACGGCGGCGGCTTCTCCCCGCGCAGAGGTCGGTGGAGGAGGCGCCCGGCGGTGGCGGCCGTCCCCCGCACGGATCCAGCGGCGACGGCCCTCCCCCCGCACAAATCTGGTGGCAGCAGACCTCCCCCATAATGATGACAACCTCAACGACGATGGCCCGGGTGGAGGCAGTGGGCTAGGGTTTCGAGTGACAGCTGGGACCTAGTGGCGGCGGTGACCAAGTGGTGGCACATCTAGGGTTTTGGGGCTAGGTATGAATTCTTTTTTGTGATTTTTTATTTTCACAGACAAACGGCTTAAGCGCAAAAATCCAATTTTCGCAAACACCTGGTGCAGACGGGCCATCCACTTGCCTACGAAAATCAAATTTGGCCGTATGAAAAAATGTATTCTGTAGTAGTGAATCTCACCCTGAAAAAAAAGAGATCCTCGTACCCATGGTTCATACAACCAACCAAACAATATCTCATACTAGCCAGGTTAGACCGATGCAAACAACCAAACAGTTATCCGTGTATCCTCTTAGCCAGGACCAACTCAGCCTGAATGAGAGAGATGGGTCAGGCTAGATAAATATGAGCAACCAAACACACCCTAAAATCTTCTCAGGTTGCTGGGCCATGAGATGGTCAGATAGATGCCTTGCAATTCTCTTCTATCACACTTTGCTTCTGTGCTGTGCATGAACTGGACTTTAATTGTTATTACGTACTCCCGTAGTCAGTAGTAACTGAGGTTTTGCATAATCAAAGTACACTGCTCTTGTTATTGAAACAACTGCAGTAAGAAAACAGTCATTGGAATCCTATTTGTATGCCATGCATTGCTCTTGCGATGCTAATTTTTGTGTGCATGCATTTTGGTTAAGCTAAATATTCTATATTGCATTTCCCCTCTACAATATTATGCATGTTTCATGAGAGCTTATGGATGATCACATAAGTTAAATCCGTTCTGGATGATGCCGGCTCTACCGATGGTGGGACCATGGGAGCTAACACTATTGGAAACTCATCTTTAGTCTCGGTTTGCAACCTCTTTTAGTCTCGGGTATGCAACCGGGACTAACAATTCGAGACTAAAGATGAACATTTTTAGTCCCGGTTAAAATAACCGGAACTAAAAATTCATCTTTAGTACTGGTTGGTAAGGTGTTACCAATTTTATTACCAGTTGGTGTTACCAACCGGTACTAAAGATGTTTTTTTTAAAATGCTTTATATTGTTTGCTGCATTTTTATATATATGCATATATATATATATAAATACATATATATATATATATATATATATATATATATTATATTCATGTATATATATATACACAAATACATACATATACTTTTATATATATATATGTCTTTATATATATACAACACACACATATATATGTATGTGTGTGTGTATATATATATACACATATATATAAGTAAATACATACACATAGGAGTAATATATATTTGTATAGCATCACGTATATATAATTGCTGGTATATATTACTTATGTACAATGAGATTTTATTTATAAACATGTACAATCGTTGTTAATTTTTAATATTTCATTATATATTACAAATTAAGATAATTCATCTCGACGAATAGGTCTTCCGTCGTCATGGAATTCTCCCGCCGGATTAACAATTTCATCCATAACAAATCCCACGAGTTCTTGAACAGCCTTGATGTAATCCACCTGGGGGAGTTGGTCCTTCATCCACACAATCTACCGTTTTCAAAAAATGAGATATGAATATATTAAATCAATCAGAAGAGTGTAAATAATGTATGTGAATGTGTTTACGTACTTCGATATCCTTATCAATGTTAATGGCATGTGACATGCTGTGAATAAATTCACAAACATAGTAGCCACACAAGTTGTTCCCCTGTTCTTATCGTAAACACTAAAGGAGAAACAAACTTATGAAATATTTCTTCACATGGAGAAAAAGATTGTGCCTTCCTGTTCTTTTTGATAGCAGAGAGAATGTTAGTCATGTTGTCGGCCTCTATACGATCATCCCCAAAATCCATATCATATTACAATTGAATATCTTCATCTTGTTCTTCAATGGCAGGAGGGGCTGAAGGAAGAGTTGGAGTGGGTATTGGCAGCGGACGAGTACTTGATGCATTATTTGATCTAGGAGTCATCTTTATCTCAATGAGGTCATTAGATAATGTCTGTACGAGTATATCTTTGTTGGTGTTTATTTCGGCCCGTTAGAGATGACAACGCTGTGATGGTTCGCAAGCCCCCGATACGAGAAAGGCCATTACAGATAAAAAAGTTCTGTAACCACACTTCAGAGGATTACGGCGAGAAGTTCTTCTCCCAACTCCTCGAGCTGGACATGGTGCAGAGCCCTCCGGATCCGGAGTACTCAGCACGTGTACCGAGAGAAGAATGGTGTTTTGCCAAGTCAATGCCTTCCTCCACGAGTATGTCATCTCACGGCCATTGGAAGACGACATCACCTCGGCACTGGAGGTGTTCACGCTGAAGGGAAGCTACGAGCAGCCGACCATCCAGCGGAGAGGACGCCACCTTGTCATAGAGAAGAGCTGGGGGAGAAACAGGATTGTGTACGGCGGCATCGACTTCTCGCGGCTGCGGTCACTGACCGTGTTTGGCGAGTGGAAATCCTTCTTCATCTGTGATACCATGAAACTGCTTCGGGTGCTCGATCTGGAGGATGCGTACGGTGTAACCGATGATGATCTTGACAAGATGATGAAGGTGTTGCGTCGCCTCAAGTTTCTCTCCCTGAGAGGCTGTACAGAGATATCTTGTCTGCCATGCTCATTGGGCAAGCTGAGGCAGCTCCAGACTCTGGACGTCAGGCACACCTCCATAGTCGAGCTACCATGCACGATCAAAAGGCTACAGAAGCTGCAGTACCTTCGTGCGGGCAAGGCCGGAAGCCAATGGACGCCATCGAGGGAGAGGCCACGTACTACTCCTTCTGTGGTAGTGCCCTGGTTCCACAGGCACCAAACCGCTGCTGGCATCAAGGTACCTACAGAGATCAAGAAAGTGAAAACCGTCAACACCCTGGGTGTCCTCAACGCCAGTGTTCTATAAGTCGGAAGGACATCCTAGGGGATCTCAAGGAACTTACCCAACTGCGCAAGCTCGGAGTGTCCGGCATCAACCGGAGAAACAGCGAGAGATTCTCTTCGCTCATCTCTGCGCTCAAGTACCTCGAGTCCTTGTCAGTGTGGCTCAGCGAGGACAACAACCAAGGCTGTTTGGATGGCATCTCGCGGCAGCCTCCTGAGAAGCTGCAGAGCCTGAAGCTGTACTACGGCCATGTCGACAGGCTGCCGGTTTGGATCAATCAGCTTAACAATCTCAGAAAGCTTGATCTGGAGATGATCATGCCAACTCAGGAGGACATTCACTTCCTCGGTGATCTTAAGTTTTGCATTATTCTTCGTCTCTGTGTCAACCCGAGCCAAGATGGCGAGGAGCTCCATTTCTCCATTAGGCCGGAAGACACTGAGAACAATCGTCCCAACTCCCAAGGGCCTGGGCTTCCCAAACCTGGAGGTCCTCGAGATCGCCTGCAACTCCAGGTTATCACTTGTGCAGTTTGAGCCACAAGTGATGCAACATCTTAAGCCACTTAAGGTTCGCTGCTATGGTGACCAGCCATCATCATCACTACGGTTTTTGGGGCTGAAGAATCTGAACAACCTGCAGGAAATATCGCTTCTGGGTACCTACGACGGCGAGGTCGTGGAGGACTTGACGAGACAGATCGCCATGGGGCAAAAGAAGCCTGCTCTGAAGCTGGAGCCTGAGACCTTCATTTTTATTTCTTCTTAATTTTCGCCTCTCTTCTTCCGTTCGAGGAGGCAATTTGCAGGACTGCATGTCAGATGCCCTTCAGTTTTGTTTCCTTTTTCTTGTTCAGTAACACTACTCTCATCCATCCAGTAGTCTTTCTCAGAATAAAAAGGATATGTACATCTGTTATAATTGTCATGTTGACTTCAACCGAGCAGACACGGGCTTCTGCGCGCGAGTCAGCAACATCGCATGCCGTGTCTATGTTGAGTTCCATACTGCTTTATAAATGTAGTTTCTCCGTTCTATAAAAAACCAATTTAGAATGAAATTGTATTAGAAAATATCAAATCTCATTTTAAGTTGTTTATTTATGGGATGAAGAGAGTATTTGATATTTATGTTGTGAATAAATTTTACAAAAGAAACCGACCTTAGCTCAGTTGGTAGAGCGGAGGACTGTAGTGCGTTGCAGGGAAATCCTTAGGTCGCTGGTTCGAATCCGGCAGGTCGGACTTTTTTTTTTTTGCATTTTTGGGAGTAGATTGGCGGTCACAAACATATGTCTGATCGACTCACATAATCGATTATGGGAGTAGATCGACTCACATAATCGATTGTATGCAGTGTTGATTTTTGAGACATATCTATAAGCCCTACTCTTGTCGAGCTATACATTGTTTGGGAGGCCTCAATGCCGGCCCATTTTCTGTGCGGCCCATCTTCGATCGCCTTCTATACTAACAGAACTTTGTCATTTCTTGGTTTGTTATTGAGCATGAAAATTGATAATTCTAGTGTCACTTGTGGGCAACACAAGGGCAAAGAATTCACGGGCCGTTAGCTCGGTGCCACACTTTCTTTTCTTTTCTTGCAAAGGGAATTTGATTATTGTTGCGAAACATACCACATGATCGTATCAAATTTGATCATCACACCAAGCATCAGGAACAAATAAAACTACTACCTACATCCAAGAATGAATATACTGCTCCCTGTCTGTCCTAAATTATAAGATTTATATTTTTATTACACGATCTTCAATAATATACTTTAATTATAAAACTTTAATTATTAATTTATTTTATATTATATTTCTAACGAATATAAAATTAGCATCACATAAAAGTATTTGAAAATGTAAATATAAATGATATAACATATATAATAGTTAGCATAGATATGGTTAGCACGATTATTAGTCAAAAATTATCGAGTTTAATTTTTCTTAAAAAGAAAGGACGCCCTGTAATTTAGGACGGAGGGAGTAACTTTTAGCTATGTATTTAAATATACTCTTGTTCAGATAAAGACCCATAATATGTTATATTTTAGGACGGATGTAATACTCAAGTTAGCAAAAGGAATTTGGTGCAAAAGCACTATGAAATTTCCAAGTTGTTCCTCAAGCCAAATTAACAAGTCGTCGTAACCGAATTTCTGATGAAGTTACAAGGGATCAACAGGAATGATATTGATACCAACAATGTGATCCACCAACCACACGGGTACGAGGATGCATGTTCTGTGTCCGCGCGCGTTTACTGTTGACTTTGTTCGGTACACTCTAACCATCTTGAAATATTTCGTTAGAAAATATATAAAAACGTATGGTTAGATTTTCTATATAATACTTTTATAATATTATAATTGTGTTAGATATCGTTATTATATTTTAATAGAAAAATAGTTATCAAAGATGTATGCTATAATTCAAATAAAATCAACAATGTCGTATATTTAAACATGAACAATGTAAGTACTTCAATACCCTTACAATGCTTATGCTGCTGGAGTAAAATTAAAATATGCTCCTATTAACAGAGTATATATCCATCGATCACAGGAACAAAAGATAAAAGAAAGCTTATTCAGTTTAGTCCTAAAATTAACCTTATTAAAATTTGATATTGACAAATGTTAGCACATTTTGACGTTATCAATTTTTTATAGCATTAGATGCATCATGCATCTAATTTATAGCCTTATCAAAATTTAGTAGTGTTTTTATAAAAAAAAAATCCGAAAAACCAAAATTTGAAAGGGTGTCAATGGTAATAGAATGCTTGGTTTGTTACCTTAAAAAATTTAGTAATATCAAAATTTGATAAGACTACAAGTGATAACAAACTGAACACCACCTTAATATATTCTCATGAATGAGGGATCGATCGATGGACATAAGGAACCAGATCAATAAACATATCTTATATAAAAAATGGTATAATTACGCACCCACAAACAAGAAACATATATCACCCATCATCTCAACATAAAAATGGTATAATTGCAAATCCACGAACAAGAAACATATATCATCCATCATCTCAACCACATATCAGTAGTACAATACTTTTTTTTTCACATGAAAGATCAATTTCTGAGTTAAAATCTATATATAGTCTAAGGCTGCGTTCGGACGCTGCTTTCATAACGCGCACAGTGTTTTTCCTCCCACGCACGCTTTTCAAACTACTACACGGTGAACTTTTTTGCAAAAAGTTTCTATACAAAAGTTGCTTAAAAAAATCAAATTAATCCATTTTTGAAAAAAAATTTAGCTAATACTTAATTAATCACGCGCTAATGACCGCTTCGTTTTCCGTGTTTACTGTGCGCGTTATTAACCTTGAATGCCGAACAAAGCCTAAGTTCAGATTTCAATCATGAAATTAATTTTTAATGGAACGAAAGGAGTACGTGCTGTTCACTTGGTGTACTTGGTGTACGTAGCTAGCTCCTAGCTACTACTCCCGGCCCTCAGACTTTGCAACAGTAGTCAGCTAGCCGGCCATCCTCTCGGATGGTCCTAACCGCACCAGCTCCCTGAGGCAGCCAGCGGCCGGCGACTCCTCGTCATCCTCTTCCTTGTTTCTGTCTACCAGCAGCTGCAGCCTCGCGACCGTGCGAAACGCCGTAGGGTCAAGCTCTCTCTGGACCAAGCGGCGGGCCTGCAGGTGCATGAACCTGGCCAAAACTGCATGCATGCATATTCGATCGAGCGCGTGGCTGGTCGGCCGTACGAGCATGGCATGCATCACATCATGCAGGCGATCGAGCCGTGAAAACCAACGTATTACTTCTTTCCTTTTCCCTTTTCTCGATATAAATACATCTAAGATCAAATGTAACATATTTTATGTTTTACAGTATAAAGTATAACGTATCTGAATAGACAGTTATCTAACCCGTCTTATTCTAAATGTATTTATATTAGGACGAAATGAGGTTGTGTATGATCAATGAACACAGAGTGAAGATTTCTCTCGTTCTCTACGTGCACGTTTTCCAAACTATTAAACAGTGTATTTTTTAAAAAAATTTCTATACAAAAGATGTTTTAAAAATTCATATTAATCTATTTTCAAAATTAAAATAATTAATATTTAATTAATCATAGACTGACCCATCTTGTTTTACATGTCTTCTTAGGTTTTGTTCGTCTCATTGACTTCTAACTCACCTCACTTGTTTTTCGCGCGCATGGTTTTTAAACTGCTAAACGATGTGTTTGTTTGCAAGAAATTTCTATATGAAAGTTGTTTTAAAAAATCATATTAATTTATTTTTCAAAAATAATAGTAAATACTTAATTAATCATATACTAATAAATCGTTTAGTTCTCAATTCACAACGACAAACTCAGCGTTAATGTTCCTTTCTCCTCCCGTCAACCACTCCTGAGTATTCAATTCAAAGCGGAAATATGCTGCTGGTGTGGGCGGACGCGTGTGCGCGGCGGCGCCTAGGTGGGGGTTGGCCTGGGAGGAGTAGTAACTGGCTTTTCGGCTGGCTGCCTGGCTGGGCGGCCTTGTGGGATAGGCACTGGAAGCTTCCGAACGGTTGGCCACCGAGGCAACTGACTCAGCCAGGCTCTTGGGGCTCTTGGCTAGCTGCCTCTAGGGGTCGCAGCATGAAGGTCACTTGTGCTTTGTTCTCCTGCGTAAGGCTTTGTTCGGCTGCATGAGTTCTAACTCATCCCTCTCAACTCATCTTTCTCGTGTTTTATACGTACGCATTTCAAACTATTAAACGGTATGTTTTTTAAAAAAAAAATTTATACGAAAGTTACTTTAAAAAATCATATTAATCCATTTTTCAAAAAAAATAAATACTTAATTAATTATGTGCTAATGAGTCGTTTCGTTTTTCGTGTGGAGGAATGAGTTTCCAACACACCATACCAAACACAACCTAAATATCCCACGACCCGTATCCTCTAAAAAATTATCCGAGTTTTATTGGTTAAATTCAAACAAAAGCTAAATTTAAATTTTTGAACATAATTTTGAAAGTAATTTGGAGATATTTTTAACGTGGTTTTTTCAGTATTGGCTTTTAAGTTGCTACAAACGCATATATAAAAATTTTACCTATAAATTAATTTTTATTTTCTAATAAACCGTTTTGGCTTATTAAGAAATATGGGCAAACCATTACTACGGAAACAATTTTCATGGACAAGACTCTCGTTAGGTTGCAGACGAACCATAACTGGCCGTGTCTGCAAAATCAAGTGAGCATTTTCGCATACGGCTCCTTAGAAGATCCGCATGCAAAAATCAATTTTCGCGCCAGACTTCTTAGGAGGCTATATGCGGACCTCTTAAAAGGCCCGCATGAGAAAATCGATTTTTGCATGCGAGAGTCTTAAGGATCCGCTTAGAAGTCTGATTTACCTCCTCCCTCCTCTCCCAGACTTCAAAATTTTCACTGGCAACCTTATCTTCTCGTCCTTTCCTCCTCTCCTCTCTATCTCGGTAACCAGCGATAGGCAGCGACGGTGGGCTTGGTGCCCGCAACGGCTGGTAGCGACGGCTATTGACGACGGGCGGGTGTTAACACCAGAATTTGGTAAGCCCCGAAGTCCTCATCGGCCCGGGATCTATATCAGCTCAAAGCTAATATCGGCCTAGAGTTCTACATCGGCCGATGGGGGTTACCTCGAACCAACCACCAACAGCAGTCGGATTCTTGTTAGATTCGGGAAGATCTTATCCAGAGGAGACCGAATTTGAGGAGGATGCGGCTTGTATCTTTTAATTAGGATAAGTTTGTTAGTTTCCTTCTTATCTTTAGGAAAGTTTGAGTCGTATTCTGTTAGGATTTTTGTTAGCTTATGGGTATAAATAGGTAAGCCCGTAGTTCATGTAATTTTTAATCACACGATCAATACAACTTCGGCGCATCGCCACCCTTTACTTTTCGTCTTCTTCGACGAGTTCATGCCCTTCCCGCGAGGGGTAAGTCTCGTTATGGTTGCCTGCGCTGTCGGGGCTAGGGCTTCGACGTTCTGATCTCGTCAACGTAAGCACCTACTATCATATATCTTAGTCAATTTGGTTTGGCTTCTTGATTTAGTCTTATCGGCCGAGATTCGCTTTAGGGTTTATGCCGGTATTGACTAAATTGCCTTGCTAGATTAGATTGGCTAAGGTATCCACCACCCTGAAAATCAGTCAAGGGCTTGATTGTCTAGGTCTTGCGTTTCTTTTCATACTTAGTGCTGCATCAGTCCAATTTGATCTACTAAGTCGTGATTAGAACCGTAATCTCTAGCCTGCTTGTTGGCTGCCAATAAGGGTTTCATCGGGGTTTCAGCCGGTGAGTTATCTGGACGTTGCATCGGCCCAAGAGTTTTACGTATAGATTGGATCTGGCCGATGACAACAGAGTAT
Organism: Oryza officinalis; assembly: GCA_008326285.1. Lineage (NCBI taxonomy): Eukaryota > Viridiplantae > Streptophyta > Magnoliopsida > Poales > Poaceae > Oryza > Oryza officinalis. Next base: position 29,542,979 of record BDMV01000011.1, on the reverse strand, counting down.
TTATTGTTTATCTGCTTGTTGAGAGTTTATGACATCGGATTTCTGGCCGATGTGTGCTTTAATCTTCATATCAATGTTTATATGGATTATGCTATATCATATTGCCACATCATCATGTTATCGTCAGCCGATCGTCTCTATATAGATATTTGTTCAGTACATCGGTTGGAATTGTGCCATCGGCTCATCGGCCGATCGGTTGTTTCGGCTATCGGCCTATCGGCCGATACGTTTTTGCCCTATCGGCCTATCGGCCGATAGACTTTCTGTTATGTTGTTTTGCATATCTTGTCAGTGGCAGGATCAAACTGACTGGCACGCCCGCGCTTCATCAATTTTAGGACCTGCACTGGAGCTAAGCAGATCTCCCAGGCCTTCGTGTGTCTGCACGCCGAATCCTCATCGGCGGTACGGATTTGGCGTCAACACATTTTTGGCACGCCCGGTGGGACAGTGTTTTGGATTGATGATTTTTACACGGCTCGTGGAACCCACGATCACAACAATATGTCTGATCAAGAAGTCAAGGCCAAGGAAGAACAATCTCTCAAGCCAGTAGAGGAAGAAGAAGAGCCGATGGATGATGAGACGCTTCAAAAGACAGTTGATGAAATTGTTCGTCGCACTGTATTTGATCGATCTGGAGTTTTGGTGAGTACATTACATGGTTTGATCGAGAAAATAGTTCCCAGAGTGATTGCCTTAAGAAATCAGATTGGGGAGCAAATCGACGAACAATTTCAACATCGGCAACAACAATATTGGCTCGGGGGGCAAGCATATCAGTATGGTGGGTTACAACAACAATATCGGCCAGGAGAAATTCAAAGATATCAGTCTAAAGAAGATTGGGCCGATATGATTGCAAAGGTAACGGAGGAGCAGTTTGGGATTAAACCTAAGGATCAGATTTCTGTGTATCGGCCACCATATCCTGATTGGTTCGACAGGGTTCCTTTTCCAGGCCGATACAAAGTTCCAGACTTCTCCAAGTTTTCAGGGCAAGATGATATATCTACAAGAGAACATATCAGCCGGTTCTTAGCTCAATGTGGGGAGGCGTCGGCTGAAGATGCTCTGAAAGTTAGGTTATTTCCGTTGTCTTTGACTGGATCGGCCTTCAAATGGTTCTCGTCATTGCCGCCAAACTCGATCAGAGGTTGGGCTGATCTTGAGAAGCAATTTCATCAGTACTTCTTTGCTGGGGACATTGAGTTAGAGTTTTCAGATTTGATTTTGGTCAAACAGCAAGAAGGGGAATCGGCTGTGGAGTATATTCAAAGATTTCGTGAAGTCCGCAACCGATGTTATAGCTTGAGCCTAACTGATGAACAACTAGCAGATCTTGCGTTCCAAGGGTTGTCAGCACCTATAAAAGATAGATTCTTTTTCCATGAGTTTGACAGCCTGGCTCATCTAATACAGAAGGTATCGGCTTACGAGAGCCGACGTTAAGAAGAAGAGAAGAATCAGTTTTGGGGCGATCAAGGCAAGGGTAATTTTGAAGCATGACTTCTCATACTCCAAAACTGGGGGGCATGTGTTAACACCAGAATTTGGTAAGCCCCGAAGTCCTCATCGGCCCGGGATCTATATCAGCTCAAAGCTAATATCGGCCTAGAGTTCTACATCGGCCGATGGGGGTTACCTCGAACCAACCACCAACAGCAGTCGGATTCTTGTTAGATTCGGGAAGATCTTATCCAGAGGAGACCGAATTTGAGGAGGATGCGGCTTGTATCTTTTAATTAGGATAAGTTTGTTAGTTTCCTTCTTATCTTTAGGAAAGTTTGAGTCGTATTCTGTTAGGATTTTTGTTAGCTTATGGGTATAAATAGGTAAGCCCGTAGTTCATGTAATTTTTAATCACACGATCAATACAACTTCGGCGCATCGCCACCCTTTACTTTTCGTCTTCTTCGACGAGTTCATGCCCTTCCCGCGAGGGGTAAGTCTCGTTATGGTTGCCTGCGCTGTCGGGGCTAGGGCTTCGACGTTCTGATCTCGTCAACGTAAGCACCTACTATCATATATCTTAGTCAATTTGGTTTGGCTTCTTGATTTAGTCTTATCGGCCGAGATTCGCTTTAGGGTTTATGCCGGTATTGACTAAATTGCCTTGCTAGATTAGATTGGCTAAGGTATCCACCACCCTGAAAATCAGTCAAGGGCTTGATTGTCTAGGTCTTGCGTTTCTTTTCATACTTAGTGCTGCATCAGTCCAATTTGATCTACTAAGTCGTGATTAGAACCGTAATCTCTAGCCTGCTTGTTGGCTGCCAATAAGGGTTTCATCGGGGTTTCAGCCGGTGAGTTATCTGGACGTTGCATCGGCCCAAGAGTTTTACGTATAGATTGGATCTGGCCGATGACAACAGAGTATTTATTGTTTATCTGCTTGTTGAGAGTTTATGACATCGGATTTCTGGCCGATGTGTGCTTTAATCTTCATATCAATGTTTATATGGATTATGCTATATCATATTGCCACATCATCATGTTATCGTCAGCCGATCGTCTCTATATAGATATTTGTTCAGTACATCGGTTGGAATTGTGCCATCGGCTCATCGGCCGATCGGTTGTTTCGGCTATCGGCCTATCGGCCGATACGTTTTTGCCCTATCGGCCTATCGGCCGATAGACTTTCTGTTATGTTGTTTTGCATATCTTGTCAGTGGCAGGATCAAACTGACTGGCACGCCCGCGCTTCATCAATTTTAGGACCTGCACTGGAGCTAAGCAGATCTCCCAGGCCTTCGTGTGTCTGCACGCCGAATCCTCATCGGCGGTACGGATTTGGCGTCAACAGCGGGCGATAGATGGCCAGCGGGCGGTGGTTGGGCAGGCGACGACGGGAGCGGCGGTGGAGGTAGGGAGGCGCGGTGGCTACGGTGGGGAGGGTCGGCGACGACGGATCCGTCGCCCTCGACCTCGGGAGAGCAGGCGGGCGGGCACGATGGTGGAGGCGAGAGGAGCACGACGACGGGCGGGCGGGCACATCGGCGAGCAGACAGGCGACAGCGGCGGCCGTCCCTCGTCCGGATCCGTGCGGATTTGACAGCGGAGGCGAGAGGCGCGACATGGCGAGCGGGTGGGTGCATCGGTGGGTGGCAGCAACGGGCGGCAGTGAGCGATGACGAAGACCGGAGGTGATGGCGGCGGGAGCGATCGGCCGACGGGCAGATCCGCCGTCCCCATCCTCGGGAGCGACAGCGGCGGGAGCGTGTGGCCGACGCGTGGTGGGACAGCGGTTTTTTTGGATTTTTATTTTTTTTTTTGCCGAAAACATTTTCGCATGCGGTTGTCTTAGGGGACCGCATGCAAAAATTCCGTTTTTGCATGTGGTTGCGCTACCCGCATACGAAAATAATAATTTTCGCAGACCTTTTCGTGCATGCAGGTCGGCTAACCGCATACGAAAATTGAATCTGACCATCTAAAAAACCTTTTCTGTAGTAGTAAACAATGAGAACCTCAGCTTTTACGTGTGGTTTTCCATAAGTCAGTGCCGGTGTGTGCAAGAGAGCATTCTAGGCCCATGGATGTTTTCTATATAGGCAATCCCAACCTAGAAACTATAAAGTAGTTTTTATATTTGTTATGTCACGTAGACATGAAACTATATACCCAATGGATGGTATCTTCAAATTTAATTCTCATACAATCACGTTTTTTCTCTTTTCTTTTATCCACCTATCCTCTTGTTTTCATTTTTTGTTCTTGTGTAAAGATGATTTCTTCATCGTTTTACCTTTCTACTCATTAACTCTCTTGTCACATCAGTTTTTTTTTCTTATATGATAATGTATTTAATGCTATAAACACTAGCTGAGATGAAAGGTTGGGACTACCCTTACGCACAGTATATATGTGACTATGTGTGATTAAGTACTCTTATGTTGTTCTTTACCCTATTTTTTTAGCTCACCTCTCATTTTACATGCACACATTTCCAAAAATATTTTATATGAAAGTTGCTTTAAAAAATCATATTAGTTTATTTTTCAAAAAAAACTAATACTTAATTAATTATGTGCTAATGAGTCGTTTCGTTTCACGTGGATGAGGGATTAATTCCCAACGCCAACAACCGAACACAGCCTTAGCTCAAAACAATCTCTTATTTATTACCAAACCGAACATGAATATACATCTCCAGCATTTAAATATCGGATTTGCTAAATGATATTTGGGTTAACAGCAAAATTTGGTAAAGATAGGCCAACGATTAAGATTGGATCTGAAGCGGATTTGAAGGGATAAGACGGTTTCTAAGAACAAACAGCGCATCGGCTGGAGCCGTATCGGTTGATATAAAATCGGACTCGGGCGGCCGATATGGGTAACTTGAATCAGACTCAATTGAGCCGATACGGGTAGCCTAGCTTCATATTGGTTTCGGAGAAGGGCTTGAAGATATTGCCAACCAGGAATTAAATCCAGATGAAGCAATTGAATCAATTAATTAGGAATAGAAGTTAGTTTTCTTTTTCATAATATTGTGGTAAGAGTCCACCTAGGACTTGTTTGTTTAGACAAGTTGTAAATAGTATCCGTCAAGAACAAGGTTTGTGTATACGGGTATAAATATAAGCTCGAGGTATTGTAAAAAATAACAACAGTTTAATAAACACCTTCGGCGCATCGTCACCTTTTTCTTATTACTTTTTTGACGAGTTCTTGCTTCGAGTTGGGTGTCGACTTCGATCTTCAGCTGAAGGTATGGCTTGTTAAGTTATCACATAACTTAGCTAATCTAACTCGATGGTTTGATTTACCTGTATCGGCCAGGCCTTTTTTAAGGTTTTGTCGGTATCGGCTAAATCAGCTTATTGGTGTAGATTAGCTAAGGTATTCACCATTCTGAAAGATATTCAAAGACTTGATTATCTAGATATCATGCATCTTTTTACACTTTGTGCTGCATCAGTCCTAGTCATAATTAGAACCATGATTTCTAGCCTGTCTCTTGTTTGTAATAGGAGTAGCATCGGAGTTTCAGCCGATCCTATCTGATATAACTGTTTAGTCTTGTTTAAATTACTTTAATCATAATTTTCATGTTATATCCGCCCCTTATACAAGGATATTACTTTAGTTAAATATATCAAGCTTGTCTCGATATATTTACCTGTACTAATATTCTTGTATAAGCCTATATCGAAGTATTAGCCGATACGGTACCTGTTTTTAACCTAACTATCATTTTGTTGGCTATGATCTAATCTTTGTCCATAGATTACATGTTTGGTCATATTTACAGCCGATGGAGCATAATTAGGGTTTGCTTAATATTATCCTTCTTACACCTCACAGCCGATTCGGTCAAATCGCATCGGCTAGACTTACACAATACATCATCGGCTTATCGACCAATCGGCTATTGTGCATCTAACCCAATTTTATTGTATATTTCGCTGGTTGTAGGATCAAATCAACTAGCACATCCTGAACCTGTTTTTTAAGATTTGGATCTGCACTGAAGTAAAGCAAATCTCTCAGGCCGCCGTGTTTTTGCATCAACAATTTGATATAAATTTGGGGGATCCGCGTCAAGATTCATAACTAGACTTCTCTAACTTGGGCGAGCTCCTCCTCTTCTTCGGCACCGGTAACGCCCCAACACCACTAGAGGACATATAGATTAGGGTTTAGGGTTAGGATTAGGATTGGGATAGGAGGAAGGTTGGGAGAGGGGAAGCAAGGGTTTCTCTGGGATTTAGAGCGTGGCCGTGGGCAGCAGAGGATCGGTGATAGACATGAGTGGGCAGTAAGGCGACAGCGCCTCAAGATCGACAAAGTAGAGCGATTGGTTAGGAGGAGGTGGCCGGTGGTGGTGGATTCAGCGATGGGTAGCCGGTGGTGGCAGATCCATTGGCAGGGAGTCACCGATGACGTGCAAGACAATGGGACAGGGACACCTAGCGTGCCACCGGCTTGAGGGGAGGAGAGTGGGGAGGGAAGGAGGGTTCGCTGGGGCCATTGGCACCTTCTGGTTAGTTGTGAGGGCGGTGCACTGGGCAGGGAAGTGGGAGTGCTAGAGGAGGCGAGCATGCGGGCATGGTTTAAAGTAAAAAAAAAGATAAAGTTATTGTGCACATGAATCTCAAAATAGATGTAATGGTCCAGAATTCGTATGATGTGGGTTGGAATTTTCCGTCACAAATTGTGTAGGCATTCCCTTTTTAAATATGTAGTTGTCGATGTAATCCAATGGAACAGTAATCAAAAACATGGAAATAACCTAAACAATCATAATTACTGACTGAACAGCTTGCAATGGGAGCCGGTAGGCTTTTTTATTCAAAATATGTCCTCTCACTATAGTGCTTCTGGGCCCTTGAAAATTACTCCCCCGTTAGAAATATTTGATGCAATTGACTTTAACCATCCGTTTTATTTCTTCACTACATTTTTACCTTTCTATTATTAAAGGTATTTAAACATAACTTATATTTTTCGTATTTGCATTAGCTTTTTAAATAAGACAAACTGTTAAATTTTATAGTTAAATTAATTGTGTTAAATATTTATAACCGAAGGTACTACGTTATTCTCTCCCAAAGAAAGTGGTTACAACTTACTAGATGCACAAGTCATTTCCCGCTTCTCATATAATGGCTTTGCCACAAGGGAATGATGAATGGTTTGTGTAGATTGAAAGAAGCATATGCTTATTTAGATGGATGAGAAAGAAAAATAAGTGGAATAACCCTAATTATAAATAACACTCCGCGACTTTACAAGTAAGCTAGAAAAAATCCAGTCTTTCGGCTTATTCATCGGATAAAAAAAAAGACTCCACGGTAATAATCCGATGAATATTTTTTAACACTAATAGTTGTGACTAAACATCTTACCCAATTAAAAGAAAAAGGACTTGTCCAACCTATGACAATGAGACACCTATCCTTACACAATCAGATATAAAAGCAATATACTAGCCACATTAGGGGTGAGTTTTTTACCCAACTTTCCCAACTTACATCTCTCTTTTTTCACGCGCACGCTTTTCAAATTGCTAAACGTATGTTTTTTGCAAAAAGTTTCTATACGAAAGTTGCTTTAAAAAATCAAATTAATCTATTTTTTTTTAAAAAATAGCTAATACTTAATTAATCACGCGCTAATGAACCGTTTCGTTTTCCGTGCGTTTTGCCTGTGTTAGAAGCACCAACAAACGAATAAAGCCCTAAAACAGAAAAGCCAGTGATTCCTATTTTCCTTTGGCCCCAACCTTCTCCTTTGTTGAGATCAACACCTGTTAACCATCGCCTAACACGTGCACCATGTTTGTTGTAAAATATGGGCCCATTGATTAGAAAACTATGCTCCACATTACAAAATCCTAATCTCTTGGCCAGCTAATGGAGTGACCAGGGGTAGAGTATTGCTGAAAGCAAACTGCATGATGGACTAGGCCACCTTTCCATGGATTAAGAAATTGAGAATTGATAAAAGGTGGCAATGCTGCCCTCTGTGGTCATCATCAAAGTGATAGCTGTGCATGGAGAAAATGAAGAAGATAATTTAAAAAGTGAGCTTTGAAACACAAACAAAATGACAGGTCAAGCAGATGGATAGGATTGATTAGTGTTCAATCCATGTCTCCAATTCCATTTCCTAGTCATTAACTGTTTTCATATATCTTTCTTTAGTTGACAAGAACAAACTGTTCTAGGAACAAATAAAAAACTATAAAATATAACCAAGAAAAGTCAAAACTGACTAATCACTTAAGTACCATAATTAGTGCTATATATGAAGAACAAATTGTGTTCATTCATACACCCCAATGTCCCCATCTTTGGAAAAGCTTGCTAGAGGTGGCAACAACATGATATAAAACCAGTGAAAAGAAAAAAATTAATGTATGGCCATGGATGAGAGCTTCCAAGAGCCAAAGAGAAATATCCAACTGTCACCACAAGGCCCTCTAGTCTACTACCATTTCCCACAAGCAAAAATGCATAATCAGAATCAGATCACATCAAAATCACAATCACTGCTGCTAACCAAGAGCCTCCACATATATAGGGGGCACAGCCATCCATCACTCCAGCAGCACAAGAAGTGGAAAAAATCCCATTTCAGAAAAGAAACAGTGGGGGAGGGGAAGTACACCTCACACACCTTCCATTTTAGGAAGGTGAAGAGGGGAAGAAGAGGAGAGGCCATCACAGGCAGCCCAACGCTGCTGCTGCAGACAAATCCATTGCTGGGAAGTGAAGAAGATGAAGGAGAGGGAAAAGGTGGTGCGCCTGGCCAAGCTCGCCGAGCAGGCGGAGAGATTCGATGGTATGGCTGGGAGGGGATCTCGGATTGATGGATTGTTCGATTGCGCGTTGTTGTTGTGCAGTTCTTGCTTGTTCTTGGTTGTTTGCATTTGGGGTTAGGGGGAAATCGCTGATCCTGTTCTTGTTGGAGTATGGGGAGGATTTGGGGGTTCTCGATTCATACTTCTGGGATTGCTGCCCTGTGATTTTCTCTGATTGCCGCTGCCTTTGGTCGCTTGGTTGAACAGCGGAGGCCGGGCATTGCGCCCATTGTGTTTGCGTCAAAAAGAAAAATCTATGAGCAGAATGTCTGGACGTATAGCAGTTTGACCGGAAAAGGCTGCTTCTTGATTATTACTCTGAGCCAATTTGAGTGATTTGATGGTGATTCTGGATGTATCCAGTGTGATATGATGAAAAAGACTGCTTTTTTTACCATATTTTTCTGTCAGGTTGGGTAGTTTGAGTTGTTCTTGGAAAGGGAATAATGAGATCATGAATGATACCTTGGATGATTTGTAATTATTGTTGCTCGTATGTTTGTGATAGTTTGTGGGGGCCAACTCTATGATTTGGGTGTTCCTTAGTCGCTTTCTATTACGTTTTGATGTTCTTCTGAGGAAAAAGGAAGGATCTTGGAATAATCGGTGACACATTCTGTTATGAGGATGGGTAAACAGACTTAGAGATTTCTATCCATTTCTTTATGACCTAACTACATGATCTACTGAACCCTAGAAGTGTGGAATATGTGGAACTTGTGGAACCCACCATTTCAGTTCACATTTTTATTTTGGGTTAAAAGAGGTTTAGCAGTGCATAAAGTAGTGTACTAGTGTGGTTTGATTTAGCATCCCTCTTTGCTAGTAGGACTAAATAACTTTAGACTATTTGAAATACCCTTTGCCCATAATTTGGGGTGCAGCTTTGGATAATATTTCCACAATTAGTTGGTCATGTCTGTTGTAACTTAGAAATATATATGCCACTATGATTGTTGATCTGAACTTGTCATCCATTTCGTTGACTCCTAGCGTCTTTGCTCAAAACATAACAAGTCTTTCTAATTCATAGACCACCTCCATAGTGCATAGAGGTTCTGGTAGCCTTCTTGGCTTCCATATCCCCTCTTAAAGTGGTAGGCAACATAATGTTTGACTCTGTTTCCTGCAACTCTGTTGCCTTGAACTTCCTAACTTCTGGGAATCAGCTTAGTGGTAGGAAACATAATGTTTGACTCTTTTTCCTGCAACTCTGTTGCCTTGATCTTGGCTTCTGAAGTAGCATGTCTTAATAACTGAATCTGTTCTGTTGCAAAACAGATCTTTCAGCTCTGCTTAGAGTTTTCATGATGCAACCAGATCAATTATGTTCTATACATATTTGGTTCTCCTTGTTTCGTTGAAAGGACTCTTAACTCAGTGCATGATTGTTCCTGCAGATATGGTGGAATTTATGAAGACGCTTGCTAGGATGGATGTGGATATGAGTGCGGAAGAGAGGCTTTTATTTTCAGTTGGTTTTAAGAAAACTATTGGTGCCAGGAGAGCATCATGGAGAATCCTTGAATCACTTGAGCAGAAGGTGGCAGCTGGTGAGCAACCAGGTGTAACGATAAATGGCTACAAAAAGAAAGTAGAGGATGAACTAAGGGCAGTTTGCAACGAAGTATTATCGATTATTGCTATTCATTGCCTTCCATTGGCCAATTCGGGTGAAAATGTCGTGTTCTTTTATAAGATGTATGTGCAGGTTCATCAAGTCAACTATGTGCTTCTCAATTGTGTTTTACTTCATATTGGTTTATTTCCTAATGGTTACATTCAGAATTTATTCCCAAACCAACACCTTATTATTATTATCCAGGCATATTTTGATGATGCAATCTTTTCCTTTATAAAGGAACACACAACTTTGAGCTCATGTAGTCTTTTGAATAGCATTGAATAACACATCCATAAGATTTTCTGCTAAATCCTCTTCCTAAGAAATGCTTGACTGAACACCTTGATCCAAATAATTGCAGAAGGTGACAAACATGTTGACTTTGCTCTGCTATACACTTTGACATCAACCAAGTTTTACCAAATGATGCTAAGGTTTCATAGAATCAAAGATTTAAACATCCCAGCCATAACTCTTGTCATACCTCACAGGGAACCTTTTTTGCCTGCAGTATCCAAAAATTTATAGATTACCTCATGACATACAGTTTTGCTCACATGGTCCTAAAATTACAAACATAAAGAATAAATTCTTATAATTTAAAGGTCAGTATGATACATATATATACTGAAAAGTAAAGGAAATGGTCTAAATAAGTAAGGAGTTGAAGAGCTGATCTGTGCCAGCACATTACCTTAACTTGTTTATTTAAGTTTATCTAATTCTGCACAGAAATGTGAGTACTTCTTTTTTTCTTTAGTGCACAACAATTTATGTTGGCGTATTCTTCAGAAAAGGAAAAGGAAACAAGACCTAAAGATGAGATAAACCTCTTGATTCCCAACTGTTTTCTTAGTCTTGGTCTTCAATTAAATCATGTTACACCTTGATTGTTCTACATTTTAGTCTATACCTGAGCATAGGTTCTTATGAAGCATTGAAGCTTTGCTAAGTTGGTTTTCCATAATAATACCTTCTAGTGGAAGTTTCAATATGTCCTTTACTTTTGAAAAGAATTGGTAATAATTATTTACTAAGCTTTTGGATTTCTCAATTATCTTTTCCATCATTGTTTTTCAAGCATCAACAATGAAAAAAACTGAATAATGTCTCACTAGTTGTGAGTTTCCCCTCTGTCCCTCTTGTTTCAGATATTTTGAGATTTTCTGAGATGAAATTATAAGATTATACTAGGAGCTTATGTGTTGCCCTGGTAATCTATTTAACAATGGGCAGGTTTTCTAACAATTCACCAAGGATCTTCCCTCTATAGTATGTGCATGTTCGTATGATACTCGTGTGCATATCTTTTTTTTAATCTGCTTTATACATCACTCTTAAAAAATTACAGGAAGGGTGACTACTACCGTTACTTGGCTGAATTTAGCATTGGAACTGAAAAGAAGGCTGCTACTGATCAGTCCCTTATGGCCTATCAGGTGTGAAATCTTTTAAATATAGTACACAGGATCAAATGAACTTCTGGTATTAATCCTAAAAATTCTTTGGAAAACTAACATATGTTGCTCCAGCACGCCATGGTTGTTGCCTCCAGTGAGCTTTCTCCTGCCCATCAATTCAGGCTTGGCCTTGCGCTCAACTTTTCAGTCTTCTTTTATGAGATAATGAACTCTCCTGAGAGGTTATGCATCATTAATGGCTCCTTTCTCCCTTTTTACTGATATTCCTAATGCGCTACACTTGTTTGAATCATAAGCAGGCCAACATTATTCATTATATTAAATCTGATAATCAAGCTTAGTACCAATATAAGATGGCATCATGAAACATTACCAATTTGCATCAGTGAAATGCTTAACAGGATAGGCAAATGTTTCCTGGATCTGCCTTTATTTAAGCAATGCTTAACAGGACAGCTTATTTTTGTGTAGCTGCATCTTGGGCCATGCCAGATTTCACGTCATCCTAGTATTCTGGTTGGCATGGCCACATGGGCCGTCTTTGAAAGCTTCAAAGATAGACCATACTCAATTAGTTAGTCATTGAATTTCCTTTTTCAGGGCTAGCCAAGTGGCAAAACAAGCACTTGATGAGGCTACTGCTGAGATTAATTCTGTTGGTGTGGAGGGTTACAAGGACAGCATGCTTATGATACAGCTCCTGAAGGAGAACCTGGCATTGTGGACATCAGAACTAACTGGAGGTAAATGAACTACAATAATATTTTCAACAATCAACTTATGTTATATCTTCTATATATATGATACCATTTTGAAAGGTTTAGAGCAAGTAGCAAAAAATCTGCTTTTACCATATGTTGTGGTCACTAGTCATTACTTCTAGTGTCTTTGTATCACATTTTTGGATCCGAGATATGGAGTAATAAGATTCATCAATTGATTCCGCTCATAGACAAAACAGAATACCTTCTGGATTACTTACATAATATTTGACGAAGGGTTTACAGAATGTGAGCAACGAATGGTAGAGGCGGTCCAAAATGACATGACATTGGTGTCATGTTGAAGTGTTCTTGTAAAACTTTAGTAGCTGTATGTGCAAAGGGACCTATTGAGTTCTGATAAAGTCATCATGCTTTGCGTTGCTTTGATTTGTCATTCTGCCCAATCAATCTTTTTTTCTAATGAGGGTCACTAGGACATCTTTGCATTGATCCAAGTTTGACTAACAGAGTAACTCAAAATGTACCATTAATTTGAACTAGCTACTGAGATGATGTAGAAGATCATGTTTCTTTCTTATGTATCAAGTTATCAAGAAATTGTATTTCTAAGATGGTAATGTAATTCTGTTAATATATTCATGAACACAAACTCTTTTTTTCTAATGAGGGTCACTAGAACATATATATTTTCTTGATAACACTTATTGCAATATGTTTCTTGTCTATTCCTTGATGACAAAAATATGGTTCTTTATTTTGACAGGTGAAACATCTAAGGACGATGACGTTGTTATGGAGGTAAGGTGCTTCTGCCTGTCACATGCACATGCATTTGATTCATATATCAAAACTAGAAATATCCAAGAGTTCAGTTCGTAATGTTGATGAAAAAAATAAAATAAAAACAGTATGCAGAGTTGCAGACCATACTAATATCTGGTTGTCTTATATAGTTATATGTCCAATTTAATAACTATGAATATATAGTAAAACTCCTTGCATATGGGGAATCCACACTTTTACAAGTCATAATTTATATCTTCTTTTTTCCAGGAAGCCATAATTTATATCTGAACTATAATAGTATATCATTACAATGTTGATCTTTAGATAATGTGCTGATATAGCTTTTATGTTTTGGCAGGGCTAACTATCTGAAATGTTCTTAAGGCCCCAGCATGTGAGCAAGACAATCAGTAACATTGTAACAATACTGCTACTGAACTTGCGACATTTATCATGGGAGCCTTGGAATCACCCTTCTTTTTTTTCTTCTGTAGTTTTTTTTTCTTTTTGGCCCTCGCTTGGGTCTTGGTGTGACCCCCAAAGTATTTTCAGAGTTTGGGTTTGATGACCATGCACCAGCTTTGGTTATATTTTGAGAGCTTGGAGTGGTCACCAACCCAGCTTTGATATTAGTTTGAGAGTCCTTTTTTTTTCAATGCTTGTTAAGCATCTTTGTATACCAACGGGATGATGAACTATATATCTCTTAATGATGACGAAATAAACGTCTCTTTTTTTATGATGAACACATGCTTAATTCAGTGGATGATGCTTCACTCTATGATCACCGTATGCTGATGATGAACATGGTGAAAACAAAGAATGTATTGGCTTTATCAAAAAAATGACGTGATGGGATGATGATGATGGTATATTTTTTGTTGTGCGAGAAATATTTATGGTATTTTTTGCTGGGCATAATTAAATGTGTGGCTGCGTCACTCAAAAATCGCAAATTGAGTGGCTTCTTTTAGAAGTTCACCTGATTTACGTCGAGTTTTTATGACATCCCTAATCTTCAATACCAGAACTCTTTATCTTTAAATTATACAAAACTGTGCAATTTTGGTCCCATAGCAGTATGGATCTTTGGTTTCGCTGACGTGGAATCCTAGTCTGCAAAAAATAAATAAAAAAATATGAGGCCCACGTGTAAGTGAGAAGAAAAAAATATGGGATCCACACTTCTTTCTTCTCTTTTCGCTTTTCTTTTCATTCTTCTCTTCTCTTCTCAGGAGGTGCCAGCAACAGAGGGCGGAGAGGCGGCCAACAAGCTTGGGAGAGAGGGGGCGGCGGCAAGCGAGCGCAGTAGCGGGTGGCGGGAGAGGCTGCTGGCGAGCCTAGGAGGAAGGAGAGGGGACGGTGGCGGGTGGAGCGGCGGCGGGCGAGCGCGGCAACGCGTAGCGGGAGAGAGGGGAAAAGACGGCCCGTCACGCCGATAGGAGAGGAGGGGGGAGGCGGCTGGCCTCGCCGGCGGGAGAGGGGGAGAGGCGGCCGGCCTTGCCGGCAGGAAGGGAAAGAGAGGAGGCCATCTCTCGCCGCCAGCCTGCCACCTTCACCATGGTCATGCACTGGCTAGTGCACGTTGGGGATGTCGACGCCGCGATGTGAGTGTGGGAGGAGATGCGCGCGCGGAGGGGACGGTGTCGGCCCACCACCATGGTTGCGGCGGCGGCCACCACCACCGCTCACCTCGTCGTCTCCCATCGCCTCGCCGCCCTTGCCCCCATCCCGCCTCCTCGCCGCCATGGCAACGACGACGACCCCATCCCTTTTGCCTCGCCTCCAACCTCTCCTCCCCCGCCGCTCTGGACCATCGGAGCCTCCTCCTCGCCGACCGCTCACGACAGCCATTGGACACTCGAGCTCGACATCTGCCGCCGGCCGCATCTAGAGAGAGAAGCGCCACCTGTCGTCGCCACCGCATCCTCTCCACCGGCCCACCCCCTTGCGGATCTGAGGGCGCCGCCTTCACCCATCGTCACCGCCGACCTCACGTGCATGGTTGGGGAAAAAGATGACGCTGACATGTGGAATCCATCGTATGTCATGTCAACCGAGAAAAATTGGGTCAATACTGCATCGGGACCTTTTTTGCACGGTTTGTGATAGTTGAGGGGTAGAGATTTCTGGTATTGCGGATTGGGGACCGCAGACAGACTCGACTTAAAGTTAAGGGATGTCAGGTGAACTTATTCCCTTCTTTTAACGGCATCGGTAGATCAGCCCAGTTTAGCAGAGCACAAGCACGGCCCATTCTATGCATTGGGCCCATCAGAAGCCTATCAACAAATTCGGCCCGCGCAGAGGGAGGAAAGCCCAACAGCGCTAGAGCCCATGGAACGGCCCACAGCACACACGCGGCCCAAGATGGATTCCGCGCCGAACTGGCCTATAAAGGCCTGATAAAAGATTTGGCCCATATACTCCGCACGTAGGCCCATTGCGCTCCTAAAAAAGAAAAGCCCAGTAAGGGATGAGCATATGCACGGCCCATGACACGACTAAGCCCAAGAAGCATCCATCTCCCGATCGACCTCTCCCGCGCCTCCGTCACCACCAGGAGGTAAGTCACCAATCCGTTTATTTTGGTCTATAAGCGGGTTTGCGGCTGACTCACTTGGAATAAGTGCACTGAAAAATCGGTGCATCAATATTTTTGATGTATATGTGTATGTAGATATGGTGAACGATGTTTTAATTTCTATTTTTTGGTGTTACCAATAGTAGTTGTGGTATATTTAATTCCCTTGTTATTTTTCTTAAGTTAACGTTCTTTTACTTTTGACTGAGAAATATAATATGCTCCTTAAAAAAAGGGGCGAGCCTGCTAGTTAGCCTCTCCGTATATGCGTCTCTATATAGTGCATTTGAACGATATTTTAATTTCCGATTTTGGTGTTACTGGAAAAACTACCCGTGCGTTGTAACGGGAAGAAAAGACGAGAAATTTGACAAAAAGTTAAGACAAATTTACATTATGTAATTAATTAAAATACAAATTTTTCGGAATACTTGGGTATTTTTAAATAGGTAGGTGTAGAATTAAATTAATTTACAAGTAAAGTAAAGTAAGTGTGAGAAATAAAATTACATAGCTGAATTTAATTTTTATTAAATTATTCATGATTAATTACACTCTTTGAAATTTTCTCGAAATTTTCAGAGGTCAATTGCTAATTTTAATAATACAAATATCATTTTAATATTTATTTAAATAAAAATCTAAATAAAAACCCTCCTTTCTCTTAAGGCCAGGTTCGACCCAGTAAGCATCCGAAAGTATAATTTATGTCCCCTACCGGTCCACTTTCCTCCTCTAAAAAAACCCTGGGCCGGCTCAACAAATAACCAAAAGTCTAATTGACCTCCCTCTCCGGCTCACTTTCATCCCTTCTCTCCTCCGCCTTAGCCCGCAAGCACACGTTCGGCCCAACAAAAATCGAAAGTATAATTTGCATCCCCGACGAAAAAAAAGACGAACAAAAAGTTACGAATATTTATAATAGGTATATAATGTCATGCTTACAGTTTTTCAATAATAAATTAAAGTCACAATAAATAACACATATTCTTTTTACATATGACGTGTGGTTAAATATTATGTCAAAATTCAACGGTTTCATCTATTTAAAAAATAGAGGGTGTGATATTTATGTGAAGAGTTACAGTATTATAGGTTCAATATTTGTCTTTGCATGTTATGATAATACGAGCTTATAAACAACTGGTTTGACAAGCCTGTGTTAAACCATGCACGTAAAACGTTCAGTAGACCCATAAATCAAATTACGTTTTAGCCATGTATATATTTTTTAAAAGCCCATATAGCGTCGTGATTACGATTATTTGTTGAAAATATTGAAATAAAAATTTCAAATCAAGTAAATAACTGTATCCAGGCCACATCTATCCCTACCTCACTTTGGGCTTTTGGCCCACGTCGTTTTTTCCCATGTCAGCAAAGCTCAAAGAGCTCTTCTAGAAATCACCGATGTGAAAATGTCAAAATAATAACAATAAAAAAAATCTTACTCTCGTTCCCCTCGCACGAGTCGTCGGTGCAACGCTGGTTCTTCCTCTATGCGCCCTTCTCGATCGCTGCCGGTCCTCCATGCTCGCCTGCACCTGTCCCTGCATATCCTTTCCTCATGTCCCTCTCCTTTCTTTGGTTGATGCTGCTGTCTCCTTTTGAATTTTGAAGCTTAAGAGAAGAGGGCCAGCTGCGTCAGAAGAGCTTTCTTCACCGGGATGGACTCTCGGCCGTCGGCAACTATCGGAGCCGTACCTCATATGAGCCACGGCTGGTCCGTCCGCTGGATTCAGGGCAGGAGAGGTAGCCAGTGGCCATCGCCGGCCTAATCCGGCACATAGTCTCGGCTCGTTGGTGACAGTGGCTTCAGCTTCGCTTCAGCAATACTCCCGGTACTGCTTTTTTTTTCTCTCTTTCTTTTTGCATCTGCCGCCTTTTTTTTTTATTTTAATTTGTTTTCTCCTCAACAATTCCAGATTTATCTTTGATAAGAAAGGATATGGAGCAATGGGGATTTTTTTTAGTTTCCAAGGGAACAGATACTTGGGAAGTCGATGTCTATGGAGATGTGTGTTGTTCATTTTTTTTATTTACTTTTTTGGGATTTTTTCCCACGCAGATGAGGAACGGCAGATCTCGATTCGTTTCAGGAGGGACAACAAATTTTATGGATCGGTGCTTTCGCGAGTGACCTAGATAGGGATCCGACATTTTTGCTTTAAACTCCTTTTGAATATAAAATTTTACTCATTGCTATGTTGCACCACCACCATTGATTTCCAATCGGACGGCTACGGAAGGGCTACGAATACGTGGCATATGTATAACCCTGAAATCGGTATATAACATGCAGTATAGTTCATGATGCAGCCTATTGCTCACGTTCAGCTGTCGTACGTCAAACCACTCAAACATCATGTTGCTCATCACGTTGGCTGTCCAATCATTAATCGGCAAGTTTAGATCCCAAAAGACAAAATCCTACTAGTTCCTAGACTTTCAAGGCATCCTCAAAGCCTCGTTTAGCATTGAAAGTATGCAGGCATGGGTGAAGAGAGAGCCAAATAGTGCAGACTCTGTCGACAGACTCCTCGACTTCTCCCTCTTCCACCTTGCCGCCGCCTGCAAGGAGGGCGACATCTATCAGGGCTTCTCGGCGGGAAAGGAACCCGATTCCACGTCGGTAACGAAGCATGAGGTGGTTGGGCTGGCTGTTGTGGCACTAGAGGCTAGGGGCGGCTAGGGCAATGGGGTGGTTCATGGTGGTGAGGGCGACAGTTGAGTCAGAGCGGCAATGTCGGACGACAGATGTGAGGGGACTCTTCAGTGCTGGTTGCTCTAGGAGCAACGGCTACCAGCTCGGAGCCCTCATTTTCGGATGACTTAAAATCTCTAAGGTGTCGCTCAATACGAGTATAATTTGATGGTCCATGGGAAAAATAATTAATTTGATGTCCACATATTCAATCATTCTTATCATCTCATTTTGCGCAATGCACACTGTTGATGCAAAACACGACGGCATGAAAGATTTACTTAACTTCAGTGTAGGTTCAAAGCTTCGGGTTCAAGGTGTACTAGTTGGTTTGATCCTGCAACCAACAAGATAGACAAAAGTAAACGTTAGAAGACGATAGCCGATCGGTCGATAGACCGATGTTGTATCGTATCAACCGATGCACGAATGAATCGGTTATAAGTTATAGAAGATACTACTAGGGGTGGACGAAAAGCTCGTGGCTCATTAGCTCGCTCGACTCGCGACAAGCTTGGCTCGGCTCGGCTCGGCTCGTTTCATTTTCCTAACGAGCCGAGCTGGCATTTTAGCTCGTTAGAGATAACGAGCTAGCTCGAGCTGGCTCGCGAGCTGCTCACGAGCCTTAACGAGCTGAGTCCATAATCAGCAGGCCGCCAGCTGAAGCCTGAAGGCCCCAAAGCCCATAAGCCTGTAGGCCCATTTATTTAAAAGGAGGCCCAATACATCAAAACCCTAGGTCATCCACTCATCCACTCTCCTCAGTTCCTCACTCCGCCGTCCTCCCGAGTCCCGACTCTTGAGTCCCGTTCTTCGGTCCTCCCAGATCCAGTCCCTTCCTCGCGCTTCTTCGGCCGCCGCCACCGCTCGCGCTCAGCCGCTCACGCTTCACCGCTCGCCGCCACCGCTCTTGGCCCTCCGACTGCTGAGTGCTGACTGTAGCGGGCGCCGCCGAAGGCCCGAAGCCCATCGCCGCCGCCGCCACTCATCCGCCGCCGAAACCCTAACTCATCCGCCACCGCCCCTCATCGCCAAAGGCCCGAAGCCCACGCCGCCGCCGCCCCTCATCGTCGAAGCCCACACCGCCGCCGCCACTCATCCGCCGCCGAAGCCCATCGCCGCCGCCGCCACTCATCCGCCACCGCCCCTCATCGCCGATCTCGATCCCCTTCCGGCTTTCCCTGATGTATGCTGCAGTGTTTCAGTGTTTGGATGATTGGATCAGGCAAAAATTTGGATGTGATTCATGTGAATGTCTGTTTGGAACTTTGGATGCATTGGCTCACGAGCCAAACGAGCCAGCTCGAGCTTTTGAATGAGTCGAGCCGAGCTGGGTTTTTAGCTCGTTTGGATAACGAGCCGAGCCGAGCCAGCTCGTTATCTTAACGAGCTAGACCAAGCCGAGCCGAGCCGGCTCGTTATCCACCCCTAGATACTACACATAACTAGATTTAGATTGAACATAATCATAAACAACTCTTCTTTGCCGATCCAATCCTATAAGTCGAACCCAATTAATGCAGCATAAGCTTTAATAAAAACAGTCAATTATTATACGATTATATGATCTAAATAATTAGCTGATGAACATAAGTTTGTAGTTTGAACTTAATATAACTACTATCGGCTGTAGAAGTGAATAACATGTAATTACTAACTTAATCTTTCTCTTTAAAACAAACAACTATGATAGATCATATCCAACCGAGACAGTATTAGTTGCTAGTAACAAAGATCAGATAAGTTAATACTTATATGGATTCAATGTCATAGCCGATGAAGTAACTTAAGTGATAACATATCGGCTATAGCTTCGATACAGCCTTATACAGGAATATCAATCTTAATTAAATCTACTAAATAAGTTGCAATCCTAGCAGATCGGACCCAACCGAGGCGGTGCGAGATTGAAGACAAATTTAATAGATTTAAAGGATTGATAAACTGATATAAGATGATAGATATAACAAATTAAGTTAAAGATAACATGCAATCTTAAAACAAAACAGTTATACCAGGTAAGATCAGCTGAAACCCTAATACTACCCTTATCCACAATCCAAGAGCAAGTTAGGTCTTACAACTTTGACTATAACTTAGTAGATCAAACTCAACTGATGCAGCACTAAGCTATTATCAAAGTTATAAGGTCTAAACAAATCTTTGATTGTTTTTTAGGGTGGTAGATATATTAATCAATCTAAATCAACAATAGTAATTTATACGATATCGACTTATTCAAATCAAATCAGCCAATAAGGGTAAAGAATACTATTAATCTAGATTAAATAATATATATGATAACTTAGCGTTTGTATCGATCGGATTAGAGTATCGAACTCAACTGATGGAAGCTCTAGCCCCACCGATACAAGCAACTATGGACGAAACTCACCTCTTGCCGGAGATCGAAACCGATGCAGGTCAACTTGAAGACAAGAACTTGTCAAAAGAGAAAACCTAGAAAACTAGGGTGGCGATGCACCCAAAGTGTATATTTAACTATTGTTATCTTTTACAAGACCCTAAGTGTACATATTTATACCCATGAGCATAAACTAGTCCATATCGGATACGATACAAACTTTCTAAAAGATAAAGCAAAAAATTACAAGTCCAAACCGGACTCTAAACAATCTTTTCTAAAATTGTAAAAGGAAATCATCTTTCCTAAAAATTACATTGCCATATCAAAATCCTTCCCAAATCCGGCCTCTTCTGGATAATATTTCCTCTCCTTGATCAACCCTTCCAACCGAATCCGACAAGAACCTAACTTTGGCCATCAAGCACCTCTTATCGGCTACCTTCGGGATTCTGAAGCCGATACATACTCCAACCGATCAAATACTTCAGCCGGTGCAATTTCTCGTTTTTGGAAACCAAAATTACGTCGTTAATCTCGCTATTGATGTGATCCTTTTTCAATGAAATATACTAAATTTTACCGTCAACACATGCCTCCCAATTCTGGAGTATGGATAGACATGCTTCGGAATTCATCCATCAACTCTGCAAAAACAGGCCCATTAGGGTTTGCATCGGCCCATCAGGCCTAGCACGTTTTTCTAGCACCGTAAGCTATAAATAGCACCGATCTCCCCCCGTCATCATTACACTGTCACCTTTGCGTCTTCGTTCCTTTCGCCGGTGAACTCAACTCTCTCTCCCCTCAACTCCGGTGACCAAACCAAGCCCCAAAGTTCTCCTCCGGCGTAGTCCTTCACCAGCCTCAATGGCCACCACCAGCTAAATCCCAGAGGTAAGATTCACAAACCCTTCTTCTTTTACTTTTTATTTCCCGCATTAAATCACTATAACCAGATTACAGTTCCATTATATATGATGTATCATAATGCACCGTGATGGCGTGATTTGTAGTGATCTTTCTTACAACTTTCTTAGCGGAGAAATACCCAAACAGCTGCTTCAGGTGTCTCACTGCAAGTATGGATAATGTGGATATATTGTACTTTTTTTTGCATACTGCTTTACTGCTTTACAGTTCTGATAATAAGTGTGATATTGTCTATTTCAGCTATAAAGGTAACCACTTGAATTGTGGTCAAAACTTGATTTCTTGTGAAGGCGACTACATAAATACAGGTAATATAGAAAGCAACATGCCAATCTATATTGCACCCTTGAGACCCTTCGTTTAGATTTTAAAATTAGAGTAAAGAAGTTATGCGGATAACTATTTTATTTAAGATTAGTTAGGAGTAAATTACACAACGGGTCTCTAAATTTGTCCAACCAGTTCATGTAGGTTCATGAACTTCCAATTTATAGTTCGACATCCTTAAACTTGTCTAAAGTCTAAACCATTCACTAGAGGTCCAATCTCACACCACCTACATGGCAGCCAACTGGTGCCAAGGACCAAGGTGGACAGGAGTGCACCAACATTACAATCCAATGTTGTAAAAAAAAACATTACAATCCGATCATGTACGCTTTTCTCTCACCTAACATTTTCAAATAATTGAATGCTTGTCAAGTTTATGTTGGAAAATTTATGTTGCACCAGCATTATCTACTAGCTATTATTTTATTTCTGGCATTCATAAAGTTGATTCACATCCATATATTAACGTGACTAATGTAAATCATATTATGTAGAGGACCTAACTACAAAATGCCTCCTAGAAATGGCGCTGAAATTCCTGCAGTGCATCGGTGTCCACCTGGCAGCGAATGTAGCAGTGTGGGTGAGACTGGAGCTCCACACAGCAAATGTAGCAGTGTGGCAGCGCATGAGCGAATGTAGAAGTTAAAGGACCTCAAACTTCATATTAGAAGTTTGTGGACCTAATTGAACCAGCTGGACAAGTTTAGGGACATCACGACATGTGGTATGTTTTACTCACTAGCACTACTACGGAAACAGTTTTTCATGGCGGCCATTTTGGGTCTTCGCTGACGGCAATTGGGGCCGCCACAAAGCAAAGGCCAGTGAAGATCAAGATCTTCGCTAGCGGTTATAGACCGCCAGTAAAGAAATATCTTCGCTAGCGGTCGCTTTATGTCGGCCGCCAGAGAAGAACTATTTTCTCTGGCGGCCAATTTACGTCAGCCGCCAGCGAAGTCATATCTTCGCTGGCCGCTGGCTTGAGACAGCCGCCAGCGAAAATGTTCTTCTCTGGCGGCTTACACTCTTTGTGGACACGTGGCCCGCTAGAAAAAAAGCCCATCAGTTTCTAGAAAAGACACATGGCCCGCCAGTAAAAATAGGACATCGTCATATTTTTGACACGTGGCCCGCCTGCGAAGATGCAATATTTATAAAAAAAATAATATATATTATTTTTTCTTACCTTTGTTCATGTATTTTAGAGTCACACGTGGATGATATAACTAATCGAGCTATCGATAAAGTATGTTCTCTTTCGTGCAGCCGCCATTGATGATTAATATACATGCACGCGGAAATAATATATGAAGATTAATATATACATATATATATATATATATATATATATATATATATATATATATATATATACAATATCTAAGCACCTATATAGATAGAATTGGACCGACACCACATATACAAGTAGTTGAATGTCTTACAACCCGAGCGATATGCATACGCGTGAAACCTATCTATATTATACTCCTGCTCCAGTTAGACAGACATTCGTTCTCCGGCAGGGCCAAAACTCCATCGTGGTCGAAAAACCTCCCAAGCTGATGTGCGCACTCACAGTGGATGAAGTAGCACATGCCCCGTTGTATGTTCTCAATGGATTTATCATCGAGCTCCCTTTCAGACTTGGGAATTTTTGGAAGCTGGATCGAGATCATGACAAATTACGAAATTGTTCACAGTAATGCAAGTTAGCGATTAACTTAACAAGAGTATTGACGGTTTGTACTTACATCGTCGTAATTCACGCAATATCTCCCATTGACCTTAAGGTATTCGCAGGTGTAATATCCGCATAGTACGGTTCCCACCGGTTGCTTATGACACTTTCAACATCAATTATAAAGTATATTAGTTAATTAAATGGAAAAACACATGCATTTATAAAAATTAAGTAGTATTGTTTGGCATCCAAATTTACTTACCGGCCACTTATTGCGGATGAGTATGCGTTGTCTGGAGTTTTTCCGTTGTCCGCCTTGCTGGTAATACCTTTTATATGCACTGTTTGCAGAGATAATTAATTTAAATTCGTCAAAGATGACAACACGTCATGAGAATATATAAGAATAAGAAACGCCCATGCATATAACTTACAGATCGATAATTCTGAGCATTTCTTGATATGTATTGCTCTCTTTATCAAGAGAATCCAAGACGACGACTTTATTGTACTTTGGATAGAGAAGAAATACTATCCAATGGTCGCTGCAAAAGAAATGGTTAGTCCAGCCGTGATTATATGTATATACTCGTAGTTGATATGAAAACTTACTCAAAGGCGTATGGCGCGTAAACACATTCCTTGTCCTGCGTAGATTCAAGTGCTATAGCTACATAAGTAGCAACATCGAGAATCTTTTCCTGATGCCTTTGTTCTATATATGTGTCCCTCTCTTGCCGTGTCATCGCCTGAACATGTGCCGGTAGCTTGTTCTCGTCTAGCAGGTAGGTGTGGTTCGGCTTGCTTATCCGACACGGGTTTAGGTAGCCGACAGGCTTTCGCATCGCTTCGGCTTGCACGTAATTCATCCTTCAAAAAATATAAGGTCAAATTAGGTACGCACATAGGTACAATGATTTATTGACACGTTCCAGTCATGCACTTATAGACACCAGATGCCGACCAAATTGGCGTCGAGCCTCTTCCGACGATAGAGGGCATGCATATCGGAGAAATGGACTTGGAATAGGCATGGCCCGCTCCAGAAGATGTTCTCCTGCACGGCAACTGTGAACGATGAAAGACCTTTTATGGTGCTTGCCCTGATGTACCATTCATGCCACCTCCTTAGTTGCCACGGTCCTTTTGTTAGTTGCCAGGCATGGATGAATGGTTGGCCATTCTGAAACTCATGCGGCACATCCGGGCAGTTGATATAATTGAGATAATCTTCCATGGTTTGCTTGAGGCCTGTTAACTTTCTGTCATCAAAATCGGCATCTTTGATATCTTTGTCCCTTCCTCGGAATGCCGTTATCATATATCTTTTCTTCGATTCACTTTTTCCTTTGTGCTTATGTGTCCTTACCATCAATGGCACATCGGCACCCTTAGGTTCCTCCGGTTGCGATGGCTGTGTTTGGGATGGGTCTAGTTCATCGGGCATTGTCCGCTCAGGCCCTGATTGTGCACGTTCTGATTGCTGTGCCAGAGGCACTTCCTGAACTTGTACTTCTGATTAATCCTTTTCAAGCCCTGATTGTACTTCTGTCTCCTTTTCAATTGGAGGTGACGCAACAGCGGGCTCTGATCTTGGAGGTGATGCAACTAGATGATCTAATTGCGGAGGTGATGAAACTGGAGGATCCCTCGGTTCTTCGTCCCTTGGTGGACGAGGCGGTGACACCGGCATCCTTGGTGGACGATCCGTTCCATCCGTTGACCCTAGTTGAATATCATTCTTGTGCCACAGTACAAACTGGTCAACGGCATCTCCAAGGTACACAATCCCCTCGGGTGTTGGAATGTCGATCTCGTGCATCCGGTGAGCCTCATTGACCGTCCGGACCTCTACCTTGGCATAGTCATCCGGAATGTCTTGGCAATGGAATCTGCGGCCCGGTATGAACCTCCCAGTTGCAACCTGTATTTTCTTTCCTGCCCTGCTGACCGGAATCAAAAGCTTGCAAGGAGTATCCTCTGTTACATCGTCCATCGGATAGCTCGGATCAGGCTGCGAAACGGCACCACCGTGCATCATATTCTGGCTCCAATATCTATGGCATTCCTCACGAGCCGCTGCCCTAGCCTGGGATTCTATCTCCTCCTTATAGCGATCACGCTTCTTGTAGGTATGAGTATCCTCTTTGAATCCATCCTTCCAGCTAGTCTTTGAGGATACTCCCCGGACACGGCCAGAGTGCTCCGGGTTGCCCAACGCATAGGTCAGCTCGTCCCGGTCTCTATCTGGCACAAACATCCCGGCCTCTTGCTGCGTGACGATGTTCTTCATCTTGACAGCTACCTCCTGGAGCTTTAGATCCTTGAAGACTACATCCCCCTCCGGGGTGAAGGCCGGTGTTCTTGCACGCACCCAGTTCCTGGTTCGTGGGTTGTGATTTTTCATAGGAACCGGTTTCCCAGCCTTTTCCATCTCTTCATCTTGTTTTGTCCATTTCTTAACCGCTGGACGGTAACCGGTCGATCCCAAACGATGAGGATATTCATTCCTTCTTGCTAGTTCAGACATCCTCTAGCTCTTCTCCTTTTCCTCCGCCGATGTCTTCAGGGCAACGAACTCATCCCACTAGGCTGGTGTTATCTTTCCGTACTCCGTAAACGGCGTACGTCCCTTCTGAACATATTTCTTGTTAAGGTCTGTTTTCCAGTTCCGCCATAGCTTGCCCATGGTCTTGAGTGCATAGACCTTCGCTGCATCGTCGTCTGTCCCTTGTGGATACTCAAACCTGCTTTGCAACGACGTCCAACAGCTGTTCTTTGTAGTGTCAGGAACTTTCTTCCAATCCTTCCATGTGATCTCCACGATATCCCTAACTATCGCCCCGCATTGGTTGCTATACTTGGAACATGAATCTTCGGGTGATAGGGGTTCCCCTTTCTTACTGATCCGCGTCAGCACGCTGACTTCTTTCAACAACATGTTCTTCCCTCGCTCGCCCCTTCTTTTCTTGGGTTTACTTGAAGTTGAGACGCGCACGACAGCTCCAGCTTCGGCTTCCGCTTCGGGTGCGGCTTGGGCTTTCCTTTTAGATCGGCGTGGAGCATTCTTCTATATTTGCGATCCATATATTTTCAATGTATGAGGACCGGTATCTCTCTCTATACATCCATGCTCTACCCGCCATCTATGCATTATTTGTGAAAAAATATATACAACTTCGTCACTTTATATATTTTTGATAATATGTCACATTAAAATTATACTAATTAATATTTATAACCACTATAATCTAGACAAGATAATTAAAGCTAGCCAAAAATCTACAAACTACAAACAACTAGAAAAAATAAAAAACTAGCTCTTTTTCTCTTCTTGTCAGCGTTTTCTGCAGTTAACTAATATATAGATCTGCTACAAATAAACATATCAAAACTAGATATATATATGAAACATCGATCATGCACAATATTTCTTACAAAGTTTGCCCATTTTAAGCTCCAAATAACAAATAAAAAATACTTTTCTTCTCCCGTGTCACATACTTTTTGCTATGCAAAATCTCAACAAACAACCAATAAAATTGAAAAAAAAACTTTACAAATAGAGTAGGAGAAAGTATATGTAACCTTTGGTGCAGTAGATCTTTCAAAAGATTGAAGATCAAAACCTTCCCCTCTATGTATTTGTTCACAAGAGAGAGAAAATCGTGCTCAAATGCCATGGCTGCTAGCTGGACTGATGATATAGGTGATGCTATTTTCCCTGGCGGTCAACATATGTCGGTTCATTCGAACCGCCATAGAAAATATTTAGGGGTGGCGGCGGCTTAAGTGGGCCGCCAACGAAGATGTAGGAATCTTCGCTAGCGGGCCACGTCATCTTACCACCAGCGAAAATATGATATGTTCGCTGGCGGTGTCTTAAGATGGCCGCCAGAGAAAATACCACATCTTCGCTGGCGGCCAGTTTTAGGAGGCCGCCAGCGAAGATGTGTTTTCGCTGGCGGCCCGAGACCCCCCACCCCCCTATCTTTTGAGCTGGCGGTTTCACCTTGTAGCCACCAGAGAAAAGTTTTTCCAAACGTCATAAAAGATTGTTTTCGTAGTAGTGTAGGTTAAATTTTATAAAAAGGAGAGTACAGAAGCAAAACCAAATGTTCCACTTCAGTTAGCATTATTAATCACTGATATTCGTACTGTCCATATTTTCTCATGTCAGGGGGTAACAATAAAACACATCTTTTAAACATTGCCATATTTTCTCCTATAGTGGCTTTTTTTTTCTGCAACTTGTTCTGCTGGGCATTGATCAGAAGGCACAGGAAAGGTAAGCTGTGGAAATGATATGATCTACTCACTGCTTCCCAGTATTCGTCAAGTTTTTTGGTTGAAGGTTTGTCGGATGGGATAATATCAGCTCTCAGTATAGGTAAACAGAGATTAAGAGAGAGCCTGAAAGTGCGAGATAAAGAGCTGTTTTGGGAAATAGAGGGGGCAGATTCAGATTTCATGTGTTTAGAGGTTTCACAAGTAGTGAAGGCTACAGGCAACTTCTCAGAAAAAAATAAATTTGGACAAGGTGGCTTCGGTCCTGTATATCAGGTAAAAATTAAGAAAAATTATACATGTACCTTGAGGTACTTAGTACCTGGAGTTGAAGGTAACAAGTTTTACACTAGAAAATATGATATCTCTCGGTACATTCTAAAGAATGATAAAATTACCCACAAATTAACCATATGAATGAGCATTGAGAAAAAGGAAAGAAAAAAATATTATCATAATATCATGTTTATGCTGGTAAACTTGCTTCTATTCATTACCCTCTGCAGGAGACACCTCCCTCTGTTGTGCATCATATATAGACAAATCTAACAATATCAAAGATCACGTCACTGATAAGCTACTTCATGACATTTTTACAGGGCCAGTTTGAAGACTTCTTTAACCTTCTTGGATATGTGAGTCTTTTCTATCTTTACATGTGTAGTTATACTTTTCTTATAATGTAAGAAATTTACATATTCCATTCTGACACTCCTAACAGGCATGGCAGTCATGGAAGGAGGGAAGGTGGCTTCGACTCGTAGATTCATCATTAGTTACAGATAATTGTGCATTAGGGACAATGAGATGCATTAACATTGCGTTGTTGTGCGTACAAGAGAATGCGGCTGATAGGCCCAGCATGTCAGATGTGTTTGCAATGCTAAGCAGTGAGAGCATGACCCTGCCTGAGCCTAAGCACCCAGCATATTTCCACACAAGGATGACAAAGGAAGAGGTGTCCACCATTATTGAATCATGTAGTGTAAATGATGTGACCATATCTACACCACAAGGTAGATAGTACTTCAGTTTTTATCCCCAGTTGAACCAAGGTGTTAAGTTTTAATATATGTTTGGAACTTTGGATTGTTTGCAGTACATACAATGAAATTATGAACCATCAACCAGACTATTTCTGTTGAATGACCTTTGTTTTTGTGGAAATGTCATACTAATAAAATAGCAATGCTATGCCCTCTCTCATCTCTGTTTCCCACCAATTCATCGATAAGCATTTTTTTTTTGCAAATAAACATGTACAATAAACAGGTAATGAAAAACAAATACTTCAGTAATACTTGGAAGGCAACTTTTTTTTTTGGCTGCATTGCTCGACTAAACGCAGTTATTCTTGCAAGGATCAATTCAACTTGATGGAGCAGACCAACAGTACATAAAAAGGAAAATTTTGGAACTACAATGGCAGAGCTAAACCTTTTCTATTGTGCACTGATCCTGCACTGTATTCTATATTTCTATATCTCCAAAGACTAACCTCAAAAGATTTTAAACAGCACTTGTTACCTACTGGCCAATTCAGTTACTCAAGTTTCTTCTAAGACTCTAACTATGTTCATGCTGCAAAAAAAAGTATTAATGGCAAGTTCAGAGAGATTGGTACCAATGTAGAAGCTACCAGTCATGATGCAATATTTATCGTAACCGGCTTCCATTTACATGCTGTGTCATCCTGCCTGGACAATTTCGATTCATCAAAAGAGCACTAGAACATGAAAACTCGCGGCAGATTCCTACAACAACGGATTGGGGACAGATCATGCCCTAAGCATTATGCGTATTCAGACCCGATACACGATATCTTGTTACCTTGTTCCCTTGTTAATTTCGTAGCGAGAGCGAGCATGGCGGGCGCGGCGCCGCCTCCGCCGCTCGCCGGAGCCCCGCCGTTTGCCCCATGGGCCGCGCTTCCCTCTCCTCGCGTTATTCTGGCCTTGGAACAAAAGACGCATCCAGATGGGGAAAAGGTGGAATGAAAAAAATTTGGATAATCTGAGGGGTTTTATGTAAACGTCCGTCTAATATATTATCTGCACCACCCACGATGGAAAATTCGGCCCATCCTTGTTTGGATCACGATCGAAATGTCTACGCGGCCCACTTAATGTTGGGCTGGTCTTGTGCTTCGGCCGACAAAAGTTCAGGCCCATTTGGTCCATATAAATTAGGCCTATCCAAGGATAGGTGATATACAAGGCCCATTTGAGTCGCTACTCAAATGGGCCCATTAAGACATGGATTTCGCGGCCCACACTGGCTCGTCGGAAGCTTGGACTATAAACCTCCCAAATCTCCCGCTGCTAAGGTGGCGTGGCGTCACAACCCGGCGAGGCGGAGATCTTGCCGCCGGTGAGGAGAAAGTCCGGTGAACATCACCGCTACACCGCCGAAGCCATGGCGGAGGAGGTAGACAAGAAACCTGTCGCCGATGCGGCTGGCGGCGGTGAGGGCGAGGACTCTCTGGTGGTGGTGGAGAGGATGGAGCGGCTGTCGTCGGCAGACGATGCCTACTTCCTCTCCCTCCGACAAGAGCACCTCGGCCACCCCGTCGGCTACGTGTTCACGGCGCCGGCCGATCGTGACGACCCCGCGGCCTCGCCGGAGAAGATCGCTGAGGAGTGGTTCGAGGTCGGCGTGTGCTTCGAGAAGGCCGATGAGTTGATCGAGCGGTTGCAGGTCTGGGTGCGAGTGCAGTACGAAGCCCAGGGATTCGTCGAGACGTAGAGAATAGGAGTAACATTTAAATTTTTGTGATGTACTCTCTCTTTTCCTCTTCCTATTATAAGTCGTTAATTTTTTTATTAAATTTTTTAAACTTTGATTAAATTTATAAACAAAATTAGTAATGTTCATAATATCAAATTAGTTTCACTAAAATTAGCATTTATTATATTTTGATAATATATTAATTTTTATGTTTGTTTAGTGTCAAAAATATTACTATATTTTTTTAAATTTGGTCAAACTTAAACTAGTTTACCTAAAAAAAAAGTTCAGATAATTTATAATATGAAACGAAGGAAGTAATTATGATTGAATTGACATTTATATTGCTTTTCTCCATAGAATTTATTTAATAATAGCATCAACCAAGTCACCATGCACATGATCTTTTGTGCAAGTAGCCGGCCGTCGTTGTCACGCCGGATTGACGATCTGTCTCGCGGCTAGCTGTCTCGGTCTCACTGTCTAACACTGTCGTCGTCTTCGTGCCATCGTCACGTTTCACCATCCATACATATGGCCATATCTGATGAGAAAGATCAGAGACGACGACGGCGACGACCGGGCCGGAGACCACTGACCACGCACAGCGGCGATGACCCGTTGATCGCCGGCGTGTGTGGAAGACGATCGACCAGGTTAAATAATTCGAGCGCATGCATGTGTTCATCATGCATAAAGAAGGTGATGAACATGATCGAAAAACCAAGAGAGGAGCCGGTTAATTGCTCTGGGATTTGAGGATTACTAACACTTTGCTGATTTGAGGAGTAGATGTACGTATATTTATGCCATCTCTGACCTAGGAGAGTATTTTTTTTTAGATAATGGATTAAACCGGCTTCTACATCCAAACGGATGTCACAGCCAAGACCTAGGAGAGTATCTATAGTGATTTAGGATCCTGAATATTACTCAATTTAATTCGTACTAATGCAGAACTAACTCAAGAGTAATTCCATTGAACTTATCAATGAGTTTTAATAAGCATGAGAACCACATCCAAAGTGCCTCGTGCTTTTCTGCTCCTCCTTCCCTTCTTGTTCAGTCCTTGACTGTACTACTTCATTCAGAGTTTGGACTAACGATAGATATTACAGAGCTTGTAGTAACACTGTCACTTGATCACAGATCACTTGACCACCAGACTTGGTGATTTAGTTTCTTTGTCTATATATACTGCTTTCTGGATCGGAACAATTTTTGTACTGTAGAATTACAGGGCGGTCTCACTGATGATTCCTTTCCAGAATTTCCGTCTTGTTGTGGGGGACAGGTATGTTGACGTTGTGGAGTCAGTACACTGAGCTCCAACTGGCTAAAATCATTCTTGCTTCCAGCTTGATCTTACGTATACTAAACCTCTACGTTGATTGCTGATTTTCAACCTTCCAATTGCCCCATTCAAGCCTGAAAATGCGCTTGTACATGTTTCTGATGTCAGTTCAGTTCATGCAGAGTTTTCCCTGATAGGAACTCCTGATTGGCCATATCTGTTGTTACATCTGAATCATCAGATCATTTCCAAGAGTACCCAAACAAACCTCACCCTGTAGTGAAAAGGTAATGCATACAATACATTGCCTCCATCACACTTGCCCCAATACAACATAATAATTCTGTTTTATTTATTTGCTTTTAACCTATTGATTTATTTGTTTCATCTTCCTTGAAATTTGTGAAGATATTGTCCCTTACATAAGGGTGATTTTTTCCTTTCTTCTCTTTTCTCTTTTTCAGCTCATCATTTAGTCCTACGTAAAATCTTGGGACTTGTGCTAAGATACTCATTGTACTTGCTCTTATCCACAGATTCGGCATAATCCCGCGATGAACTCGTGGTTGTTGCATCACGCCACCCAAGCAAGCCGTCTCGCTCCTCTAATCCCAAATTATTACTTGGACATGAGGGATGACATATATGATAATCAGTGTGTTGCCAAACTTTACAATTTAATTGGCATCATCCACAGATCAATGAACTACGTAGCCTCGTTTCTGATATATGGAAATGGGGGAGCCTGGCTTCTCTTCACTACTAGAAAAACGATTTTCACAGACAAGGTGTTTTTCACTAAGCAGGCGGGTATTATTTTCGACAAGAAACGTTCGCCTGCAATATGAAGGACTAGGGGTGAGATGGCCGTCCACCTACGAAGATATATCTTCCCAGACAGACGGCATAAGGTATCGCCTGCGAAGATATATTTCGTAGGTGAAGGCTTAAGACGTCCGTCTAGATAAATAGTGTATTATCCCATGCGAACGTTTTAAGAGCTCTGTCATCTTCGTAGACGGCACCTTATGTTGTATGCCTGGTAAAATATACATATATAGCCTTCTTCCTCCCCGAGCCCTGTTCAGTTTACCCAAAGTTTTCCTTTCTAAAAACAAGCAAAATATAGGGAGAGGTTTTGAATTCGAAATCTTCAGTG
The DNA here is from genome assembly GCA_008326285.1 of Oryza officinalis. NCBI lineage: Eukaryota > Viridiplantae > Streptophyta > Magnoliopsida > Poales > Poaceae > Oryza > Oryza officinalis. The sequence goes on along the minus strand of BDMV01000011.1, from coordinate 29,510,036 downwards.
GATTGTTCTACGGTGGTTAAATCCATACATTCCATCCCTTGTTACGAACTTTTTCTTTATTTTTGAAGGCTTTAATTGTGATAGATCTATGCATGCAAAATAGTGAAAGCAACATATGTAATTTTTTTTCTTTTTTATTCTATGATTGTGATGGATCTATATATACACCTTGATGTCGTGTTATCCTCTTATCCTTTTATGGTTAAATATGATGCTTTTATTAGGCAAAATATGTATTTTCCCACTTTTCCCATCCCCTAGATTTAGATAGGAGAGAGAAAAAATATGTATTTTTTCTATTTCACATCCCCTAGAGCCAAATAGTAGAAAAAATATGTATTTTGTTTATGTTAAATTTATAGACACCATCCTTCAGATATTCATATTTCTCTTTCTCATAACGAGCAAAGTTAAGTTTGTTTATAAATAGGTATTTTTGTGCAATTTAAATTTGGTAATATAATTATAAATAAAATATTTTCAGAGATATGGTGAACATGTAATGGATATATCATACGCCAAGATACATGCCGTTATATATGGATGAAGTATCAAAATTTATTAATATTACTAAGACGCACGCTTATAGCAACAATACAACAGAGGTACATTGTCCATGTGCTGACTGTAAGAATGAAAAAGTATAGACAGATGATACAAAAATAATGGGACACATAGTGATGCGTGGGTTTATGGTTGAGTACATGATATGAACCCATCATGATGAGTAAGAAGTGGATCCTGATGACAAAAAAGATCGGTCGGATGTTGATCAGGTGGACACCGCTGATGATGATAATTGCGGTGATAATATTATTAATTTAGAGAAAATGCTACGCCATGTAGAACCTGGGTGTTAATGGGGTCGGCTAGGGGTTTAGATAATTTTGAAGCCTTACAGAAGGCAAAATGTTCTTTTGTACGACGAGTCAAACAGTTGTGACAAGAAGTTCTGAATATTACGTTCAGTACTTGAACTTATGAGGGTGAAGGCCAGATATGGTTGGTCTGATAGTAGTTTTGATAGCTTACTACAGCTTTTGAAAATCATGTCACCGAAACCTAACTCATTATCTTCCAATATATATCAAGCAAAGAAATTAATATGTTCCCTTTCTCTTGGTATGCAATAGATTTATGCATGCGTGAACCAATGCCTTATATAGAAAAGAGTATGTTGTTGGATAAATGCTCAACATATGGTGCTAGCCGGTACAAATCAACAAACAATACTTTTCCATATGTTAATTTAGTTAACAAAAAAGAGGATGACACGTTCCAGGAAAAGATCGCATCAAGCGTTTGTACTTAAACCCCTGAGATGCGAAACTAATACACTGGCATCAAGAAGGGCGCACTTATGCTGTGTATTTTTGTAGATGCATGGTTGACTTCGATGGTGCTCGTCAATCATCAGATCTATGCTTACTCTCCTTCAGTTCCTAGGACTTGATTTTTAATAGGATGGAGCTAGCTTTGATCCCATCTCCCTGTGCAGATGAAATGGCACTAGTCCTTGTGATTTGGAAAGCAGGACGGTGTCACGAATACGTTTACAATCTTGTACGTCATGATAGTGTGAAATGTTTGTAACTTTGGAACTGACGATGGGTTAACCTATCTCGTTCTGATGCCCTGGAATGCTGTGGCATCTGAATGCTTACCAGGTTTCTTTTACAGTTTTACTGTACAGTTTGTGAAGACTGCTAAAATTTGTTGATCCTTTCTGTCGTTCTGTAAGGAAATAAACATATAATGCATCTTGGCACCGAATGCAAAACACCAAAGCTTGTGTTGCATTGTCGTGTGAAGTTTACCACAGCCATACTCACACTGTCTGACTGTCACAGACAAAAATTGTGCAAATACCATTCATAATTCACTATCACGAATCACGAACGCGTTCCAAACAACATAAATTCAAACACCAGTTAGCCGCTCAGCAGTTTCAGTTTCATTACCCAAAGCCCCATTGGTTGGCATATGTTTATTAGCGATAATAAACAATGTTATGAGTAAACCTGTCCTAAGCGATAATATAACAAATAAATTATGATGAAAAAAACCCTAAAATTAATTTCAAAATTTGACAACAGCTTATATAAGCTGAAAGAAACGATGAGGATACAAAACAACGATCTGCAATCAATAACAACGGGTGAAATTTGGAAAACAGCACTACGATAAGGGTCTCCGAAAATTGAAAAACAATCACAAAGGTCTGTGCTTGGAGCCCTGGACCCTCCTCCAAGCATGGCACTTGTAGAGTGAGTTGGGTCCAATCAGAGACATGATCTAATAAGATTATTTTTCATGATGAATATATTTAGCACAATAAAACTAAACCGCTTCGTATTCCGTCTACCATGATCGGACGGCTCACGGCTGGGAGGAGTCACGCAACCAATCTCGAAGGTTCATATAGGGTGGTCCACGGGGAGCTGTAACCGTGAAATACCCAGGCTGTCTACGGCTCGGCCCCAAATCGGCAAATCGCCCCCCGCACACAGGGGACAGCGACGAAAGCAGCGAAGTCGGCGACGCGTCGCCCCGCCCCCCCTCCCCATCGATCGCCTCGCCGGTGAGCCATGTCGGCCCGCGACAGGGAGATGGCCGTGGCGCTGGCCCGCCTCGCCGCCGCGCTGGACGGGGCTGTGCTCGGCCTCGGCACGGCGGCGCTCGCCGTCGCCTCGTGGGTGAAGTATCTCGCCGCGTCCGGGCAGTTTCGGCGCATCGCCTCCGCGCCGGCGGCCGCCATACCCGATCTCCGGTCGGTCCTCGCGGAGTACGGAGGCGGCGACCAGCCGATCCTCGCGGCGGTGCGGGGCCACGTCCGCGCCGCCCCCCGAGGCAAGTACCTCGTTCCCCCAGGCTCCGGCGAGCACTGCGTCGTCGCCAAGCATACCCAGCTGGTGAGTCGCTCGCTGAAAAGTATCTTGCACCCGGCGCTTAGAGCTAGGGTTTACGCTTAGGTGGTATGGATGTTATATACACTTTAGGATCACCTAGGTTTAGATCTAGTCGGGATTTCTTTTGTATGTGTGTCTCAGAATCGAGAGGGATAGGGTTAGTAGTAGTACCGACCGCTAGGGGCGTTGGAGGATGAAGAGGCGCCAGCCATTGTCGTTGTCGTCGCGGGCTTGACGAGGCGTGGCGCGGCGGTGATGCTTCCCGTCACTGGCTGCGCCCCCTCGAAATATGGCCTAAACGACAGTGTCATAATTTCGATGAGACATCAGGAGTTCGCTTTCTTTTCTTGTTTTCTTTTGTCAACGAGGACACAACATTCACATTCTCAGAAAGAGATAGCAAATAAAGTCATCTTGCAACACAGCAAGACCAATACATGCATTACTATACCATAGTTCGCATTTGTCATTTCCAAAACGGCAATTATATCCATCAAAATCCAATTTGGATACACTTATTAAATTTCTTTGCAAAGAAGGAACATAAAAAACATCTCGAAGTAAAAGTGTGAAGCCATTCGGGAGCTCTAAAGGAAGATCGCCAATAGCTTCAACTTTTTCTTCAACTCTATTTGCAACTTTAATGGATCTTTCGCTTCTTTGCGTAGTCCTCGTTGAACGGAATGCCTTTAAACAATTACAAGCATGAATAGTTGCTCCAGAATCAACCCACCATGTGGATCTAGAATAACCAACATAATGAGATTCATTTACAAATGAAATAATGTTCTCACCTTTCTTTGCCATGATCATTTTCAGGAAGTCAGGACAATCTTTCTTGTAATGTCCTTCTTGCAGTGTAGACACTGATCCTTTTCAACAGTAAACTGTTGTTGCTGAGGTAGATGCTGAGGCTGTTTTGCTTTTGAGGAGGGTGTCTTATAGTTCTTTTTCTTGTTATCTTTAACATAGTTAATTGAGCCACCATTGGCCTCCTTGATTCTTTCCTCCTCTTGCACACAATTAGCGATGAGCTTTTCAAAATTCCATTTCTCTGGACTTATATTGTAGTTGACAACAAAGTTGTCAAAAAGCTTTGGCAATGAGGCCATAACCAGATGGACCAGAAAGTCATCTGTAATGCCCAAATCCATTGGCTTCAACTTGGAAGCCATGTTGCTCATCCTAAGAATGTGATCTCTGACACCACCTCCATGGTACCTCTCTGTCAGAAGCTGCTTTATCAGTTGTGTGGCATAAGTCTTTGAAGAACCAGTAAACTGGCTCTTTATTCTTTCGAGGTACTCTGAGACGGCGTCACACTCTGGGATTGAGCCCAATATGGTTGGCTCAATCGTGTTCTTTACCATAGCCAAACATTTCTTGTTGGCTAGGGACCATTTCGTATGCTCAACGTCATACGACATGATGAGGGGAGCATTGTCCCTCTCTCTCTTTTGCCAGTCAGCATCTGACTCATTTTCACCTCTGACAAGTGCAGCAGGTGCTATAGGACGTGGGGTGGTCAACACCCAGTCCACCTCTCCCAAGATGAAAGCAAGGTCGAGTTTTCTTTTCCATTATCCATAGTTATCTCCCTTCAGGGTCGGAATATCTTTTATGCAACCCATCAAGGAGTAGCCTCCTGAAATAATCATGTACAGTGAAAACAAAATTAACATTAAAAATATCATGTATTAAGTCTACATCACCGTTGGGCAGAAAATAGACATAACACATAGAGCCATAGCTATAACATTGCAATTATCAATGTTGGTCAGAAAATTACAACATCATAGCACAGAATTAATGTTCCTAAAATTAAATTCTTCCGTTGGTTCGAAATTTAATTTTAGAAACACTAATTTTATCAATTTCATCTATTTGCAGCGGAAAACTCTATTAAAATTCGCATTAACAGTAGCAAATCTTTCTGTTATTTACTCCCTGTAAAATTCTCCCGTTGGTTCAAATTTAAACAGAGGTAAAAACATGCAAAAACAATTAAAATTCTATTGAAATTTGCATGCAAATTGACAAAATTTAAAAGGAAAAATTCTTTTCTCTATTTTTGGCCGAGGGGCACAAATTAAACTTAGTCAAATTTGGCCCAAAAACGGCCTATTTAAAATTCGGCCGAGGGACCCAATTCGGACTTTTCCCCGGCCCTTTGCCGGTCGGCCCACGGCCTTTTGACGCGCGCGCGGCGCCCCTCCCCTCCCCCAGGCCGCAACCTGGGCCTGGACCGGGAAAGCCGCCCCCGCCGAGCGCCCTCTTGGGCCAAATTTGGCCCGACCGCCGCCGGCCGTCCGATCGCTAGGGTTTCGATCGGACGGTCACGCGCCGAGATCGGCCGGTCAAAACCGCCGACCCGACGCCGCCGCCCGAAAACCCTAGCCCCCATTTGCTCTCTCCTCCTCCCTTTCTCGTGCCCGTGCAGCGCGGCGGCGCCGTCGCACGCCCCCTTGCCGGCGCGCGCTCTCGCCCGAGGGTGAGTGCGCCACCGTCAAGCGGGCTTGTGGCGGTGCGCACGCCCGCGACGACGATCGGCGGTGGCGGAGGAGGGATTCTTTCCCGCGCGCATCGGCGAGCACCGACGGCGGCGGTAGGGGACTCCCGCGCAGACGTCAACGACGGCCGGCGGCGAAAAACGGTAAGTTTTTCCCCTTTTTCTTTTCTTTTCTTTCGGTTCTTTTCTTCTTTCTTTTTCTTTTGATTTCCCGAACCGATCTAAGACAAAGGGTGGCTTTGATACCATTGTTATATACACTTTAGGATCACCTAGGTTTAGATCTAGTCGGGATTTCTTTTGTATGTGTGTCTCAGAATCGAGAGGGATAGGGTTAGTAGTAGTACCGACCGCTAGGGGCGTTGGAGGATGAAGAGGCGCCAGCCATTGTCGTTGTCGTCGCGGGCTTGACGAGGCGTGGCGCGGCGGTGATGCTTCCCGTCACTGGCTGCGCCCCCTCGATCGGATTAGGGTTTTGTGGGTGGAGCTGGCGGCGGCAGCGAACCTCGTGTCGTGTGCTGCCCCGGCCTCCACCCCCTGTTTTATATGGCGCAGGGTGACAGGGGCCCACCAGCCAATGGGCTGAGCGCCCCCGATCAGGGCGCAGTCAAGGTCCGTTGTGCCGTTGGGCCCGACGGGTGGGAGATCTATCTAACAATGGATGCTTAGAGCTAGGGTAAATTCTCAAGGGTTGTGTGCTTAATGACTGTTTTCCTGATGATGAGATTATATGGGAACGCTGAAGATTCCGATTAAACTGTAGAGATAAGCATGTTTAGGCATTGGAATTCGAAGTAGTCGTGGAGCTTTTGTTTGGTTTCATTTGCTGTACTGCTAATTAGATAGAGGCCTCAAATTGTAGAAATCTTCAAGAATTTCAGTGCATAAGGCTATAATGTCTGTTTGTTTTCATTACTCTCTCTGTGTGTAGCTTCTAGGAGTAGCCGAGTAGGAAGGTACGTGGTTGGTATTCCTTTGTGCATAATTAGATAGTTTGGGGAAGGGTAGATGCTTGTGGTTTTCTTGTCAGGCTATTCTTGTGCTCAATTCTGAGGTTTGACAACTAATTCGAAAAGTTTGGCAATATTGATTATTAATATGCAAACATAGCATCTGGCTTCTGTTGCATTGGAAATTAGATGGTTAGTACCGTATATGAGTTATCTGGTTGCAAGATGCCTACTGGCTGCAAAATCAATCTCCTGTAACCCTGTTATGCTCCCATGGATTTGGGTCTTAGTAGAGTGTTGTTGTTAAAGCCCGGAAGTAATGGTAAAATGCTGCAATTTTGACCTCTGATGTTATCAGTTGATTTGAATTCTAGTATGATGTTGTAATCATAGTAGATGGTTTTAGAATGGAAAGGACTAGGAATAAATTGAAGAAAAGTTTATTTGTTTTTTGTTGCTACAGTAGCATAGAAGACTTGGGTTGTGTTCTGATTGCTTTTGGATTTCTGTGGAAACAGTATCCTGAAGCAAAGTTCCAGTTATTGATTTAGTTGTAAACTTCAGAAAAACCAAAGGTTTATATGCCGTGGTAATGTGGTGCAAACTGCTAAGCTACTTCTGAACACATTATGGGTATGTTCGGCTTCCGGGGCTGCGGCTGCACTGCAGCCAGCCGGAACATTCTGGCAAGCAGTCCTGGCCTGCCAAGTCAAGGATCCTCATGGATTAGAATATACATTGACTTGCAATTAATTTTCCATTTCCCTTCTTTTGTTACCAAAGTAGTATATATGAGTACAAATATACAATGGCATTTACTTTATTGTTACACACCTAAACTTTGCCTTTATTTTTTCCTTTCTGCCTTTACAGTTGCATACCTGTTATTCTTTCCCTGTATGGATTTTTGTTATTCTTTCCCTGTATGGATTTTTCTAACTAGTGTTATGTGATGATGTAGTTATGCAGTGCTTGTTCAATGAATGGAGAGGCATCTTTGGGTGGACCTTTGATCTGCATGCTCTCTTTTTCAAATCAATTAAGGAGAAGATTATAACATCATATAGATGGGTATACCATCTATACTTCGTAAGCTGGTTATTGTTTGAATAATCTTGGCCTCAAATGTTCACCATACCTTTCCTTTTGCAAGGTTCCATTTGTTCTTGTAGATCCTGAAAACATGACTGGAATGGTCCATGTGAAGTTAGACAGGACAATGCAACCATTACCTCTTACAACTGTGTATCATAAACTTACCCCAGTCGAGTCAACTCCTTACACATTGTTTCAGACTATTATTGGCAATGGTTACCCAGTAAGTTCTTGGCTGTATACTGGACATTTTTTTTGTATGCAATATCAGCACAGGGATATCTATCTTGAGCTATGCAATTGTTCATTCTATAGATTGCATTGTTGGATGAGGAAAAGATACTTCCTATTGGAAAGGAGATTACAGCAATAGGCTATATTCGACCTCATAAAGCAAGTGTTGAGATCAGCTCATGCCCAGAGATACCTTTTTTCTTGTAAGGGTTCTTTTGTTTGGCATGTGTTTTCATATCTTATCTTTCTTTTACTGATGCCAGACACCAGGATTCCCAGAACATTGGTAGTTTATAATTTATATGGCTAAGATATCTCTTGTGGTTAACCGAAGTAGGACATGCATATGAAGATATTCTTTCGGCTGAGTTTTATTGCTTTTGTTAACGCTTTACCTTCAGGTCTGACCTTACCAAGGATGAGATGGAAGCTGAGTTGTCTTCTCGTGCTAAAACACTCTTTTGGGCTAGTGTTGTTCTTGGAACAATGTCAGTTTGCTTGCTGGGCTTTGCGACTTACAGGTATCAAACTGTGACATTTTTGCGATTGCTAATGATTTTTTTGGTTAGTATTCAATTAGTGATTTAGTTCTGAGGATAATCTACAACTTGATACTTCATGTTATCTACTCTCTTTTTTAGTTATGTTGTACATCTTGTGAGTTCCAGACGACTTGATGTTGTACTGATGCAGGAGCTGGAAGAAGATCAAACAGCGGAGGGAGGCAAGGCAAGCACAAGAGGTATTTCGACAAACTACTGATGATGTTACAGACGATCAGTCTAGCGATGATGAGGCTGGTGAAATGGGAGACGGGCAACTATGTGTTATATGCTTAAGGAAAAGGAGGAGGGCAGCTTTTATTCCTTGTGGTCACCTTGTCTGCTGCTGCAAATGTGCACTGATTGTGGAACGTCAGTTCGACCCATTGTGCCCTATGTGTCGGCAAGACATCCGATACATGATAAGGATCTATGACAATTGAGGTACATGACAAGTTTTCTTTTAAACTTTTGGAGAGGGATTACTCATGATGTTTCACTCACTTTTTCCTTATTATAAATTGCAACATATTATTTGGGTTACACTAAGGAAAATCTACACTAAGGAAAATCTACAAGTGTATCCTTTTTTGGCTGTTCTTTTGCAAGGAAATGAAATTGTTGCCAATATGAGTATTTTTTTTGGCAGACAACTCCTGGTTAAGCTTTAAGCTAAACAGTAGTAGATGAACAGCACTGTAGATATATTTAAGTGAATTTAGTTTCCTGCAATAGGCATAAAATGTTAGCAACTCTTCTAGGAGGAACATTAACTGATAGCAGCAGTAGCCTCAACATACATGCCCATTCCTTTTAAATAAGTTCACCAAAAATATTTAGCAGCTGAAATAGTGGAATTTGGAGATGACTTAGGTAGCGTTCGGCAACCTGTGTTCCCAGCGCACACAATGCGCACGAAAAACGGAACGGTCCATTAGCGCATGATTAATTAAGTATTAGCTAATTTTTTTTTTCAAAAATGGATTAATTTGATTTTTAAGCAACTTTTGTATAGAAACTTTTTGCAAAAAAACACACCGTTTAGTAGTTTGAAAAACGTGCGCGCGAAAAAAAAGAGTGGTGAGTTGGGAAGATGAGGTGAAGAACTCAGCCTTATTTGATCTTTGTTGCAGGCTTCTTGATGTTTTGCTGACCAAGGCTGCGTTCGGATCTAATACAAAACATGATAAAAGATAAAAGATAAAGATATTCGTGACACGTTTTTCAAACTGCTAAACAGTGCGTTTCGTGCAAAAATTTTCTATATGAAAGTTATTCTAAAATATTAAATAAATCCATTTTTTAAGTTTGTAATAATTAAAACTCAATTAATCACACGTTAATATCATTTCGTTTTACGTGAAAAACTTAATCTTCATCTTTATCTTCAGCATATTTAAACACCACCTAAACTATGGCCACCCTTATTGTCTGCGAGCCTGAAGACCTCAACTGATCATCCTTGGTACACTAGTCTAAGCTACTTGGCTCGTTTTCTGCGCGCACGCTTTTCAAACTGCTAAACGGTGTTTTTTTTGCAAAAAGTTTCTATATGAAAGTTACTTTAAAAAATCATATTGTTTCATTTTTGAAATTTTTTTTAGCAAATACTTAATTAATCATGTGCTAATGAGTCGTTTCGTTTTTCGTGCGAAGGGAATAAACTCCCAACATCAACTACCGAACACACCCTAACTAAACTATGTTATCCTGAATTTTATGTATATATATGACGTGTTAACCTCCCAGGAGAACTCATATGGGTAGAGATCACCGGATACTTTTCATAGTCGCATCGAATCCTGTAGCTAGCCAGAGTCATGAGCTGACGCCTATAGTTGCAATTACTACCAAGTTTTGTTGGCTCTCCCCTTTCATGTCTGTGCATTCTGTAAAGATGGTTTTGCCGCTAGCAAAAGTATGATGGTTCAGATTTTTATTCTTGTTCTGCTGATCCATGAATTTCCAGTTCTTGGTACGAGTTTCAGGTTGTCGTGTTTGCAAATTTGTTTCAGGAGTATGCAGGAGATTACCGAGTGATAGAATTTCGCCTACTTAATAGAAAAGGAGAGCTGTGCTCTTGTGATCTGGGACATGTATAAAATGAAATTGCAAATGAAGTATCGTTGTACCGATAAAACATGTATAGTATGTTGTATCTGCTATACAATCCGCACTATGAAAGCTTGATCATGTGTATTTTATATAGGTGAGTGCATGTGTATATTTGAGAGTTTGTGTGTTTATATGGGTGAGAGCACAAGTATATTTGAGAGTTTGCGTTTGTACTGTAGTTTGAAAAAAAATCAATAAGGGCCAATTCTATCGATAGGAGCACATTATCGCAGGAGTATTAGAGATGCGAAAATGTTGACTTTTTACCTGCGAGGAGATAAACCTTGTAAACCTTTTTTCTCTAATCTATAAAAACGAACTTGAATTAATGTACTTATTACTTGCGCCCTGCGAAACCTCCAGACACAAACGTAACGCAAACGTTTGAACAGGCTGACCGCAGGATTAAAATCGAACGGTCAATACTGTCACGCAACAGCAACCATCATATCAGACGAAGATCGGACTTCCAGGAAGGAACCCTAGCACCCGTGGCTGCCTATATAAGGTGCAATCCTCTCGCCCTAACCCTTCCTCTCTCCCATCTCACCCTAGCCGCCGCCGTCGCCTCCTCTCGGCTGCTCCCATCCTCTCCTTCGAGGTCAGCTTCAGATCTTCTCTCTTCTCTTTGTTTGCGCCTGTTCATGGTAGCTCGTTCTGATTCGGTACAGCGAGGTTTGGGTGATTTGATGCTGGGGCATGTTGTTTTTGTCCATTATTAGTAAATTTTTGTGTGTATTCGTCTCACTGCTATGATCTTAGCTTGCTGTTCGTTGACGCGCAATAAACTTTGATTTGTCGGTGAATCATCTGCGTACGTTGAAAATTATCGGTAGAATCGGACGATTAACTTGATCTGTTGCAGAATCATCTACAAGTTGAAAATCATCGGTAGAATCAGTAGAAGGATTTGTATCTAGAATCCGTTCGAATAGATCTGTTTTTATGTTCGCATAGACGGTGTTATCATCTAACCTGGTTCGGTTGGGTCGACACCCAGTGGATGCTCGTTAGTGGATAAATTTTAACGCAATGTACCTAGAATTTGCTAAAGACCCATGAAAGATTAGGTCTGCACTGAGTATTGATGGAGTGAACCTTTTGAAGATATGAGCGGCTCACATAGCATCAACCTTCTGCTCATTTTAAAGTACTTTTTGCAGGATTAAGAAGTCTCTTAGGCTGAATTAGATGACTAATAATTATGATTAGTTGAGATGAGTAATAGATAAAGAAATTAAATGAAAGGTGGTTTTGTTTGGTTGAAATGAGAGGTAGCTAGGTTGAGTGGCTATATATTGCAACAAATTTAAAGGCTAAAAGGTAATTATATTTTGAAAATGAGGAAGTAATTCATTAGTAAGTTGAACAAATCTCTCCAGCAAGTTATTCTCTGATGTATTAACAAGTAGGGACCTCGGGTTGACAGAGAGGGTTAGGATAGCTAAAAACGGCATAGCTCATGAGTTGACCCATTGGCAGCAAGTTGTCAGGTCAATGCATCTTGTCTTCATATACAGAGGTCGCTGAACGTGTCAAGTCAATGCTTTAATCACACCGTATGAGTAATCAACACACAAGCTCTCATAAATACTACAAAGTCAGCACGCACATTGGCACACTCACTATTTAGCTCGTGCAAACATTGAGATTAATAATATACACTTTCATTTAGATGGGAGTTTAGTAGAATTAAGAAAAAAACTAAAAACATATTTGGAAAGCTTAAGATAGTAAGAAGCAGTTGGTCGATAGGCAGCTTCACTGAGAAAACATTTTACGATCTTGATTAAAAGTTAGATTGTTTGAGAGGGCTTTTGATTATAGAAGAAGCTGCAACAGCTTCTCAACATGTCCTGAAATATAGCTAATACATGAAGGATACTCTATATGTGCTTAAAAATGATTTCAAAATCAAGCCACAAATCTGTTTCATTTCAGTTTTTTTTTCTCCCCTTAGTTTTTTTTCTGTATTATTTTCTTTTCTACTGATAAGAGGAGTTCCGAAAAAATTTCATGAGAATTAGACTTTTTTTCCCCATTTATCCCCTCTTACATCCACAACATTTTTCTTCTCGGTTATTACTTTTTCTCTACTTTTACAATCAGTCGAGCTCAGTTGTTTGGAGCAAATATATTCTTCCTTTTCATAAAAAAGGATGTAATCAATAAAAAATCATATAATGATAAATGTTCAGCATTATATATTCCTCCTTACATCTACATGATATGCTCTAATACCGACACGGCAATCTATGAGTACTGAAGCATTTTCCAACATTTTTTTTAGATGTCGCTCTATCAATCTACAAAACCATTTTCTCTATCAAAATGTCTGGGTTAGTTCCAAGATCCATGGTGACGCCTTTTTCTCCAAGACCTTTCTATCTCTCTCGATAATCTATGTGAGATTTGGGTAGTGAGATGCAATAGTAATATGTGTCTAGTCGCACGTATTAATTAAGGCCGGTTCAATTAAGATGTTGTCTGGTTGATTAAATATAAAAATGTATATACAAATGATTGTGTTGGCTGTATGCATGAACTTTAAATTTAATCAGCCGGATCAAATAAAATTCATCCGGTTAAAAAAATATAATGAATGTAAGGCAACTCTCGAACTTGTTAGAGTTAAAACGTTTTTTCCTGTTGTAGATTGGGATTGTATTATTCAGAAAAAAAATAGATTGGGAACCCAACCCAATGTGAAAAACTTTTACTTTGTTACTCCCGCTATCTTATGATAAGACATGGTCAAACTTGATACGGTCTTCAAAACTATTTTTTGACTTATAAAGTATATATATACTATAAGGTTTGTTGTAACAAAATTGTAATCATCTTAAACTAAATTCAAATGTCAATCCAATGATATTATTTTTAGTAGATAAAATTTAATTTATATTATACTAATTGTTGGTCCAATGTTTTTAAACTCAAAATCTTAAAATACCTGCACACTTTATATTATGGAATGAAGGGAGTACTTAATCACCTGGATTTATCGTGAATAAAAAAAGAAAAGAAAAAAGGCGAAAGGGTCTCGATGCCTCTCACCACTGTCGCCACTTGGCAGAGGGCGTTGCACGCCGTTCGCTGCTCACAGCTTGTCCCCATCGTGCCTCACCGTTCATCGTCGGAGTTCTTGGCAACCGGATCCGGTGGCTGCCACTTAAATGCTGCCGGATATGGCACCTTGGAGCTTATAAAGGAGGGAGGCAGCCGCCAGCAAGGAAGACGATGCTTGTGAGAGAGAGGAGAAGAGGAGAAAGATGATGGCGGTGGCAGAGACGGTGGTGTCCCTTGAGCATCCAGATCCGGGTATTGTCTTGGAGCCTTCCTTCCTCCCTCCCTCTTCTTCTTCCCGGATTTGGCCGAGCTCGAACTTGTGGCCGTTGCTGCTGTGGTCGTGCCGGTCGCCACTTGCACGTCGGCGTGTACCGTATCATAGCAGCTGGTCCTCAACGGCTAGACACACTCTTCTTGCTCCACCAGGAACTGTCGTGGCGGCCGTCTTTGTAGTCTCCTGTATGTGTGTCAACGCCAGAATTTGGTAAGCCCCAAAGTTCTCATCGGTCCAGGATCCGTATCGGCTCAAGGTTGGTATCGGCCTAGAGTCTTATATCGGCCGATGGGGTTTTTCTTAAACCAACCATCAACAGTAGTCGGATTCTTGTTAGATTTGGGAAGATCTTATCCAGAGAAGACTAAGTCCAAGGAGATGCGGCTTGTATATATTAATTAGGATAAGTCTGTTAGTTTCCTTTTTATCTTTAGGAAAATGTGTTTAGCGTCCAATAAGGAATTTATCTGCTTCTTTTTATCTTTAGGAAAGTTTGAGTCGTAATCTGTTAGAATCTTTGTTAGTCTATGGGTATAAATATGTAAGCCCAAGGTTCATGTAAAATCATCTCACGATCAATACAACTTCGGCGCATCGCCAACCTTTACTTTTCGTCTTCTTCGGCGAGTTCATGCCCTTCCCGCGAGGGGTAAGTCTCGTTATGGTTGCCTGCGCTGTCGGGGCTAGGGCTTCGACGTTCTGATCTCGTTAACGTAAGCACCTACTATCATATATCTTAGTCAATCTGGTTTGGCATCTCGATTTAGTCGTATCAGTCGAGATTCGTTTTAGGGTTTACGCTGGTATCGATTAAATGGCCTCGCTAGATTAGATTGGCCAAGGTATCTACCACCCCGAAAATCAGTCGAGGGCTTGTTGTCTAGATCTTGCGTTTTTTTTCATACTTAGTGCCGCTAAGTCGTGATTAGAACCGTAATCTCTAACTTGCCTGTCGATTGCCAATAAGGGTTTCTTCGGAGTTTCAGCCGGTGAGTTATCTGGACGTTGCATCGGCCTAAGAGTTTTACATATAGATTGGATCTGGCCGATGACAACAGAGTATTTATTGTTTATCTGCTTATTGAGAGTTTATGCCATCGAATCTCTGGCTGATGTGTGCTTCAATCTTCAGATCAATATTTATTTTATCATATGATTGGTTTATGTTATATTATATTGCTATATTATCATGTTATCATCGGCCGATCGCCTCTATATAGATGTTTGCTCAGTACACGGCCGATGGTTCAAAACCCTAACTGCATCGGCTGGCATCGGCATTGGCTGGAACTGTGCCATCGGCTCATCGGCCGATCGGCTGTTTTTCCCTATCGGTTCATCGGCCGATAGGTCGATACGCTATATTTTTTGCTGTTTTGCATATCTTGTCAGTGGCAGGATCAAACTGACTGGCACGCCCGCGCTTCATCAATTTTAGGACCTGCATTGGAGCTAAGCAGATCTCCTAGGTCTTCGTGTGTCCGCGCGCTGGGTCCACATCGGCAGTACGGATTTGACGTCAACAATGTGGCGGCAAGATCCACTCACCATTTATTTTTTTCTTATATATCTTTTTTTTTGATCTGCGATATTCGTTCTCGTTTCCCTATTTGTTTGAAAGTAATTTGGAAAACTCTAGGTTTCCTTTTTCTTATTCCTGGAGTAAAATTAGCTGTTTCCGTTGGGAGGATCACGTTATTTACTCCATGAGTTTCTGATTTCGTTCTACGTGGCAAAAATTTACTGCGCCATTTGGACCAATCAACTGGCGTGTAACCTGCCAGCTTGAGAAATATTGGTTGATTGATTGGTATGACCTCACAGAAATAAAAGAACAGCTTGAAGGGTATGCAGTAATTTTGTTTGTAATTCCGTTGAACCATTCCAGCTAGGCTTCCCCATTATTGAGTTTATGTATTTTTGATACTACAGTATTTTGGGTTTAACATCCTGACAAGTAATCAGGTAGCTGATGTGTCATGCATTCTTCATTAATAGCCACTAGCACGGGATCGGCTATCTCTAATGGGCATTAACCCTCATCATTATCGGGTAGGGCCCCCGTCACTGAGCAAAAGTCAGTGATGTGAGAAAATATCTCAATCGGGCACAAGACCGTCACGGATGGATGTTATCTCAATCGAGCCTAACAATGTAAGCCGTCACGGATGGATGTTATCTCAATCGGGCCTAACAATGTAGTCCGTCACAGATAAAATTGACCAAGCAATACAAGTCAAACCAGGTTGGGTAGGAGCCCGTCACGGATGACTAATCTCAATCGGACAAACTACTAAGCCCGTCACCGATGACTCCCATCCCTAACGGGCTTTCCAAAAAATCCCGTCACCGATAGGTTTGACCTCACCTGTTGAGTCAAAATAGTCCTGATTCGGATGACTTATCTTTATCGGGCTTAGATTAGGAGCCCGCCAGGGATGTCTATATCCCTATCGGGCTTTTTTTGAGCCTGTCACGGATGAGTATCTCTTTCGGGCATTATTAAAATGCCCGTCAGGGATGAGTAAGTCAGCAAAAAATATAAAATTCATTTTTTTAGCTAGCCTCAGGTCTTTGTTAGCCATGCCCGCTGCAAAAAATGACAGTCCCAGTAACCATATTCCCAGCAACCCCATTCCCAGCATTCCTAATTCAGTGCATATTCCAGCATTCCATCAAATATTCATAGCCAATTCACAAAATCAAACATATATATACATTAACATCCATAGACCCATTCACATATATATGTCATTCACATCTTTTTTTTGCTCTCCAAACCGTCGACATGCATCAAAACCTGTAAAACTGAGTTATAAATTGGAACAAGTTTATATGTAATTAAGAAATACAAATATATACAGAAGAACGTGCAGAATTGTATTGCAAAGAATATTTACAAAAATCAAATGTTTGTCGCAAAAGCATTGCAAATGTTCTACCATTCAGAGACGAGTTACCTAGGACTTTACTCTAAACATTCCTTTCGGGGACAAGAGATCATTTAGTATGAATTGTGCTATCTACTCTCTAATGATATCGATGTTGTTTTCTGGAATCGTCGAAAGTTTTTCCTGCATGTGAGGCGCCAAGTTAGTCTACATACTTGGAAAATTAGTATGAATCATGCTATCTCCTCTAATGTATATAAACAATTGAAGCACGCACCTCAAGGTCGAGCAATGTCACCTTGTCTGCGAAGCTCCTCATGTTATGGCAGACGTGAAATCCACACTGGTCGCCAACTTGTTGACGTATTGGAAAGTCCATTTTGTGACCGAGTGTGGGATGCCCTTCCTTATGCCTCCCGTCTTTTGCCACGTATTGGTCCTAGGCATCGTTCAAGGCAGTTTCGATCGCCGACCAATCGTATATTTCTTTTCCGGTATTGGAGTTAAGATAGTATACCAAACTCCACTTTGGCACTATGACCAGGAGAATCCAATGACGACTGCGACAATAATAAATTGCAAGTTAAATACTAAAGCTATACGCGTCGCACATTTGATTCTAAGTAGGGTACACGCTTACTGTTCAGAGTAGGCACACATAATGAAGTCCTTGTCTTGACGGGACCATAAGCAGTCCTCGATATATTCTACCATGCTGGCTCGATCGTAGTTCATAGTTGTCTCATTGACGATAGTTGGATCGAGTAAGGCAACATGGGAAGCATTATGATGGACATGCTTCCAAGTTAACCTAGAAGCATGACAAAAATCCGGGTAAGCGTAATACAAGGATAGTTATTACATATCTCGTACGCAAGAATACTTACAAGGAGTAGCACTTAAGGAGGTTGGTGTCGACCGCTCGCACCCTGTAGAGGTCCCATAGATCTTTAAAGTCTACGGCGATAAAAGCTTCAGGGCCGAGGAACGGCTGTCTATCATGCTGGCCCGTCATGGAGGTCTCTCTATGTTTCCTCCTTGCGTTGGACCTCTCCATGTTGTACCCGTGCAACTCCTTGCATGCAAGACCCATCTTCGATAAGGCGTCGTCTCCAACCAATGGCATGCCTAATGTGAATTCTTTAGGAGGAGCTGATGGCGTCTTGCCAAGATATAGCTTCTTTGGAGCCAGAAGCGGCCCTTCCACATTTCCTCTTCCTCTCCCCTTTCCAGCAGCTCTTTTGCCTGATCCAAGCTTGGGTGGAGAAGATGCTGCCCTCTTTCTTTTTTTGGAGACTGGAGGAAGGTGCGCTCTGCTGCTGACCTCCGTACCGTCATCCCCAAAATCTGTATCATACTGCAATTGGAGATCTTGATCTCCTTTTTCAATGGTAGGAGGGGCAGATACAAGAGCTGGAGCGGGACGCGGCGGCGGCGACGGACGAGCACTTGGTGCTGGCCTAGGAGTTATATTAATCTGAATGTTCTGCTTGGGCCATTGGATAAAGGTCCCACGTGCAGCTCCAAGGGTCAGAACTTCGTCATTTGGTGGGTGCGGGAGAGTGAAGCCAACCCAATCAGGCTTTACCATGTCCACTTGAACTTTGGCATGGCCGGCTAGCAGCTGCCCCCCATGTACTCGGGTCTCCGGCGTGGGCTTGAACACAAGACCCTCTGCGGCAGGAATTGCAAAGTCTTTTGTCACCCTAATGACTAGGGTGCACGATATGGGTCCCTGCAATAGATTCATACGTGTCTTTATAATATGTTATAATCTACTGTGGTGCTAAGAGAACATATACGTTTTGTGTTGGTTTTACCATTATGTGGTCCACCGCAGTGGGGGCTGGTTGTTCTTGTGCCGCCGCCCCAGTAGATGCGCAGCTGCTACGCCTCTGCGTAGGGCTCGTTTCTACTATGGGAGCGGCAGCAGGCTCGCTTTCCCTGAGGCGTGCCTCCACCCGAGCCTCCACTTGTAACAACTTCTCATCGAACTCTTCTCGGAGCTCGTTTCTAATCTCCTCTCGAAGTTGTTCCTTAAGGCGTGCATCTTTCTGCGCCTTTGAAAGCTTGTGCTTCCTGTACTGCCACGTGTATTGAGGAAACCCAACCTTCCATGGAACATTGGAGCCAATGCCCCTTGTCCGTCCACGGTGTTCTTCGGTTCCCAACACTTTCGTGAGGATGTCATCCTCGCGAAGTTGTAAGCAGACCTCTTGGGAGGCCTGTCTCTCAGCAGTCATGTCGACCTGCGATACCGTTAGGACGAATTTAATCAAGAGTACGATACAACCTAACGAAACATACTCTACGTGTGGTACTTACGATTTTCTGGTACACTGCTTGATCTTCGGGATTTGGGAACGTAAGTGTTCCGTCACTATTCTTCTTCATCCACGCCCTTGCCCAGTTCCTTGCTCGGGTGGTCGGGATATCACCAAAAACTGGCTGGGTGGGGTTGAGGACGTATTCGGTGACCAGCGCGGTCTTGAAATTTTTCCACAAGTTGCCCATCTTGCGGATAGCCTGCCGCTTGAGTCTTGCCTCGGCCTCTGGAGGGTATTCGAAGCTTTCCTTGAACTGCTTCCAGGCCTCATCTTTTTCTTCCTGTGGGACCAGATCGATGTGGTCCTTCAAAATGGTGAAGTTCCGCCTCCCTAGGACTCCGCATATCGTTGAGAACTTTTTGACAGCTTTCGCAGGAGCCGTCGGAAATCCCAGATCGTCCACCTCTGCTATGGTGTACACTTCCTTAGGGATCTTATTCTGGGTCCTAGGAGCCCGGCTCGATGTTGTCCCACTAGTAGTCGCTGACATGGGTTCGACTTGCTGCGATATTTTCTATATAACTGTTGTACGGCAAGAAAGTTAAAAAAAGGTGTACTACACATGTATACCTTGATTAATGCGACAAACATACTGTATATTACATCTCCACCATTATAGTATACAAATATATACGTACCATTGTAATATACGGTCGACATCGTATAAATTTAGTGTCAAATTAGTACTACAATGAATTAGTATGAATTAATACTTCATAGTATAAATTAATACAATGAATTACTATGAACAATTCTTAATTTAGTGTAATATACTATATATATTTATTGTAATAATTCATTGTATACTATATTAATACTAATATAGTAATTGTATAAATTAATAATTCATACAAATATACTATAGCATAGTATATTTGTACTATACAATGTACTAATATACTACAGTACTAATTCATACAATGTACTAATATACAATGTACTATAGTATAAATTAATAATTCATTGTACACTATATTAATACTAATATACTAATTGTAATATATTATGAAATACTATGAATATATTCAATGTTTGATATTTTAACAATGAGCGATGATGTCCCCATCCTTAACTTGCAGGAAGAATTCCCTTTCGATGAATGTAACTAAACAATCTTCAAATATTGTTGCCCCATCTTGCTTCCTACCAACTAAGCAATATATGGACTATGGCATACTAAGTTCTGTAAATTCCAGTTTCCTACCAACTAAGCAAGTGTGAATACTGAATAGTAGAACAAATCAAAATCAGTGAAATCGAACTTTACTGACCTCAAACCGTGGACGAAAATGGGAAAGAAGAAGGACGGCGGCGTTGAGGAGGCGCCGGTGACGAGGAGGAGGACGGCGTCGAGGAGGCGGTGGCGTCGCGGAGGCGGACAGCGGCGGTGAGGTGGCGGCGGCAGCATCAAGGAGAGGACGACGGCGGCGAGGAGAAGGAGGACGGCGGCGGCGAGGAGGAGGAGGCGGCGGTGGTCGGTGAGGTGGCGCTTGGAGGGAGGAGGCGGCGGCATGAAGGAGTGATAGTGAGACTTAGAGTTAGATCTGGATCGGTAGAAAACCTAGTCGTAGGTCATCACCATCGGGCACAAGTACTAAGCCTGATACGGATGACAATCATCCGTGACGAGCACAAATAACAAGCCTGATACGGATGACACACATCTGTGACGGGCATAAGTAACAAGCCGATACGGATGACACACATCCGTGACAGACATAACTAACAAGCCCGATACGGATGACATACATCCGTGACGGGCAGAACTACTATGCTTGATAAAGATAACCTCATCTCTAACGGGCATTATTTATATGCCCGATAGAGATAAGCTCATCCCACTATAGAATTAAAATATTTCTTATTAATTGTATTTAATAATGATATTTAAGTTATAAAATCATTTATAATTAACTTATACCCGATTTAAAATTGCTATTACATTTTTAAATGGTGTAAAATTTCTGTTAAATTAAAATATGCCTTATTAAATTAGTTTAAAACTGCTATTAAATTTTAAAAAATTATTATAATTAACATATGCCTTATTTAAACAGTGTAAATTTGCTATTAAATTTTAAAAACCATATGAAATTAAAATATGCAGATCATAAGGCACCGGTACAAAATACTTCATTACTTATATTAATTTGCAAATTACAGTACTACGAAGACTCTATTTACAAGGATATGCCTTCCCAATGGTCAGAACGAGCGTATGCCACTTCGTCTTCGGGATCATCGTCAAGGTCGATCTAAGGTCATCTTGTTTGACGGTGTAGAATGTGTATCCATTGATATCGTACCCTTGCCATGTGTCAACATCCCAGCTTGGGCCCCTTGCCAACCTTCGTATTATCTCACTTGCTCCATCAGTCGACCGTGCAATACGATTCTTGAATCATTCGTTGAAGCGAGTACTATGTTCTCTATTGATCCACATATCTGATCGACCCATGTTCTCCTGTTGGATCTTCGCCAGATGCTCCTCAAAGTATGGAGTTACTTCGGCCATATGTTGTAGCACAACGAAATGAGCCTGCGCATAGGATGCTGATCTTGTAACAATTCTTTTTCTGCCTGTTGTGCCAAGGCCTGCCAACCTTCCTTCATGGCGAGACACAGGAACTCCGATAGGATCAGTCTCGGCCATGTAATCGATGCAGAACTCAATAACCTCCTCCATCGTGTACCCTTCAATGATGCTTCCCTCTGGTTTTGCTCTATTTCGAACGTACGACTTAAGAACTCCCATATACCTCTCAAACGGGTACATCTCCCTTAGAACAGCTGGACCACATAGTTTTGTTTGCTTCACTAGATGAGTTTTGTTTGCTTCACTAGATGAACAGGGAGATGAACCATGATATCGAAGAAAGACAGTGGAAAATACATCTCCACGTGACACAGGGTATTGACAATATCAGCCTGCATCTTATCTAGATCTTCGGGATCTATAATCTTCTGACCGATTACATTGAAGAAAGCACAGAGCCGTTGGATCGTGTGACGGACTTTGGGTGGTAGAATGCCTCTGATAGCAACTGGCAAGATCTGTGTGATTAGCACGTGGCAATCGTGAGACTTCATTCCAACCAGTTTTAGATCCTCCAATTTAACGTACTTACTGATCCTTGCTAAATAGCCCGAAGGAACCTTAATATCAGCCATTCATGATAGCATTGTGATCTTCTCATCCTTCCACAATGTGTGGCAAGCTGGTGGGAGGTACACTCTTCCTGTCTCTTCATCTGTAACAGGCTGAAGCTCACTGCGAATATTCAATTCCTACAGATCTAGGCGAGCATTCAACTCATCCTTTGTCTTTCCAGGCATATTAAGCAGTAGCCCGAGCAAACTATCACAGCAGTTCTGCTCTACGTGCATTAGATCAATGCAATGTCGGACCTCAAGATCTTTCTAGTATGGTAGCCGCCAAAATATGGATTTTTTCTTCCACATACCCTTATCATTTTCCTTGCCACGTTTTCTTTTCTTCCGAAACTCATTAGCTATGTCTTTGACCATGTCGTGGACTTCGTCTACAGACAAATCCTTGGGAGCAGTTCCAAGTTCTCTCCGACCGTTGAAAATTTTCTTCTTTCTTCTAAAGGCGTGGCGTAGCGGGAGCCATCTCCTATGACCCATGTAAACCATCTTTCTTGATTTCTTCAGCCACCTACTGCGTGTATGTTCCATACAGTCAGAGCAAACTTTCTTTTCTTTCACGGTTTGTCCAGAAAGATTACCTAGTGCAGGATAGTCGTTAATGGTGCAGAACAATAGAACTCGTAGCTTGAAGTTATCCTGACCATATGCATCCCAAGTTTCCACACCTTTCCAAAGAATCTCAAGATCATCGATAACAGGTTCCAAGAACACATCGATATCATTGCCCGGTTGTTTTGTACCTTGGATTAACAAGCACAACATAATATATTTCCTTTTGAAGCACAACCATGACGGGAGGTTATAGTTCGCAATAAGAACGGGCCAAGTGCTATGAGAACTGCTCATATCTTCGAAAGGATTCATGCCATCCGTACACAGACATATCCTCATGTTTTTGGGATCGGCAGCAAAGTCTTTGTGCATTCGATCGATATTCCTCCATTGAATCGAATCCGCAGGGTGCCTTAGCAAACCGTCGTTCTTTCTATCTTTGGCATGCCAACGCACTAACTTTGCTTCCTTGGGGTTGGCAAATATTCTCTTGAAGCGATCGATGATAGGTAGATACCACACAACCTTCGCCGGACCACCCCGCTTTGACTTCTTTTCCTCCCCCGCACTTTTCTTTCGCTTGTATCGAGAAGCCTTGCATACAGTACAAGCATCTAGGTCCGCATATTGCTTGTGATACAATATGCAGTCGTTTGGACAAGCGTGAATTCTACGGACCTCTAACCCTAGGGGATACAGAACCTGCTTTGCTTCATATGTCGTCTCGGGCAATGTGTTCTCTTCAGGAAGTATGACCTTCAATATTCCCAAAAGTTATGTAAAACTCTTGTCTGTCCATCCACTACTTGCCTTCAGCTTTATTAGGTCCAAGGTAGCTGACAATTTGGTGTGCTTTGCCTTGCATCCGGCGTATAGAGGTGTCTCGGAGTCACTGACCAACCTATTGAACTTCATGGAATCTCTCTCGTTGTGAGCTTGCTCTTCAACGTCACGTAACATCTCTTGCAGCATATCAGGATACACATCAACCATTTCACCGCCCAATGGAGATGGTATAAACATGTCATGCTCATCTTCATCTTCATGATTGTCTGCACCACTTCTGTCTGCAGCTGCACCACTACCCGATTCTTGCTCTTCATGCTTCACCTAACATGTGTAGCCCTTCATGAATCCCCGTTGTATCAAGTGAGAGTGTACCTCCTCTCCACTAAACATATATCATTTTTGCAATCTCTATATGGACAACACATGTATTTGCTATTTCTTCTTCTCCTATCCTCCTCCGCAACGTTCATAAAACTTAAAACGCCATCTCTATACTCCTTGTAATGACGTTTTAAAGTTGTCGCATTCATCCAACTTCGATCCATCGCTGTAAAATTTAATAAAATATTAGTTAACATACTACTAAATTAAAAAAAATTATTACTACCTTTTTACTTACTTCTAAGATTTTTCTGTTTTTCTATGGAAAAAAATAACAAAAATTCGCCCCCTTCAACCTCCCACAAAAATAGTGAATAGTAGGATAACTTCAGACAACGGTCGGGTGGTCTCTTTATAGTGTGCAAAATATATCTCAATCGGGCCAATGAACAGACATCTCTAACGGACGCACAGTTATCTCTAATGGACATCAATAAAAGCCCGACACAGATATAAGTCATCGGTGACGGGCTTTAAAGCCATCTCAATCGGGCCATCTTTGGAGCCCATCACTGATGACTTTTATCTCTGACGGACTCTGTAGATGGGCCCGATTGAGATATGCTCTCAATCGGACCTAAATCTGTGTCCGTCACAGATGAGTGTCATCGTTGACGGGCTATATGTACTTGGGCCTAGAGTATGACTGTACGAGTACATCTACAACGGTGCAAATTTAGGCCCGATTGAGATGACTTCGTTCTGACAGCCCAAGTAGTCCAGGCATAATTGAGCCCGTCACAGATGATAGGATTTGTACTAGTGAGCCACAACAGTTGACTTGATATTAAAATGGGCAATTGGTTCCATACAGTTGGCCATTTGGAATTTCATTTTAAAGATGATTATTCTTTGCCAATTTATCCTGTCTTTACTAAATATGCCCATAGGCCGTCTCCACTTCCTATACACGGCACGACTTGGACCATCAACTGTACATCCGAAGAGTTAGGTGTTAGACACCAGCAGATCAATAATTAGTGTTATGAATAATAAATAAATTGGGTGCATGTATTTGTCACTATATAACTACGACATAAAGAGTACCATCGGAGGGACCAAGCCCCTTAGCCATACGGAGCTGCGAGCACAGAAGCTTCTCCAGGTTACCACTTCTGCATTTGCTTTTCTTCTCTAGTAATTCTGCTTTAACTTATAACTTATAACTTATATGATGAAGATTATAAGTTACATTCCTGATGGTCTGCTGAGAATGTTCATGTTCATTATTTTATCATCCCTTGCTACGATTCGTAGTTTATGTTTATGCATGGCCCCAAAATGGCAGTAATTGATGGCTTTACAACTGCTGAAAATTTTGAGAAGGGGTTTTCATTGGTACGGTCCGTCCCATTCTGCGGAAGTAGCAAGATAGTATTTGAATCTTGAACAAGGAGAAATGGAACATAATGATCCTACTTTTATGGGATTAACTAGGAAGGTGACCCACGCGTATGCACGAGTATTTATATTGTTGAAAGGTAAGATTATAGTTTATTTCAAAATTGTCTCATAGATAGGGAACTAAAGATTAAACAATGTCCTTTTAAAATGATTAAGAGATTCTATTTTTTAAAAAATATCTCAAAAAAACATTCATCGACTCTTTGAATAGAAGATAGATTAAGTTCATACCATGCAAATATGGTTACAAGCGAAAATTGCAAGATCAAAGAGCTGAATCGCCTCAGGAAGGCACATGACAAACAAATTAAGGGTAAATTAAAAGTTGGATTTTCTCCTCTATATAAGTTCAACAATTTCATATTTTCTCCATAGTTCTGAAGAACTTTAAAGGGTGTTGGTGCACACAAATCACCTACACAATTGCTTTGCTTGGTAGTGCAAAATATCAATATTGTTTGAAGCTAATTTCTTTTGTTTTTGCAAGTTTGATGGTTTTCTTTGAAACAATATTTGTTTGAAATAAGACCATATTATATAAATTTAATTAGTATGGATAGTTTACTTATAAATTTTGGAGTGTTTTATAGTAAAGTTTATATCTGTCGTATAGTTTGGTTATATAAAAATATAGTTTTGTTCAATAAGTTCAATATAATTTACATCACCAGAATTAAAAAAAATTGTAAAACCATCCATGACTACTTAAAAAATTTCGTTTGTCTAATTTTTTTTAAAAAATTCAAATAAGCACATATTTTCCTTCTTATCGGTGTCTTTGTCATTATTCATAATCAAAGAAAAACTTCTTATACAACTGACATATTATGCCGTCACTCGATCACATATAGATGTAAACTATTTGTCATTATTCTCGGTCCACTTATTACTCGGTGGTATCCTCCACTCACCAATCATCTTAGATAGTCATAGACCATATTTTATCTAATTTATCTACTTATTTATTTTATATAAGGGGCAACAACACGCTGCTCCTCTCTCGTGCATGGGACACATGGTCTAAATTTTTTTTCCCAAAGCAAGTTCTTAATTAACACATGTAATGTAATTAGAATATTACCTGTGTAATATATATATATATATGTGACATAGGGTAATTTTTGTTCGAGCTTCACCCTATTTATATACATATAAAGAGAAATTAATTATATTTAACTCGCGGTGCTTGATTCTTCTTCTCTCTACATCACATCTTTGATTTGTTTTCATGTTATTAAAAAACCAATAGTTATCCATTGATGACTTGATATGTCTTCACCTTGACAAAACAGACCGCAGTGTCGTGATCTCCCTAGCTGCCTTAGGTACGACGCCTTGTCATGCGTGCAGAAGGCAGTGCAGAGAAACATAGAGAGGTCTTCCGAGGCTTTTGTTTTTTAACAAAAGATAGATCTGATTGTCCAAAATAATAGGTCCACCGGTTTAAGAAAAAATTGATGAATAAACATTTTTATTAAAAATAGTCTAAAATAATGGATACATAATATAATATCATGGTGTAAACTTTATTTTTAAATATGGTTGAGCTAATTTATTTATGTCCGTACAAACAATTATATGCTGATATATTCCATGTTTGTAAAGTAACTATTATTTAAAATGTATTATCACTAACAATAATAATATTTGGTGTCTCAACTAAACACATGGAAAAAGAAAAAAAAGGGGAAAAGAGGGAAGGTTACGTATATACCTCCTGAATGGAAGGAAAGGTGGGACTACGTATACGCAAGGGAGGAGGAGAGTTGGAACCATACATAGTCTCTGTTCAGTTTATTTTAAGAAATTTAATTGTTGACGCCGAATCCGTTCCGCCGATGTGGACCCGGCGCGTGGATACACGAAGGCCTAGGAGATCTGCTTAGCTCCAGTGCAGGTCCTAAAATTGATGTAGCGCGGGCGTGCCAGTCAGTTTGATCCTGCCACTGACAAGATATGCAAAATAGCAGAACAGAAGGTCTATCGGCCGATAAGCCGATAGGGCAAAAACGTATCGGCCGATAGGCCGATAGCCAAAACATTCAATCAGCCGATGGGCCGATGGCACAGTTTCAGCCAATGCCGACACCAGCCGATATAGTTAGGGTTTCGAACCATCAGCCGTGTACTAAGCAAACATCTATATAGAAGCGATCGGCTGATGATAACATAATAATATAGCAATATAATATAGCATAGACCAATCATATGATAAAATAAACATTGATCTGAAGATTAAAGCACACATCGGCCAAAGGTCCGATGGCATAAACTCTCAATAAGCAGATAAACAATAAATACTCTGTTGTCATCGGCCAGATCCAATCTGTATGTAAAACTCTTGGGCCGATGCAACGTCAAGATAACTCACCAGTTGAAACCCCGGTGAAACCCTTATTGGCAATCGACAAGCAGCCTAGAGATTACGATTCTAATCACGACTTAGCGGCACCAAGTATGAAAAGAAATGAAAGATCTAGACAATCAAGCCCTCGATTGATTTTCGGGGTGGTAGATACCTTAGCCAATCTAATCTAGTGAGGCGATTTAATCGATACCGGCGTAAACCCTAAAACGAATCTCCGCCGATATGACTAAATCGAGACGCCAAACCAGATTGACTAAGATATATGATAATAGGTGCTTACGTTGACGAGATCAGAACGTCGAAGCCCTAGCCCCGACAGCGCAGGCAGCCATAACGAGACTTACCCCTCGCAGGAAGGGCATGAACTCGCTGAAGAAGACGAAAAGTAAAGGTTGGCGATGCGCTAAAGTTGTATTGATCGTGAGATAAAAATTACATAAACCTCAGGCTTACATATTTATACCCATAGGCTAACAAAGATCCTAACAGAATACGACTCAAACTTTCCTAAAGATAAAAGGAAACAGATAAAGTCCTTGCCGGACACTAACACACTTTCCTAAAGATAAAACAGAAAGCTAACAAACTCTTCCTAATTAATAGATACAAGCTGCATCCTTCTTCAACTCGGTCTTCTCTGGATAAGATCTTCCCGAATCTAACAAGAATCCGACTGCTGTTGGTGGTTGGTTTTAAGAAAACCCATATCGGCCAATATAAGACTCTAGGCCGATACCAACCTTGAGCCGATATGGATCCTGGACCGATGAGAACTTTGGGGCTTACTAACTTCTGGCGTTAACACTAATCTAACGAGTTATAATATTGGACCCATCGATTTAAGTGAAAATCAAGGGATAGATGTTTTGCTTTTTTCTCAGATTTTCTAGGATTTTCTCTAATTTATTAGAGCGTCATGTGTTGGTTTGAGAGCGTTTTGAGAAAGTTTAATGGACTTTTAGGGTTTGTTTGGTTCCAGGGACTTTTTTTTAGTCCATGTCACATCAGATGTTTGAGTACTAATTAAGAGTATTAAACATAGACCAATAATAAAACTAATTGCATAAATGAGTGCTATTTCACGAAACAAATTTTTTAAGCCTAATTAATCCATAATTAGCACATGTTTACTGTAGCATCACATCGGCTAGTCATGGATTAATTAGGCTCATTAGATTCGTCTTGCAAAAAAGTCTAAGGTTATGAATGGGTTTTATTTTTAATCTACGTTTAATACTTCTAATTAGTGTACAAACATCCGATGTGACAGGGACTAAAAAAAAGTCCCTGAAAATAAATAGAGTCTTAGTATATAATAGATAATAGATATGGGTATACAATAGATCATGACCAAGAGAGACCCAAAAGGTCAAAACATATCCCTATGTAAATTTTTAGGAGCTTTGCTCTAAACAAGAATCCAAAAGTCAGGATCCCCTTCACAGGGTTGTCACTCTCCACAGCGGCGAAGTTCAATCAGCTAAGCCGTCGGCGGCACCCATGCATGCAATGAGTCCGCACTCCACGAGCGAAGATGCCGCCACTATGCTATGGTGAGGAAGTCTGAAATTGGTTGAGGGTAAATGGCCATGTCAGCGACAGGATGCCATGTATGAAACGAATTTTAAGATGCAGATCAGGAACCTCCACCATGATGGAGAGCTTCATGTGTTCTCGTGAGGATGAGGGAAAAAGAAAAGAACTGCTTACTGGGGAGTCGAACACATGACGGGGCCGGATGGCAGCAGCAAGTTGCAGCGAGGGACGCGGAGGTGCCCAGCTAGATTGTATCCGGCCGGTGAGCTTGCCGTCGCCGTCGAGGATGAATATGGAGGCACGTCGTGGGAAGGGGATCGGGAGAAACGATATTACCGGTGTTGGGGGGACCCTCTCAGCGAAAACAGACTACCATGCGAAAATCCATTTTTGCCCTTTCACTTGTTCAACAAATGCGGACGAAGTGAAAGATACCCGCACGCGATTCCCATACCTCACAGTACCCAGGATTGTGGACCATCAGATCTATCTGAATGGATGGCTATGATTGTAGTACCGGGAGGTACCAAAAGATAAGCTGGATGATAAAAAATCTCTTTTGGAACTTCATTTAGGCCATCTCTTGGAGGAAAGCAATATATTCAATACCTTCATTTAGGCCATCTCTTGGAGGAAAGCAATATATTCAATACCTCAAAATTGGTTAATGAATCCCCAAAATAGGATTTTGGGATGTAATTTTGGATATCTCTTGGCTATTCTCTTAGACACAACGGTGAGAACCTTAGACTTCATGCATGTATCATCAGGTTACCCGCAATTTACAATTTCTTTGAAGATAACGAAAATAGTTTACCATCGTGGTTCACGAATAACTGTGTCTCAATCACAGTACTACTCCACTGTTAGAGTATTTGGTGCCGCAAGGCCCAAACCTCAACTGCGTACGTTGATAATTAGACCCTTACAATTTGTTTGTTAGAGCCTGCCACACCTCTTAAAACAGTTCATTTTCATCTGATAATGTTGTGTCCCCTTACGATCAATTACCTTAACGTACTAGACCTGTCCCTTTTTTTACTGTAAACAAGGACACAGAAGCTAGGTCCAATAGGAGATACATGAGAGCATATGGCGGACGAGTTACAGCACATGGATGAGATGCCCAAGGATCTTACGTTCGATTTGATAAAAAGTATCACAGATGATTTTTCTGTGAAGAACCAAATTGGTCATGGTGGGTATGGAATGGTTTACAAGGTACGATTAATATTTATATTATCTTTTGTTTTGCGGGGAATATTTATATTATCTATATTCCATTCATAACCCCATATTAAGAAGATATTAGTTTTGACAGGGAGTACTGGAAAATGGGAAAGAGATTGCTGTGAAGAAGCTCTATCTCTTGCCATCACTTGATGATGTGCAGTTTAAGAATGAATGTATTAACCTTATGAGGATCCGACACCAAAATATTATACAGTTAGTTGGCTACTGCTATGAAAAAAAAGGTAAGTTTGTCTGGGACAACGGAGATTATGTTTTAGTTCACGAGGTGGAGAGAGCTCTGTGCTTCGAATATTTGCAGCGTGGAAGCCTTGACAAGTATCTTTGTGGTATGAATTTGCAAGTTGGATATGTGTGTGTGTGTATATATATATATTACTATGAAGTACACAAGAAAATTGTTGTCTCAGGAAAATAATTAATTGTTTATGGTTCAGATGAATTCGGAGGATTTGATTGGTGCACACGTTACATAATAATTAAGGGGATCTGTGAGGGTGTAGACTACCTTCATAATGGACCGCAAGGTCATATTTTCCATCTCGACTTAAAACCTAGCAACATATTGTTGGACAAGAACAATGTGCCCAAAATTGCAGATTTTGGGTTGTCAAGACTCTTTGGTGAAACATTATCACATCATACAACAACAAAGTTTATAGGAACAGTGTAAGTTGATCAAACATGACAAATTAATCCCAGATTTTTACATAAATTTTGCCCTTTTAAAAATGACAGGTAATTCTCATTAGCCATCTTTTTTCTAGAAAGCCAAAACACACAATATAATCTTGTTACAGGAACACATAAATTTTGTTTGCTATTCACACTTTTATGTAAGAATGTACATGAACTTGACTGATGTTATTGATCATGCAGCGGGTACATGCCACCGGAATACATAGTGAAATGCCATATCACAGATAAATTTGACGTATTCAGTCTGGGTGTCATAATCATAGAGATAATGGAAGGACCTAAGGAATGGTCAAAACGGGCTGACATGTCTCCCCAACAATTCATCGAACTCGTAAGCAATTTTCTATCTAGCAAGCTTTGCCTTAATTTTCCACACGCACATTATATATATAACTTTATGATTCAATTTCTCAGGTACAAGAAAATTGGGTAAAAAGATTTCAGCAGGCAAAGCCGATGTATACATCAGGGGAAGTAGATAGTCTTCAACTTCAAGTGAAGACATGTATAGAAATGGCGTTGCAGTGTGTGGAGCCTGAGCGACTGAAAAGACCTACGATAGCCGAGGTTGTCAGCAGATTGAATAAACTAGATGATACGGTTCGGAAAATATCACCGTCACTTTTACCTCATAAGCCCCCAACTGATGCAGTGTCACCAGGGGACCAGGTATGATCACAGGCATTGCACACCAACTCTATTTTCGCCAATATTCGTAACTTTACTTGCTGAAGGTGTTGTGAAAAAAATGTAAATATCTAAATTTAAATTTGTCTAAAAAATCTAGTGTGAGATGCCTTATATTTAGATATTTTTTACAATGGTCTATACTGGTATTAGAATTAAGATAGATATTTCATTTTCGTTTTCGTCCAACGAAACACATATATTATACTGCCATCTCAATGGGAAACTGTCTTAAACCCTTGAGACCTTGTTTATTCAAACACCATCTATGAGAAATTCTAAAAGAAATGATAACATTATACAACATGTATATACCACTTTACGAAAAGGTATATGGGAGGATATTCTTCGATGGATTAGAATCCATAAT
The DNA here is from genome assembly GCA_008326285.1 of Oryza officinalis. Taxonomy (NCBI): domain Eukaryota; kingdom Viridiplantae; phylum Streptophyta; class Magnoliopsida; order Poales; family Poaceae; genus Oryza; species Oryza officinalis. The sequence continues at coordinate 29,477,913 of BDMV01000011.1, read as the reverse complement.
TGATTTTTACTAGTGGTAGAACTCATAAGTCAATAGCTTAGATTGTTTTGTTTGACGACAATATTGGTAGTAGCTAGAACTGCCAGTACTTGTTATATACTTTTTTCTATAATTTTTACAATAGTTACTACTGGTAGTAGAATAAATCGAGACATATCGATATCATATTTTCTTATCCAACATACATATCATTTCTATTTATACCACCACCTTAACGAATTAGAAAATGATTTAGCTTGTTTTCACTGTTATTAATACTTTTTGTAGAATCCTACAAGTACAAACCATCGTACAAGTGTCCTTTTTGTTATGCATCCTCTCCCAATATAAGTCAATATACAACATATATGTGCACAAACCAGTGATGCACTGTGAATCTAAGACATCTTTCAATTCGATTTGCCCGTGTATAGATCGCAAGTACCTCAAAATATAATGCGGCGACGACATTTGAGGAGAAGTCTCAGCTGAAAACAAGCAAAGAAGAAAAAAGAGGAGGAAATGACCAGGAGGTGCAAATTTACCCCTAAGATTTAATTGTTTTTTGTACATTGTCTCTATACTATCTTTCTAATTTGTTTTGGTTGATCCATGCTGGCCAGGCTGTGCTTGCAAAGATTGGGCCCTGGGGAGGAAATGCAGGGAAAGCTCACAACATCAAGGTGGCGTCCCATCGCTTGCTAAGTGTCACAATCTGGTTTGCTGATATAGTTGATGCACTTGCATTTTCTTACGTTGACCTTAAAGGGAAGAAACACCATGCAGGGCCATGGGGTGGCCCTGGTGGAAGTGCTCGTACGGTAAGCTACTAATCAGTTTTGTATGTTCCCATCCTTCACTACCTCGATTTTCACATACTATCTTCGTCTCATAAAAATTAAATTTCTACCTTTAAACCTTTGTCTCGTAAAATTTGTATTTTTATTAATATAGGATCCAACAAACTGATTACATCAAAATATGTTTCCTTGTAATCCGCCTTCCTTTCATCCTATCTCTAATCCGTTGTCTCAACCTTCCTTTTAATTAGATTTATATATAAAATATATGCATGTATTGTATTCATTAAATAAAGTTATTATGGTCATTTGTCTATCCTCCTAATCTATCCTCAATTCTCTAGAAATTCAATATTTATGGGACGGAGGCATTACATGTTTTCTAAACTGTTAAACAACATGATTTTTTTTAAAAAAAGAAAATTACTTTAAAAGATCATATTAATCTATTTTTAATATTTTTTAGCTAATACTTAATTAATTAATTTGTCGCTTTGTTTTTTTACATGGAGAATTAGTTCCCATCCCATATTAAAAAACACAGCCTTATACTTCCTCCATCCTTTCTTACATTTTGTCGAATAAAGAAAAATAGAGAGAGTATTTATTGATCGAAAATGGGATTTTTGTCAATTAAATTGAGACCCACAATTGCACATTCACACACACTCTCACACACGTTTCGACGAGCACACACCCATTAACCCACACTCAAGAAATAAATAGGCTAACATAAGTACACAACAAACCATTCATGACCTGAATAATCCTATTAAAAATCCTCGTGAGTGAACAACGCTCATATATATGGGATTTTCCCCCCAAGCTAGTAGTATTCAATATTTATCTTGTTAGTCAGCCGTATCTATGCTAAAAGTTTTTTTTTAGAAAAAAAGAAATGCTGGATGTTAACCATCTCCACAACATTAGTTGCAAGCATAACAAATTGTTTGACCTCTTGCAGGTTCAGTTTGGGCCATCAGAATTTCTGATGGAAATTTCAGGAACAACTGGCCCATATGTATGTGCAGTGGCCGATGTTGTAAATTCACTTACCGTGATCACAAATACTGGTACCTACGGACCTTTTGGACAGGGAGGGGGAACAGCTTTCCACACTTCGCAGAGCAATGGAAGCATTGTTGGCTTCTTCGGGCGTGCAGGGGTTTTTCTTCATTCGATCGGTGTCTACGTTAGTCCCAATCGACCAACTCTTGATTTGAGCAGACATTTTAGAGATGTGGTGCAAGTAAACTCCGAGCCTGAGACAGTTGAAGAGGAAAGAAGAAAGTGGGAGGATGAGGTACTTTTTTTTTAATCCTAGTTAATTTATCATAGTTTGGCATCATTAAAAGTTTTCACAAAAAAAAAAGAAGATCATCCTCAAAGTTTACAAGCTGACGAATTTTTACTTGACTGATTTGTGTTGGTAAGGCACTTACCAAGTTCGGCCCGTGGGGAGGCAGCGGAGACATGGATCGCGACATGGAGGTGGTACCTCACCGTTTAGAAAGCTTGACAATTTGCAGTGCAGATATCATCAACTCGCTTGCCTTCTCATACAACGACCATAATGGGAAGCAGCATACAGTTGGTCCTTGGGGTGGTGATGGTGGCGGTGCTTTCACGGTGAGTGAAGGAATCCGAAAATAAAGTTTTTCTTTTAGTTTTGAAAGAAGATTAATCAAGCATGCTTTTTATTCAACACATTCTATTATTGAACAGGTGTGATGTCATCGTTTTGTCTTGTTGCAAAAACTGATGTAGCCTGATATTCTCTCCGTTTCAAATTACTTCAATCTAGTTTTGTCCTAAAACAAATTAAACTTATATCTTCGATCATCGATTTCGAGAAACTATAAAAAAAAGCTTTCACATTATGAAATTCCCACATTGTTAAACTATACGGATTTTAAAAAATTAATAGTCAAAGATAGTTTTTAGTTTTTACTTACGCAAAGTTAAAGCGACAAGCAATTTGAAATCGATGGAGTATTTATTTGAGTAATTTTAGGTTTTTCGAAAAGGTATAATTTTAGGGTTAATTTGTGGTGTACTACCTTAGCTTCTAGTAATTCTTTTCTAGTGTGGACTGTGGACTGGAGTTACCTGGAGCTACATAAATTTAAATAATTTGAAAATATAATACCTCTCAATACTTCCTTAGCTACTTTTTTTAAAACAAAAAAAATCTCTATTCATTGACGCAGATTCGGCTTGGCGCTTTTGAGCATATAAAGGGGCTTTCTGGAACAGTCGGTTCATTTGGCATGCTACAAAATGTCATAACATCGCTTAAGTTCACGACGAATCACAACCGCACTTATGGACCTTATGGAAAAGGAGGAGGAACTCCATTCATCGTTCCAGTGGAGGATGCTGCCAGCATTGTTGGCTTCTTCGGCCGTGCAGGGCCCTGTGTTGAGGCCCTTGGGGTCTATATTCGCACATACTTGTAGCTCTTTTTCTATGCTATTTTCTCGTTGAGGGAATTCATTCGATCTATAACATTGAGTTTATCTCAGTTTAACAATTTTTCATTGATATTGTTGTATAATATACTAGCGAGTTTATCAATTGATTTATAATACGTTGGCTAGGTCCTTTTTCATAAATACCCAAAATACCCTTTAAAACATACAAGGTTAACAATTGATTAATCCCATTAAAAGTTTAAAAAATATACGGATTCTTTTATATAGCCTCCTTACACAACATGAAAGTTTTTATATAAGTTTTAAGTTTCTTTTTGATTTTTTTAAAAAGTTATTTTTCTGTGATATACGAGAGTAAAATTGCTTATGCAAAAGATAATAGTAAAAAACTTTATGTAGCATAAGAAAGATGATTTACATTAAAAACAAAAACATAAAAAAGTATTCTACATAACATATATCAGATAAATTATATTATATAAAAAAATAGAAATGTAAGAATCTTGAAACTTATACATAAACTTACACATTATGTAAAGAGGCTAAAAAAATTATATTTTTTTGAAACTTCTGATAAGATAAATGAATTGTTAATCTTTTAGTATATAAGGGTATTTTGGGTATTTTTAAAACAAAACACAATCCAATTGTATGTTGTAGAAGAACGGATAAATTCATGGATATATTAAAGAAAAGGACAATGTCAACTCAATGGTATAAAGTAGATTTTCTCTTTTTCTTTTTTTGAGAAACACAGTACAAATGCAGACGCTCATAACACACGCACACTCACCCCTATGAATGTACACACGCACACCCTATCCTTATTAGCACATTCGAAAGACTAGGCCGACATATTTTGAAATTGACGAAGTCACCAAATGTCAACTCAATGGTATAAAGTAGATTTTTTCTTTTTCTTTTTCTTTTGAGAAACACAGTACAAGCGCAAGTGCTCATAACGCGCGCACACTCATCCCTATGCACGCACACATGCACACTCTATCCCTATGAGCACCTCCGAAAGACTGGACCGGCATATCTTGAAATTTACGAAGTCATTATGGTTCGTCACCACGAGCGTCTCGCTGTCGACAGGTATATCTTGAAATTGACGAGGTCATCACGCTGTTGATAGGTACGTCGTCTATCATTGAAAGAATAATTAGCCGTAAATGTAAGCACCCGTGTTAAATCTAAAATTTAAACCCAGGTGAGCTGGTTTCACTACAAGGAACCTAACTAGTTGAGCTATACTCACTTCGCGTTCTCTTTTTCTTTTTTCTTTGTCTTTCTCTGAGAATTGTCTTTGTATGCTGATTTTGTGTCGTTGTACTGTGCAATTCTTAAAAAGCATGGATTGCATGCTAAACAATTTATTGAAAGAAATATGACAAAAATTCGGCAAGGCCCTCGGGATGGCAGGAAAGACTTCTTTTAATTTGCTTGAAAAAAAATCATGTTGCACAAATGGACGAACATGCTCTCTATGTATACGGCCAATTTAACAATTTGAACACGGCCGTCATATAATGGGAGGTATTTTTATGAGCATGCGGCTGCACAATTATAGCGGCTCACATTTTTGCGTGTACGGTGATAATTGGTGCAGCTGCAGGCTGCAACAAGCTGCATCGAACACGCCCACAGTTACTATTGAGGGAAATATATAGCTGCGAAAGGGTTAGAGAAATTAACTGATAATCTAGCACTATTTCAGGGCAAGTTGCAATTTTTTGGTTGTACACGTGGAAAATGAGATGATAAGAATGGTGAATACGACGTGGGCATCAAATTATTACCTGTCCTTGCATCTCTTACTGAAACGACACATTTAGGACATACTTGGCTAATCCGTCCGCTATGGGTAATTGAAGGGGATTTAAACACGATTGAAATGTAAAACTGATTCGACTCAATTTTCTCCCATCCTTTGATACGAGGATTAACCAACCGGCTAAAGGTTTTTAGTCTTGAACGAAAATCTAGTACTACCTTTTGTCACTGTTCAACTTGCTGGTGCCGGGTTTGAGATTTGAGATAGTGAAGGCACGCAACAGGATGCATGACACACGGCGGTTGCCTGTGCTTCGCGGCGCTTCCTTTTGATGTATTTCGATTTTTCTTTTTAGAAAGAACAATTCAGAGTTGAATTGACAGAAAGGACTTTGACTGAATTTAAGCAAAGAAGCAGAAAACTGGAAGCAGAAAATAGTAGTATATCTGAATTTCAACCTCGAGAAAGCATTCATGACCATCTCGTTTTCGGCCTCTTTTAAACCGCCCTTGAAGGTTCAGCCCAATATTTGTTACGCGCATATTGGACCCATCAGAAGAAGCCTATCAACAAATTTAGCCCAAGATGGTCCGCACGCATCCCGCAATCCCGTTCTGGTTTCTCAACGCTCGCAGGTGGAAGCCCAATAGAAGTAAAGCCCATATGCGGTATATGATTCACTCGGCCCACATGCTTGGCACGGAGGCCGCAATCCCATTCCGGCCCTCTCATCTGCCCACTGAAGAAGCCTAATAAGGTGAGAGATGCACTGGCCCGTGACCCGTGCTCCGCCGGCATTCGTCGCCAGATTGGCCGACGAAAGGTGGTCCATAAACAGATCCGGCCCATTTATTCGGCACCTCTCGCAAACCCGTTCTGGCCCAACCAATATCTCCCGAGGAAAGGCCGATAAATACAGAGCCCATACACGTCTACGTTACAGATTAGGCCCATGGAAGCTGGTCGTTCGTAAGAGCATCTCCAAGAGATGCCCAAACATGCTCCTAAAAGATAATTTTTGGGAATTTTATCAAAAACAGGTCTCCAACAGATTCCCAAATAGTATGACCCTAAAATTTACTCACACCCAAAACTGGAGCCAGGCCGAGCCAGGTTTTGGCAAAATCAACACGTTCCCAATCGCATGAATCGCGCGATATTTCGGCCACCCGCGCCGCGCCTTTATTTTTCTCTCGCGCCGCCGCCTTCTTTTTCGCTAGCTCCGGAGTCCAGACGGCGCCGCGCCCACGTTGTCTTTGACTCCTTGGCTAGGGCGCTGGCCGTCGGCGCACCACCAATCCTCTGTCCAGGGCGCGGGGTCCCACGCCGCCTCCGTCCATGAAGACGTCGTTGTGCGCCGCCTTCGGCGTCACCTCCGTCCATGCTCCCGCCTCTCCACGGGCCAGGCCGCCGCCTCCCCTTCGTCTTCAGGGCACCGCCGACCGTCCGTCCTGAGAGCCGCGGGGGCCGTCATCGTTCGCATCGTTTTCTTTCTCTGCCCCTCCGTTCAGCTCGCTGCCTCGACATGTACTTGGTACTGAATTTGTTTGAGGTGATTTTAGATTAATCATTCTCTCGCTCATTCCATTTTTTGTTCTCTCCATTGATCGAACTGATCCCTTTGAGTCAATCGACGGCGCCCAAGATTATTTGGGCAAGATTGTGCAAGTTGGTTTATGTCGTGGGAGCTTGTGATTTGGTGGTTTAGGACTCAAGTAGTCAATCGAGAGCTTGGGGTGGGCAATACTGTTGATTTGTGTGATTAGGCACATAAATGTTTTGTTCGATTGAGGTTGAATCACTGAGACTGATAGCTCAGCCTGAAATTTTCTATATGACATTGTCATGGAAAGGGAATTTAGTCTTTTCAATGGTAGAACTAGCATTGCTAGGTACATTATAACAAGATAATCATGATCAATGAACCAACCTACACAATCTTGAAGTTTGCACATGATCAGTGAGCAATAAACATGTTGTGAGTTAATACACAAATACCCTATCAATCTATCTGGCCTGCAATGATTGAGCTTAAAAATCGCCTGATATTTTAGAAGCAACTTATGGGCAATTCTGTGGCATTCAGATTATTGTGTCAAACTTCAGCCTTTTTCATAACAGTGTACTAGTGGCATGACATGATTAACTTCAGCCTTTTAATAGTGTGATCAGTACCCTGATCAGTAAGCCTTTTAATTGTTGTTGCTTATTGATCAGTACCATGATTAAATCAATTTTTTCATTTTATATTAACTCAATCTGTAGCTTGCAGAGATGGGTGAAGGTTGCTGGCTGCTTAAAGTAATGGTGATATTGGTCTTGGTGCTATTGCAGCTAATTCAGCACTGTCCAGATATGGTGTTGTTGCAGCTATTTCAGATGCTATCATATTTAGAGTTCTATTTTTCAGATTCTGTAATGCAAAACTTGTTGTATTTACAATTTAGGGGATTTAGAACTAGATGCAGTCATATTTAGAGTAGTATTATTCAGGGGATTTACTGGTAAGTCTGAATCTGTGAAGCTATTATTAAACTAGCAGGATGACCCGCGTAATTGCGCAGTTAGCACCGAAATAAAATTATATTACAATATAAAATTGTCTTATTTTTTATACATGGCATCTTTTAAAAATTGGAATAGTTCACTCGTTGGTTATATCTGTCATCATTCGTATTGTTCTGAATATATAGATCAATCTCTGAGATTAGCATATAAATTAATGACACATTGTTGCTGGGCAAAATAACAAATAAAGTAAGTAACTGTAATAATTTTTTGATTTGACTATAAATTGATCAAGCATGTCAAAAAAATCTCTATCATACTCCATTAAAATTTAAGGATTTTATAGGGAAAAAAATCCTCCATTTATATATTTTTAAGAAGTCTCGCTAGCTGCCACCACCCCTTTACTCATCTGAATACTTTCTCTCCTCTTCATTGTTGTTGCTATCCCTCGGCTTGTCCTCCAGCACAAACCATCACTTCCTTACTCCATGCTCCACTCGATTACCCATCGCTACTCTTCTTCATTAGACAACTTAAAAAAAATCAAACTTTATTATCACCGGCTTTCGTTTTTATACTTTTTAGATGCCATCACCGTCACCTTACCCTTTTGCCACCTCTCAGCTTGCTCTCCGTGGCAACCGTCGCCTCTGTACTTCTTTTCGACCCCTCCGCTTGCCTGCCACTACTCTTCATCATGCACCTTATAAAATCGAACCTTATCATCATTGAGATTCCTTTCTATATTTTTTAGAAGTCGTCATCGCCACTTTACTCCTTAATTTGTTGCCCCTCGGCTCGTTCTCCCAAGGAAACCACCGCCTCCCTACTCTTTTATCGTCTATCCACATATCAGCTCGTGCCATCTCTCTTCTTTATTGTCATCGGAGCCAAACAAAATCGGAACTTATCATCATCGTGATTACGTTAGAAGTCCCACCAGCTGTTACCGCCATCACATCCCCTGCCTTACTTGTGTTCTGCCCATTGGGTCACCCTCGTACAACTCCTACTATTTGTCACTTGAGCAGCTCGCCATCCCGTGGCCCTAGTAGGACTATTTTACATAAATCTTTTCTAATGCCCAATGGTGAAAATCGATTTATACATGTGGTTGTCTTAAGAACATCACCTGTAAAAATAATTTCTATAGGCCGACTCATTTCCACAGGCATTTAGTTTCAGGTGGCTGGCTCACCTGCTGGTGAAAACCACTTTTATCTGTCTGCAAAAATAGTTTTTTTATAGTGCATGAACACATGTGCGTATGACAACTATCTTGTACCAGGGCGAATAATATTATTTCATATCCCTTATTTGATGTTTCATCCGTTCCAAAATATAAAATTAGAAGACATATTGGATTTTTACACAGTCCATGACATTATACTTTAATAACTAATTTATTTCTAATATATTACCATCACCATTACTACAAAATTAACATCTATGAAAGCACTTTTAAATACAAATATGAAGATATCATGTGTGTGACACTAAGTATATATTGCCACTTTATTAATTATTATTAATCAAATGTTAAAATACTGATTTTTTTAAAATATGGGTGTCTTGTATTTTGGGACTGATATAAAGTATATAAAAATACCTATCATGATAATTTGGAACTAATTGGTATTATTATGCATTTGCTCTTTCTTATACAGCTTATTACCTTGTTGCAAATTTTCATGTCCAAATTCGATCTAATAAAAAACATATGAGTGTATTCACATTATAATATTTTAATCTATGTCATTGCATTTTTTAAAAAAAAATCATAAACATTTAGATAACATGCAAACGATAAGATTCACTTTCCCAGTTTTAATATGTTTATACCTGAATTTTAAGGTTACATGTAAATATTGATTATATCGATGGCATAATTAATGAGGAATAATAAATGACATCTACGTATAGCAAACTGTGAATATTAAGCTATCTTATTTGTCCTGCTTCAAAAACTATAGCCGCTGCTCAAGTCATCAAAATTTTGGCTTGTCCAAAAGCTTCCGCATGCAAGGAGCAACGTAGCTCATGACTCATTTAATCCGCTTCATTAGCAATGAAAACGGACGGAATGGTCGGAAAAACCCTATTTCTACTTCTGTTTCTATATTTTTTGGCAGAAACGAGATCGGGTTCGGAAAATGCCGGTTCGGAAAACGGAATCGGGATATGCGGATGCATGAAAACGAACCAATGCGGTTGGAAAATCAACAGAAACGGTTGGAAATCGGAAACTTAAGCCGGAATAACGCACATGTTTACACTCACAATCACACAAATGTTTGACAACAAAAATAGCTAGAACATGGATTCAAATATGACAGTTGGCAGACTTAGTTCAAATTACATGATAGATGACACACTCAGTTCAAATCACAACTAACAAATAAAATGAGCTGGCATAAACACCAAACACAGTACTACAGTAGTAGTATAGTACAATACACAACACAGTACATCACATAATAGCATTGCATATTTTTCATAAATCTCCATCATATCTCTTCGGCATCATCCATCTCATCGGGATCACTTTCACTATCATCATTCAGGGGGGCACTTGGAGCTGTAGACACGGTGTCTTGCGGTTCCAGATCAGCCACTATGGATGGAATGCATCTACGATCTAAAAAAAGACAAAAGACAGATGAATAGATGATCAGTACATGTACTATAGGTCTACAGATGAATAGATCAGTACATATTTGGACAATTCAATTGAACCATTTAGAAAATTTGTACCTTTTCTGTTTGCATGTGTCCAATCCTTTGTGCAGATAAGTGCTTGTACCATTTCAGGGTCAAGACGATTACGACAAGGATCAACTACTTGGCCAGCAGCACTAAATGCGGACTCAGAAGCAACTGTGGTCACTTGTATGGCCATCAAATCACGAGCAATTTGTGAAAGAATAGGGTACTTGTCTATTTTGTTCTTCCAATATGCCAAAATATCAAAAGAATCTTGCTTCAACAGTGGCTCTGTCATGTATATGTCTAACTCATTTGACTTATTTCCATCAGGTCCAGATTCATCATACAAAAAGCTCTCAAGTTCAGAATATCGTTTGGCACCTAATGTATCTGTTGGTGCTGGGCTAGCATCCATGACCACAGTAGTACTTGAAGCAGCAAGTTTAGAAGCACAATAAAATTGGTACAACTTCCTTACTACAGTAACAAACGTTTCAAGCATAACTTGATAGTACTCACCATCAAACTTTCTCATGTAGAATTCTATAATCTTCTTTTTATACCTAGGATCAAAGAAGCATGCTACAGCAAGACTTGTACTAGAACAGCCCCAATATTTTTCAAACTTTTCACTCATAGCAGTTGCCATTTGCCTAATAGTTAAGTTGCTATGATTCTTTCATTTACTAAGCAACTCTCTTATCTCACAGAAGCCTCTATAGAATAGATTTGCAGTAGGATATGAGGTACCAGAAAGCAATTCAGTAAGATCATAAAATATTTCCAAGCACTGAAAAATTGTAGCAGCCATGCTCCATTCAGTATCAGAGGGACAAATTTTCTCATACTTACAGCGATTTGCAACTTTGAGCCTAATGAAAGCAGCTTTGTAGTACAGTACATCCCTGAGCATCAAATAAGTTGAGTTCCACCTAGTTGAGACATCAAGTTGAATGCCCTTTGATTTATCCAATCCACACTCACTAGCACATTTCATAAGCTCCTCCCATTGCAAGGAAGAGCCCTTCACAGCCAGTACCAATGCTTTAACCTTGTCTAGTGTTTTTGAAATGACAGCCATCCCTTCTCTAGCAACCAAGTTAAGTATGTGGCATGCACATCTAATGTGAAAAAAATATTCCATCACAAACCAAAAAACCTTTTCCATTGTATTTAAGATCATCAATTATATCAGCCACTGCTACTAAATTATTTGATGCATTATCCAAAGTCAAGGAAAATATTTTCTTCTCAACAAACCATTTAACAAAAATTTTAGTTAAGGCCTCTGCCAACCTATGGCCAGTATGTCGTCCTTCTAGATGAAACAAAGCCACAATCCTCTTCCGAATCTGCCACACATCATCTATCCAATGCAAGGTCACACACATATAACTTTTGTTCTGATATGATGTCCATATATCCATGGTTGCACTAAAGCGACATGGAACTTTCTTCAATTCTACATACAACTTATCTTTTTCTTCTATATATATGTCCATTATATCTTTTCTAGAAGTGACCCTAGACTTGAAGGCAAAGCTTGGATGCATAGACTTAAGGAAGTCCACAAAGTAGTCATGCTCAACAATATTGAATGGGTATTCATGCATGATTACTGCCAAATAGAACTTCTTGAGACTGCGTGCAGATGTCGTCACTCTCGTGTCATCAGGCTAGTAGATACGGCGCCGCGGGATGCTGAGTCGTGGTCTCGCCTCTGTGCTCGCGCGCGATCGGCCAAGATCGGCAAAGGACAAACGAGACCGTTAAAAATTAGTTGAAAAGGACCCACCAGCAATGATGTGGCAAATTTCAAAGTTTTAGGAACTATAATTTTAGGCAACTCTTGAAGAAGAGGGTGTGTAACGCCCGTTTTGTTGCGACGTTAGCGGGAAAACTAATTTCTAAAAACTCTATTTGCGAAAATTGTGCTCTTTGGTTAAGTCTTGTTGTGTGCCTGGATCTCGTGTTTCCCCTCTCGGCTCAATCCCGAAGAAAATCGCGAAATCGGAATTCAAATCCGAACCCTAATCCTTCCAATTCAAATTCTCAGAAAAAGTCTACTATACCTCCCTCGCTTCCTCAGGCCTTTTCCCTCTCGGCCTGCTTCCCTTCCCCCTTTTCCTTCTCGGGCCACCGTCCGGCCCAGTCGCCCCCTCCTTTCTCCCCCGGCCTCTCCCCGGGCCGCTCGCTCGGCCCGTCCCCCTTTCTCCTCTCGCTGGGCCACGCTCGCACCGCCCGGTCCGCGCGGCCCGAGCGCGCCGACCCCATCGCGCACGTGCGCCGCACGCGCTGCGCGAGCGAGAGAGCGTCCCGCTCTCTCTCTCCCCCTCTCGCCTCGCTCTCTCTCGGCCGTTCTTTCTTTCTCTCTCTCTCTCTCCATCCCGTTCCGTCCCGCCGGCGTCCGCCGCCCTGCGCACGTGCCTCCAAGGGGAGAGCGCGCGCCCTCCCCTTCTCTCCCCGCGCGCCCCTGCCCGTTTCGGCAAGGGGGCCGCACCTCTTTCTCTTCCCCCTTTTTCCCTTTTCCCCGACTGGCCGACGTCACCGGCAGCCACCGTTCGGTCGCTAGCGCGCGCCGGTCCCCTCCCGCGCGGCTCCACCGCCTCTCTCTCCTCTCCGCGAACCGACCTCGCCCGCACCGACCTCCATGAATCGACCTCGCCCCCCCTTTTTAATCCTTCCGCTCGACCGCCATTGCCGTCCGCCGCCGACCTCCTCTCCTCTTTCGCCGTGTAGTCCGGCCGCGCCCGAATCGGCCTTGGGCCAAATCTATTCCAATACAAGTCCAAATCAAGCCCCTCTTTTCTTTTTCTTTTTCAAGGGAATTAATAATTCCTTTTCCTTTAGACAGAAAATCATTTAATCTTAGGAAATTCATATCTTCTCAACCGTTCGTTCGACTGACTCCGTTCAACTTCCAAAATTCCTCAAAAATCGAGATCTATCCAATGGCACACTTAGTGGTCTTTAATAGGGCTTTCTTTTTATCATTGTGTTGGGTCGTCTCGTTTCGCGTGTAGCTTCGGAACCAGAAGACTCGCAGTGCGCGGATTTCGAGGAAGAAGCTCAAGATCTCGAGCAAGGCAAGTCACCTTTGACCAATTGAACCTATAATTTGAAATTAAGTATTTGGATTTCGCAAACTATGCATTATTTAGGTTACACTTGGCACTTGGCCTCGATTTGCAATACAACCGGCAGGCCCTACCCAATTGCTGCATTTACCCTCCTTGATTATTGAATACCCTAGCACCCCTCTTGTCACCCTTCCGGTGAGGTCTCGGTATTCACACCGCACGTACGAATATCAAGGACTCCCCTCAAATTTAAAATGGTCAATTGGGTAAAACTTGAGTTTACAAAATGCTTGAAAAAAAAACCCGACACTTGGGTTGGTGCCTTGAAAATAAATTGAGTTTCTAAAACTCGCGGTGCGGGAGACGTACTAGAGGTACAGTCTGCCCGTTCTCGCCCTAAAGACCGATTCTTTGGGAATTACATCCGAGCATATGTCAAGTATGACCACATGGGTGATATGGGACACCCCTAGCTGAGTAACTAGCTAGGCCAGGGAAATCTTGATGCCAAGGGACAAGTGGATTCGCCGGGGTGGTGTCGGGGAGGACCCCTGGGCTTCCTGGCACAGTATGGTCTGGGACCTAACCTGGTGTTGGTCCGTGGGACCCCTCCCGTTGGCGTAAGATGACTCTGAGTCGGCTTTCGAAATGCCTTGTCGTGAAAGCCTCAAGGTCGCCAGACGTGGCTGTGAGTCACGGGCTGGGTGGCTCGGGGTTAGTAACGTCATGTGGGTAAAGTGTACCCCCTCTGCAGAGGTTAACAACTGTTCGAACAACCGTGCCCACGGTCATGGGCGGATGTGAGGTGATTCCTTAGCGTAGTTTTGTTGACTACTTTGTGAACTGCTGTTGGTGTGAGAAACTCTTTCTGTGCTTAAGTTGTGGTTGTTGGAGACAATTTCACTGCTCCGGCCGGATGAGACACACTTTCTCGTCCGTGTCGTTGAGAAGCACTCACCTAGATGTTTCTGAAAGTCTTAAACTAAAATCGAATGTGAAATATAACTGGCTCTCCTTTGAAGCTTGCATCAAACATTTAATCTTTGTTCCATGCGATTGATGCTTTTGACCCGCTTTATTGATTGCATTGGAAAACTATGTCGCTTTCATGTTTCTTGCTCAAGATGTAAGTAGTGTGAGCTCGATTGGTTGTTAATGGATTTTCAGTTGATGCATCATGGCATGATAGACTAACCCAGTAGGCCTCATGAATTATTGTGTGATTTTTGAACATTTGCATCATAAGGTAATAATTCAAGTAGCATGCATTACTGTGTGCTGAACTCTATAGACAGCTGCATTCATGATATTGTATAGCCCAAACCATAAGAGATAAAATGTGCATCTTTTGGAAGTAGCTTGTATACATACCCAGTAGGCTCCATGAATTTTGGTAGAATTTTTGAATCCTTGCTTCGTGGTTTAAAAATTCATATAGCACTGCATGGTTAGGTCCTGAAATCTGTAGGTAGTCTGATTATTGAATTTATATAGCCCAAACAAAAAGTGATAAAATCTTGGTTTCTTCTAGGTAGCTTCACCACTCAATCATGCATCTCTCTGATTTTTGTCCAAAATTTTGCACCTTTAGAGTTTGATTTAAAAATTCGACAAACGCATCGAACAATCTGTTTCAGCACTGCATGACCTATCTTCTTTATTTTCCATAAGTCAAACCACTTGTCCAAAAATTACAATTCCTTCCCAGGATTAAGAAGACTTTGCTAGGAACTTGAATATAAAATTTTTTCCATTTTATCATTTCTCTAACCTAGTTGTTACCTACTGTTTTCATCTCAGAAGTGTGTAGGATGGAACTAAGCTTGTGTAAAATTTTAGATTTTCACTAAGACTTTTGTTCAGCATTATCCCAAAGTTTGTTTTTATTTTAAGGGGGGTAGTTTATCATCATAATTTGAACCTATTAGTAAGGATTTTGAAATTTTTCATGACTTCATAAATCCAAATCTAATTATTTTGATTTGAAGCAAGCTATAAGCAAACTAAGGAGTTGAGTTGAGATGGCTCAATATGCAAGTTTTGTGCCCCATTATGGTTGGATGCAAAATTGTGTGAATTGCAGCTACTCACAAGTATTCCTTTAATAAAATAAAAGTGACATCTAAAATTAATAAAGTTTGTAATTGACTTATATATTTTGAATATTTTCCTAGAATGACCTATTCATCCTAAAATCCTATTTTCTTCCTACAACAAAGAGAACTTTGTTAGAAACCTGAATTTTAAAATTTTGTTTGATCTCACCATCACTCCAGCTTGGTCATTAGGCTATGTTTTGGTGCTTAGGACAAACTCGAGATTACATAGCCTGTATGTTTTGTGTTCACTAACCTACTAGACCAAAACTTTTTAAATTTTAAGGGGGTAGCACCTTATCCTATTTGGTAATCTTACAATCTTATATCCTATAAAGGGTTGTAAATTTTCCTATGCCCATGGTAAGTCTTGAGTTGGACTAATCCTTCAAGAACAATTTTTCCAAAAGATTGTATGTCCATGACTCATTCCCTATTACAAGTTTCCTATGAAACATATGTATGCCTCTAACCTTAACCTTGTACTCTTGGAGAGGGTAACTGTTACTGACCAAAACATTTCCATGAGAATACACCATGATCACTTTACAGCATATCTTTTTTATTATACTTCAATTTGCCAGGTTTATTCGCCCATATGTACATTGACTGCCGAGAAAACCTCCACTATGTACTAAGTGTACAATAGTTGTTAGGAATTCCCTCCATACAATAACTTATCATATAGATGTAAAGCCAATCCGAGGTTTGTAAATGTGAATTTTCCTAATTAGTTAGCTTGTTGCCCTAAATAGAAAGATAGGGGGACTTGAGCTCAATCAAGCCATGCTACCATCATAACCTACAAACTGGTCGAACCAAAAAGATTGTTCCATGGCATGTATGCAATACAAAATATTTTCATACACATTAAATCATTTCATACATACATCGTATCATTCATTCATCATGATATCATAGCATACATCCATGCCTTTTTGAGAAAAAGAAAGTTATTGCTACATATGCCATCCAACAATTCGCTTTCTACCATGACCCAAGTATGTGAATGTATATAATGAGATATAACCCGACCTTGTCCCAATTATTTAAGTCCTAACATTTCAATTTTCCCAGGTGAGTGACTTAATGAACCATGCCATGTATTATGACTACCATGTATCCCCAATTATGTAAGACCTTTATGGATGGATGTAATAGTAATTAGAGACTGATTCCCTATTTTCCTGATTACCAGACTTGCTGTCCTGAAATTTTCCATTTGCCAAAAATGAGCTTAGCAATGCGAGGTCATGACTGTAATGTTTAAAGTTTTGTTTCTAGCCATAACCTTAACATGCTAACTGTAACCAACAATGTCCTTGTAATTTGAGTAGTATTCCCATAGCTTAATTTTATCTGTATTTCCAAATTTAGAGAAACCCTTGACTGAATGTGAGTTCGACAAGATTGGATTGTGACCATAGGTCTTGAAAAGTTGTATCTTGTTACAACCTCGACCCATTAACTACCTTTCCATACCTTCTACCAATGTAGTGTATTTTCCATGAACCATACTAGCCATAACCGAATAAACACCGCTCTTTTCCCAGCCAAACTAAGACTCTTGTTATCAGAAAAACAACCTACACCTGACCAACTTTTTCACCTACAACCCGACGCAAATCTCGGGGACGAGATTTATTTTAAGGGGGGTAGATCTGTAACATACCCAGAATTCTAAATTTCAACTTTTGCATCTAAAATATTGAAAATGATTTTTGTGAAGTAGAGACACTAAGATTTTCCAATGAAAACTCTGGGCGAGTCTAGTGATACTAATTTTGATTTACAAATCCGTGATTTTTTTTAAACCTTTAACTTGATAGTTTCAAGAAAGAAAATAAAACATCGTGTGTGCATGTAATTGCATGATGTATTGTTGAGCTTGGAGTTCTTTTTCTTGTTTATGGATTTTTCTAGCATTTCATATTAGGACTCATGAGCATTTACTTAAAAACTGAAAACAAATATTTAATATATATTTACAAGGATGTAAAATATATGAAGTTGAGTAACTAAAATTATAAATCATGCTCAACAACATCATATTAGGTTAAGAATCATCTAAATATAATTTTACAGCATTTAATTATAATTTATAATAGGAAACATATAAGTAAAGTTAAGCTTATTGAATATTTAAAAATAATTGGTGCAATATAAAATCATGGGGAAATTCATGTAGATACTATGTAATATATAAATCTCACTAGAATTTTGGTATAATTTAATATGTACATTTGATATCCCAATTAATTAGGTCAAAGCAGTCAAACTATAGTTTAATACTAAACCCTAATCGGCAAAACTAACATACATCTCATATGTGTATTTTATCACATGAAAATGTATAGAGGTTATAATTTATTCAAATACTACTATATTTATCAAGAATTAATATAATTTTTCCAGAATTTATTTTGTAGGTTTTGATCTTTTAAAAATTCAATCAAAATTCAGCTGAACTGAATTTCTTTATTTTAGTGAGATTAAAATATAAATTATTTTTGTGTGAAACCAAAGAAAATGGAATCTAGGTATTTTTATCTATTCCCAGAAAAATCCACCCTATTTTATCATGCACACAAAATGAAGTTATGGATTTATTAAAAAGGAGGAAAATTTAAAAAGAGAATAACCTTATTACTTGCCTAGCACTGAGTTTACCTAATCTCCTACCCATCCCTCTCGTTTTACCTCTGTTTGCATCAACCCTGGACCCACCTGTCGGCCTCCTAGGCTAGCTTTACCTCAGTGCATATAGTCTCCACCGCTTCAACACAGAGAGAGAGACAGAGAAGGAAGGAGATCGACGCCGGCGTTCGACGCGTGTACATCGCCGTGGCGACCACCGAGCTCGCCCTTAACCTCTCCAGAGCTTCGCCTCCTCTACCTTTTCGCCACTGTGCCGAGCAAATCGAGAGGGAGAGCATCCAGAGCCCTATTCCTCTTCCATTCTCCTTGTCGGCCGTGGAGAAGAAAGCGTCACCGATCGTCGTCGAGCCATCTTCATCTCCACCTAATCCACTTTCCACTACCTACTCGCAACGCCGAATCCATCCCTTTAACCACGCCTCGTGTTGTGCAACCGTGACGCCAGAACGCCGCCGTGCCCACGGAAGCTTCAGAGCGCCGCCGCCTGGACATCATCGCCGTTCGGCCAGCTCCAATCGAAACAGGCCGAACCGCTGCGCCAACGTCTCCACCTCGCTCCCAGGAAGACGCTGACCGAAGGAATTGAACCCCTATGCCGTGAACTCGGAGATCGACTTCTTCTTCCCAAATTCTGGCCGCCGGCCATCATCGCTGATTCTGTCCTCTCCGGTGAGCCCCACTTCAAATTCTTACAAGGGGAGCATTGTCAGGGGATCCTCTAGCCGTTCCTCACCTACTCTTAGCAGATCATCGACCGAAGTGAGCTATCGCTGTGAAGCCAAGGATCTGCGCCGCCATCGAGCTATCTTCTTCAACGCCGTCGTTGTCTGGGTTTCGCCAACTGTTAACGGCGAAATTTGGTAATCGACTTGGAAAGAAAAGGGGAAACCGAAGCAGAGAAGACAGATTGAATTGGAGACAGACCAGGTTTCGTATCGGACCCAGTTGTCGTATCGGACTGGGAAAGGCGTTGCCATAAAGAGCGTATCGGCCGATACGGATTCGGCTTGGTCGTGGGCCGTTACGGGTTGTGAGTTGACAGCGTCAATGTGGGCTTGGTCTGGGCTCGAGATAAGCTTTAAGGAAGTTGCCAAATAGAGATAAAGCTCGGTTTTAGGCAATTGTATCTTGTAAATTAAGTAGTTTAGATCTGATCTGTGACTAAAGTCTGCCGTAAAGGCTTGTTTGTTAGTTGTAGATAAGATCGTGCCCTACAAGGGTTCTGTTGTAACCTCGGGTATAAATATCCCGATAGTTTATACATAGAATATCTCTCAATCACTCATACAATCAAATTAATCTACTTTCGGCGCATCGCCAACCCTCGCAAGAGGTTGACTCCTGACGAGTTCTTGCTTCCCAAGAGCAAGGTAAGAACTCGTACCCGACGATCTACATCGTCGGGGCTAGCGTGTCGCTTTAGGCACGTTAAGCCCTGATGATGTGATCATCGTTTATCGTGTGTTAGCTAATCTTGATGTGGTTTTCTGATTCTGCCTTGTCAGCGGTTAACTCGTTTTAGGGTTTATTGCCGACGATGGTTGAATCAGTTTGCTCGTTTAGATTATCTAAGGCATTTACCATCCCCAAAAGCAATCGACGGCTTGATTTTCTTTGCGTTAAGTCTCGATTCACACTTTGAGTTGCTATCGACCTTAGTCCTGTTTCGAGATCTAACACGAAGCCTGCTTTCGGTTGTAATTAAGGATAGCGCCGGGGTTTCAGCCGGTCTTATCTAATGCATGTGATTATTTATGTTTTTGCATGTGTTTGTCACTTATACATGTGGATCGATGAATATAAATGGATCGGTCGCAGAGTGTTCTTAAAGACTTCTTTGTGGTTGGTGTATTTATATTAGTCGATTGGCTTGTATAAGTTTACACTGGAGTAATAGCTAGTGTAGTTATCCTCGTGGAACCCTCATCGGCCGATTCCATTAATTTGTTATACGCATGTTAACATGGGCCGATGAGATTGGGTCTCTTCAATTTACTTATTATATTGAGTAAGCCGATACAGCTTTGCCTTATCGGCTGGGTTATAACAATGTGACATCGGCCTATCGGCCGATCGACCATTGTTTTCTGACATGGTTTACTTGTTTCTTGTTGATTGCAGATCAAATCAACTGGCACACTCTGCGCACGACTAGGCAAGCCGATTTGGACCTGCACTGGAGTTAAGCAGATCTCCCAGGCCGCCGTGGAAACGTAGAGCCCGTCTTTTGTTGCGAGGCGGGTCTAAATTCTGCACCAACACGCTTTTGGCACGCCCGGTGGGACCAAAGAATGCAAACTCAGCAACAACAACAAGATCTCCTCAAGATGTCGAAGCAGGTCGAGATTTCCGAGGAGAACGTCGTCCCTGTGACCGCCGACCAGCTCAATGCGGAGCAGAAGGCTGAGATGGAAAAGCTGGTCGAGCAGTTCCAGAATATGTACTTGCAAACATATTCTAGGACTCGGCAAGGCACCTTGATCCAAAAATCCAAGGTAGTTATGCCGAGTCCTGGGGATGGAGCTGGCACGTCGGCGGCGGCACATGACCACACCGTCAAGACTGAAGACACTGCAGCGCCGACGTTGCAAGACAGGATTGACTCCGCGGTTCATTCTGCGCTAGTCAACCAGTCGGGGATTCTGGTGAACACATTGACCAATACGGTCAAATCGATCCTAGATGGGTCGATTCACCAGTACAAGCCTCAGGGGCCGATTTTCTTACCAGAAAATAAGTTCCCTGCCTATCGGACCCTGAGGAATGACCTGAGCATGGCTCAGCCGACAGCGCCAATGCCACCCCCATCGGCGCAGCCAACAACGACACTGCCATTGGTCCTCACCAGGTAGACAAGGGGGAGCCCTCAGCACATCACGGAGGAGCAATATGCACAATGGACCAAGGGGAAGCAACCAGTGATCGAGCCGATGCAGCAAGTTCCTATCAACCAGCCATCGGCCGGACAGCCACAAGCCCCGGTTTTCAACAACCCTCCACCACAGGCGGTTTACAATACGTCACAGGGCTACCAGCAGCACACCGCAGGGCAATATGGCGCGCAAAACGTAGATCACCACTACCAGCCATACCCCCCAGGCAGTATCAAGCCGAGGGCTTGCAGCAATCGTATCAGCAAGACCTCCCACATCGGCCCTCAGGATACTGGGCCGATATGATAGCCGAAGTGATGCGAGATTAGTTCGGCTTGAAGCCCAAGGAAAACTCTACAGTGTATCGGCACCCGTACCCCGAGGAATTTGACAGAGTGCCATTATCAGGCCGATACAAGATCCCGGACTTCTCCAAGTTTTCGGGGTAGGACAACGTCTCGACTTACGAGCATGTAAGCCGATTCCTAGCACAGTGAGGGGAGGCATCGGCTATCGAGGCGTTGAGGGTGAGGTTTTTCCCTCTGTCCTTGTCAGGGTCTGCGTTTACGTGGTTTTCATCTTTACCCTGCAATTCCATCAGAGGATGGATAGATTTGGAGAAACAGTTTCATAGGTATTTCTATAACGGCGTACAAGAAATGAAACTGTTCGATCTGACCGCCATTAGACAACGAGTCGACGAATCGGTCCCGGAGTATATTCAACAATTCAGGGACATAAGGAACAGATGCTACAACCTTAGCTTGACCGATTCACAGCTCGCTGATTTGGCGTTCCAAGGATTGTTAGGACCGATACGCGAGAGGTTCTCCTCGCAGGAATTTGAAAGCCTAGCTCAGCTAGCACAACGGGTATCGACCCACGAACAACGATTCCAGGAGGCTAAGAAATTTGCAAAAAAGATCAATATAGTCTATCAGTATGCCTCCGATGACGACGACGATGAAGATGTTGATGTCGACCTGGCTGAATGGGCCCGGATGAGGAAACCTACAACTTGCCAGTGGGTGAAGAAGGGCGACAAAGAAGACAAGTTTGACTTCGACATCAACAAGGCCGATAAGATATTTGATCTATTGTTGCAAGAAAAGCAAATTCAACTGCCAGTAGGTCACGTATTGCCATCGGCCGAAGAAATCAAGAAGAGAAGATATTGCAAGTGGCATAACTCTTACTCTCACCATACCAACGAATGCAAGATCTTTAGACAACAGATTCAATCGGCTATTGAATAGGGCAGAATTAAGATCGATGACGCCAAGAAGCCGATGAAAATAGAAGGACACCCGTTCCCAGTCAACATGGTGCAGGCAGACAGGGCCGACGGCGGTGGCCATCGGACCGGCAAGCGATCTTATCAGACCTCTAAGGGCCTGATCGGAAAATACCAGCGGAGGCAGGAGGAACAAGCTCAAGACTACGACGATCAAGACAACTCTTACGACCCACATTGGGAGTGTGAGTTTTTCCGGTTCTGCTGGAATGAGGGGATGAGGTTGCCGTCCATTCAGGAGTGCCCTGCGTGCAATGGGGCAGAAGATTATTATCAGGGCAGCTCAAGCAGGCAAGCGCATCGGCCGGCCAAGCAAAGAAAGTCTGTACATGAAAGGCTAGGGCCGATGCGCCAACAACAACACATTGAAGACGAGGAACAGGTCCAGAACCCCCAATGGTGCCCAAGCGATGTATTCACCAAGACACAGAAACGGCGGGTTCAGAGGCTAAGGAGGAAAGAACAAATCCAAGAGCAACAGGTGGCAATAGCCCATCGGCCGGCTAAGACCAAGAAAGAGTGGAGGATAAAATCCACGGTGGTCACGGCCGATGAGGGCACCTCCGATACAGCCCGGGCCTTTGCGGCTTCAAAAGGTAAACGAGTGACATCGGCGCCTGTTAACATGGTTTTTATACTGCCAGCAGAGTACAGCGTGCAGGCGGCCGATGAAGCAGTGGCCGACGATGAACAATCTTCGGCTAGGCTACAGTTGTCACCAGATCAAGCCATATTTGACAAGCCAATTGACGACAACTACAGGCACTTGTGGCCGTTATACATCAAGGGATTCATCAACGGGCGGTCGATGACGAAGATGCTGGTCGATGGCGGCGCGGCGGTCAATTTGATGCCATACACAACCTTCAGGAAGCTTGGAAAGGTACCTGAAGATCTAATCAAGACAAACATGGTGTTGAAGGACTTTGGTGGCAACGCGTCCGAGGCGAAGGGGGTCCTAAACGTGGAACTCACCGTGGGCAGCAAGACAATACCCACTACCTTCTTCATTTTCGACGGAAAGGGTTCCTACAGCTTGTTGTTGGGACGGGATTGGATCCACGCAAACTGTTGCGTCCCTTCAACAATGCACCAAGGCCTCATGCAATGGCAAGGGGACCAGGTCGAGATCGTGCAGGCCGATCGGTCGGTACACGTGGCCAATGCCGATCTCGCAGTATGGGAGATGGAGGGAATCGACTGCTTGTCCGGGCGAATCTGGGACGCCGATTTCCTCAAGGTAACTGACTGTGACATCGAGACGATCGAAGATCAAGACAAGCAGTTACTTTAACAAAGAGGCACCGTCCACCGTTCAAGATGAACAAGCTAGTCCCTACACAGATGATGCGGTGGACGAGCTAGATGGCAAGTTGGGACAGGGTTTTACGTCGGCCGATGAACTTAAAGAGGTTGATATAGGAATAGGTGATAGGCCTAGGCCGACGTATGTAAGTGCTAACCTGCCAAAGGAATACAAGAATAATCTTATAAATGTGTTGAAAGAATTCGCGGATTGTTTTGCATGGGAATATCATGAGATGCCAGGATTAAGCTGATCGATTGTAGAACATCGGCTACCAATCAAACCAGGTTATCGGCCGTTTAAACAAGCTCCTAGGAGATTTAAGGCCGATATGCACGAAGCTATCAAGGCAGAGATTACACGACTTTATGATGCCAACTTCATCAGACCTTGCCGATACGCAGAATGGGTCTCCAATATAGTTCCAGTAATGAAGAAAAATGGCAAGCTTAGGGTATGTATTGACTTCAGAGACTTGAACAAAGCAACACCGAAAGATGAGTACCCTATGCCGTTGGCCGATTTACTTGTCGATGCCGCATCTGGGCACAAAGTTATCAGCTTCATGGATGGGAACGCAGGCTACAATCAGATCTTCATGGCCGAAGAAGATGTCCACAAGACAGCTTTCCGGTGCCCGGGGGCAATCGGCCTGTATGAATGGGTTGTCATGACATTTGGTTTGAAGAATGCTGGAGCTACATATCAGAGGGCCATGAATTATATTTTTCATGATCTTATCGGCTCTTTGATTGAAGTTTATATTGATGATGTCGTCGTGAAGTCCAGAGAGTATGATATGCACTTGGCCGATTTACGCAAGGTACTTGAAAGAGCGAGGAAGTATGGCCTAAAAATGAACCCTAACAAGTGTGCCTTCGGCATATCGGCCGATCAGTTTTTGGGTTTCTTGGTCCACGAAAGAGGCATTGAGATTACACAGAAGAACATCGATGCTATAAAGAAAATCAAGCCTCCGACGAATAAAACCAAGTTAAAATCTCTGCTCGGCAAGATCAATTTTGTTCGGCGCTTTATATCGAACCTGTCAGGAAGAATAGAGCCGTTCACTCCGTTATTGAAGATAAAAGACGATGAAGAATTCATATGGGGTGATAAGCAGCAGAAGGCGTTGGACGACATCAAGGGATATTTGAGCTCCCCACCAGTTTTAATTCCTCCACAGAAGGGAGCTCCGTTCAGGCTGTACCTATCGGCCGATGAGAAGTCTATCGGCTCAGTCTTAGTTCAAGATATTGACGGCAAGGAGCGAGTTATTTTCTATCTCAGCAGGAGGTTGCTAGACGCCGAGACAAGGTACACACCAGTAGAGAAACTTTGTTTGTGCTTATATTTTTCATGTACTAAGCTGAGGCACTACTTACTTTCCAATGAGTGCATTGTGGTATGTAAGGCCGATGTGATGAAATACATGCTATCGGCCCCCGTATTAAAAGAAAGAATTGGGAAGTGGATTTTTGCCTTGACAGAGTTTGACCTACGGTATGAATCGGCTAAAGCGATCAAGGGACAAGCCCTAGCCGATTTTATTGTTCAGCACAGAGATGACTCAATTGCATATTCAGATATTGTGCCATGGACCTTGTATTTCGATGGGTCTGTCTGCCGACACGGATACAGTATCGGCCTGGTCATTATATCTCCTCGGGGGGCAAACTTTGAGTTTGCTTTTACTATCAAGCCTTATTATACGAATAATCAAGCCGAGTATGAAGCTGTTCTCAAAGGCTTACAGTTATTACAAGAAGTCGAGGCCGATTCCGTAGAAATCATTGGTGACTCACAGTTGGTCATTAATCAACTTTCTGGAGATTATGAGTGCAAGAATGATATTCTCAGAGTTTACAATGAGGAATGCATAACGTTGCTACAAGGTTTCAGGATTGTGACGATGAGGCATATACCCAGGAGGCAGAACTTTGAGGCCAATGATTTAGCTCAAGGGGCATCGGGATACAGGCCGATGACTAAAGATGTTCAGATACAGATCACCACCGTGGATGCCGATGATTGGAGGTTTGACATCATTGAGAATTTGAGAAATCCTTCTCAATCGGCGTCACGAAAAATGAAATATAAAGCGTTACGCTATGTCTTATTGGATGATAACCTGTATTATCGGACGATTGATGGTGTCTTGCTCAAATGCTTAAGTATTGAAGAAGCCAAAGTTGTCATGAGCGAGGTCTATGAAGGGATTTGTGGAACACATCAATCGGCCCATAAAATGAGATGGTTGTTGAAACGCATTGGATATTTTTGGCCGACAATGCTAGAGGATTGTTTCAAGTATTATAAAGGATGTCAGGATTGTCAGAAATTTGGAGCAATTCAGAGAGCACCGGCATCGGCTATGCATCCAATCATAAAGCCGTGGCCGTTTCGTGGATGGGGAATAGATATGATTGGCCAGATCAACCCGCCATCAAGCAAGGGACACAAATATATATTAGTGGCTACAGATTACTTCACAAAGTGGGTTGAGGCTGTTCCCCTTAAGAAGGTCGATTCTAAGGATGCGATTCAGTTTGTCAAGGAACATATCATATATCGGTTTGGGTTACCTCAGATAATAACCACCGATCAGGGATCAATCTTCGTATCCGATGAGTTCGTCCAGTTTGCCGATAGCATGGGCATTAAATTATTAAATTCTTCTCCTTACTACGCGCAGGCTAATGGGCAGGCAGAGGCTTCTAATAAGACCTTAATCAAGTTAATCAAGAGAAAAATCGACGAACAGCCGAGGCAATGGCACACAACGCTGGCCGATTCCCTTTGGGCGTATCGGATGGCTTGCCATGGTGCAATTCAAGTGCCTCCGTATCAGTTGGTTTATGGACATGAAGCTATGATGCCGTGGGAAACCAGCATCGGCTCAAGGAGGATTGCCTTGCAAGACAACTTGACAGCCGATGAGTACCATAATCTTATGATTGATGAGTTAGACAATTTGGCGCATGTCCGATTACGGGCCTTAGAGAAGATCAAACGTGATAAAGATAGAGTGGCTTGTCATTATAACAAAAAGGTTATCGCTAAGTCATTTGAGGAAGGGGATCTTGTATGGAAATTAATAATGCCGATTGGTTCCAGAGATAATAAATTCGGCAAGTGGTCACCTAATTGGGAGGGCCCTTTTCAAATTCATCGCTGTGTTCCTCACAATGCTTATTTGCTCAAGGGGCTGGATGGCGAGATTTATGGACGAGCTCTCAACGGCAAGTATTTAAAGAGATACTATCCGAGCCTATGGATTGACTCATGATCGGCCTTCCAGCCGATTCATAATTATAGCCGATGTGTGAAGCATCGTCTTTAGATGGCCGATACATACTATCGCCCTTAGTTCAAATTTTACAACATGAGCCCTCATCTTCTAAAATTTGGGGGGCATATATATATACAAGCGCGGAATTTTTCAAGGGAATTTTTCTCAAGGAATTTTTCTCTGGGAATTTTCAAGGAATTTTTCGAGGGATTTTCACGTTGGATTCTTTCAATTTGAGACTGAATTCGGCTTTTTGGCCAATGAGATTATGTATAATAAAGGTATATCTGTTTGCAGGACGAATTTCAAGTTAGACTTCTTCAGAGTAAGATCAAATTCGGCTTTCTGGCCGATGAGATTGGTTATAGAAAAGGGATATTTGTTTGCAAAGAGGATTTCATAAACAATATTTAGACTGGAATTTTCAGATCAAATTCGGCTGCTTGGCCGATGAGGTTTGTATTTACACAGTATAAAGACGGAATATGCTACATCACCCTGTGAAGTCTGCAATAGCTGCGATGGCTTTACGGCGAATCTGCTCGATGTCTTCTATAGCTTGGGTGTCATCGGCCATCGACCCTGGGATTGGCTTCAACGATTTGCTTAGGGTGGCAAGGTACTTGGCCGAGGCCTTTAGCTTTGCCGTCTGGTTTTCTATAGCCTTGGGTGATGCAACTATCCCAGCTTCAACTTCTTGGATTTCTTGACGAGTGGATTCTAGCTTCGATTCTAGCTTTGCCTCGAGACGATGGAGTTCTTCAAGCCTATTTTTCAAGACAATCGGCTCCACCGCTAGCTTGTCCAACTTGGTCTTATCGGCATTAACTTGAGCCTTGCTAGCGGACAGGGCCGATTCCAGTTGCTCACGCTCTCGTCGCTCTGCGAGTCTTTCTTTTGCCTTGTTGAGCTTGAATCAGTATTGCTCCAAGAAGATGGCCGGCGTTAGAATTTCCATCAGGTCTTCGGGCAGTTCATCTTGGATTTCCTGTACCCTGACTCTGATGGAGGCGCAATCTTCCACCAAACACTCCAACGAGGACTCCAGCCGATTAGCGATGTCGGTCAGCCGGTTCTTCAGATCATTAGAGATTGGTGCCTTGGCTGTGCTGGGTAGCTCCTTGTCCTCGTCGTCAAGAAACTGGCCGATATCAAAGGAGAACATGTCGGCTAGGTTCTGCAAATATCAACATGGGTCAAGGTTAGCCTTGTTAAACAGGAACCGGCAGAGAGGGGATCGGAGTAATCCTAATTACCTGTGTTGGAGCATCGGTGGTACTTGCATCGGCCTCCCTTTGCTGTGTCGATGCAGTAGGCGAGGGGGTTGGCCGATGTGGTGAAGGTGATGGAGCCCTAGGCTGAAAAAGCAGAAAATTGGTAAATAGGGTTATGTAAATAGCAAGATAATGCAAAAATCAACTTCATCCTATGATACATCAACTCTTACCGAGACAGTCGGAGAGGGTGGTGGAGAAGGAGAAGGAGTCCTCAATCGAGCCTTGGCTCGTTCGCGCCGTTGTAGAGTGGCTTTCTTGGTTCTTGGTAAAGGGGCCGATCGAGTTCTCTCCTTCAATACAGATGACACCGCAGCCTGAAAAGGATATCAAATTAGAGTATAGCGGTGGAAGGGATTACGTAAACGCGGAGAAGAAAGTGTATTGACCTTGCGAACTGCATGTTTGATCCTTTTCGGTTGGGGGGCATCGCCTTGGTCATCGGCCGGTGGGATCTCAGTAGCTTCGGCCGATGGCTCCTTGGTGGTTTCGGCCGATGTGTTTTCTTCTTCATATGCGTCAGCAGCTGCTGCATCAACTTCCTCCTCCATTACTTGTTCTTCAAGGAATTCTTCCATGGAGGGGTCTAGCTCTTCAAGATCGGCTTGGTCATCAATTTTAACCTTCTTGCTGGATTTTTGGGATTTGCCCTTGGTTGGCGCTTTCCTCTTGGGGTTTTCTTTAATCATTAGCCCCTGGAGCAATGATGATATCTTCGGGGCAGTAAGGCCAATGATGGATTCCAGGATAGTTGACCCTGATGGAGCTATGGCTTGAGCATAAAAGATTTTTTGTCCGCTGTTGCTCACGGATGGGATCGGCTCGTCTGGAACTTGAGGGCTGATACCTTGGATAAGCTCCGTCACA
This sequence comes from Oryza officinalis, assembly GCA_008326285.1. NCBI lineage: Eukaryota > Viridiplantae > Streptophyta > Magnoliopsida > Poales > Poaceae > Oryza > Oryza officinalis. Next base: position 29,448,965 of record BDMV01000011.1, on the reverse strand, counting down.
TAAAATCTAGCCGATTGGTGGAAAATGTGAGCGGCCCATTCTTGCCACCATGTTTGGAAGTTGATGTGGACAAAGGCGCTCAAATGCAATCGGTCGCAGTCGCCGAGATTTGGAGCTTGATTTCCAGCGCTTTGCTCATGACCAGCGCCGATGGAACCGTGCCTCTGCTCTCTAGGAGTTTATGAAGGTACAGACTGATGGGGAGTTGCCCGAGCCCGCACTGTCTAGCAGCTGCCGTTGGGTTGTAGAACTCATAGGACAGGCTGGTGCTTCTTCCCTGAAATATGCCTACTGGGAGCAGGCACGGAGTGAGGCCGATCATGAATAGTTCCTGTGATTCCATGTCATCGTTTATCAAGCTCAGTTGCAGATCATCAGGGAGTTCAAAATCTTGGTCCGATGTGTAGACAAACATATCCATCTTAACTGATGGAGGGCCAGTGTAGAACCGGATGAACCATATGGACATGTCTTCGGCCGATTGGTCTGCTCCTGGATAAACGGAGGCCGCTTCCCCATAGGACATGCATCTTCTGCTCCTGGGATCTTCGTGATCGGCGTATTTTGATGGAAAGCGAGAGTCCGATAGAGGTGGCCGATTGACCATGTGTTAACGATGGATTTTGGTAATCGACTTGGAGAGAAAAGAGGAAACCGAAGCAGAGAGGAAGGATTGAGTTGGAGTCGGACTAGGCTTCGTATCAGACCCGGTGACCGTATCGGACTGGGGAGGTGTTGCCATAGAGAGCGTATCGGCCGATACGGATTCGGTTTGGTCGTGGGCCGATACGGGTTATGAGTTGACAGCATCAATGTGGGCTTGGTCTGGGCTCGGAATAAGTTTCAAGGAAGTTGCCAAATAGAGATAAAGCTCGGTTTTAGGCAATTGTATCTTGTAAATTAAGTAGTTTAGATCTAATCTGTGGCTTAAGTCTGCCGCAAGGACTTGTTTGTTAGTTGTAGATAAGATCGTGCCCTACAAGGGTTCTGTTGTAACCTCGGGTATAAATATCCCGATAGTTTGTACATAGACTTTCTCTCTCAATAAAAATCATACAACCAATTCAATCTACTTTCGGCGCATCGCCAACCCTCGTAAGAGGTTGACCTCGACGAGTTCTTGCCTTCCCAGAGCAGAGGTAAGAACTCGTCCCCGACGATTGGCATCGTCGGGGCTAGCGTGTCGTTTTAGGCACGTTAAGCCTCAATGATGTGATCGTCGTCTATCGTGTTTTGAGTAATCTTGACAGGCGTCTTAATTATGTTTCGCCGGCGGTCTATTCGTTTTAGGGTTTATTGCCGACGACAGTTTAATTGTTATGCTTGGTTAGATTATTTGATGCATTTACCATCCCCAAAAGCAATCGACGGCTTGATTTTCTTTTGCTATCGACCTTAGTCCTGTTTCGAGATCTAACACGAAGCCTGTTTTCGATTGTAATTAAGGATAGCACCGGGGTTTCAGCCGGTCTTATCTAATGCATGTGATTATTTAGGTTTTTTGCATGTGTTTGCCATTTATACATGTGGATCGACGAATATAAACATACCGGTCACAGAGTGTTTTTAAAGACTTCTCTATGGTTGGTGTATTTATGTTAACCGATTGACTTGTATAAGTTTACATTAGAGTAATAGCTAGTGTAGTTATCCTCGTGAGACTCTCATCGGCTAATTCTATTAATCTGTCACACGTTTTAGCATGGGCCGATGAGATTAGATCTGTTCAATTTGCTTATTATAACAAGTAAGCCGATACAGCTTTGCCCTATCGGCTGGGCTATAACAATGTGACATCGGCCTATCGGCCGATCGATCATTGTTTACTGATATGGTTTGCTTGTTTCTTGTTGATTGCAGATGAAATCAACTGGCACGCTCTGTGCACGACTAGGCAAGCCAATTTGGACCTGCACTGGAGTTAAGCAGATCTCCCAGGCCGCCGTGGTAACGCGGAACCCGTTTTGTTGTGGGACGGGTCCAAATTCTGCGCCAACACCATGGTGTTGGTATGAATGGTGAGCCAGAGTTGAACAAACCACCATGGTCCTCCATGAGCTATAGTTTGTTTCAGCATTAGATCTTGAGTGGCGATGTGAAGCAGCCGATATACAGCTCCCAAGAGGTATCGGCCAAGAGGGATTTGCTTTTTGTCGACCAAAGCTTGAGCCAGGTGTTGACAATTTGTAGTAGGGCCGCAGGTCGATCCGCAGAAGATAAATCTCTCCAACCACAATGTCAGGAAGGCTACGTGTTCTCGTTCTGAGACCGATCCCTGTTCCATGTGTTCAGAGATGTATCCGGACCAGCCTCCAATTTTCTTGGTCTTCAATTTGTGACTGCTGTTTACCAGGAGGTTGAAGGGATTGATTTCAGAGTCGATGTCCAACCCTGTCAGTATCTTGACGTCAATCAGAGTTGGGGTCATGGGGCCTTGTTTGAACAAGAAGGCATTCAAGGTACTGGACCAGAAGTAGCTGGCAGCCGACATGAGTGGCTCATTCTTTTTGGTATCGGCTAGGGACAAAGTGATGCATTGGCCGATCCCGATTTCGTCCCAATGGACTTGTTTGGCAGCAGCAATCCTCTTATGCCAGGTTCTGTATCCGTTAAGCTTCGATGGCCAGGACATGAAGGTATGTTTCCAGGAAGAAACATTGGGCTTGGCTTGCCTAAAGGGGATTCTGTCCGTCTCGGCATTGATTAGCCAAGTTGGGTCGTGATCGCCCATGGGGCCTAGCAGAAAGCGATGGGATTTGTCGTCAGTGGGGATCAAGATTTGGTTTTTGAAGACCTAGAATGTGAGAATGACGATGAAAATATAAGACCCGGGGGGCAGAGAGTAAAAACCCTAACTTGGAGAAATCGGCGGAGAAAGCGATAATGTGGGTTTTGAAGGAATTGACTTACCACAGGGATCTCAGAGGCATAGAATGGAGCGGAAGCCATTGTCGTTGTTGAAGGGGTCGCTGTGAAGGGGGTCGATGTCGAAGGGACACCGAGGGGTCACCGGAGTTGAAGAACACGAAGAGTTTGTTGAATCGGCGGCGGAAGGATTCGAATCTGGATCTGCGCGGTTTTCAGACAAGACCTAGCAAAGAAGTTGATGAGTTCCTCGGAGCTAATTCCGCCACATTATATAATGAAGCGGAATTGGGGGGCATGTGTTAACGGCGAAATTTGGTAATCGACTTGGAAAGAAAAGGGGAAACCGAAGCAGAGAAGACAGATTGAATTGGAGACAGACCAGGTTTCATATCGGACCCAGTGGTCGTATCGGACTGGGAAAGGCGTTGCCATAAAGAGCGTATCAGCCGATACGGATTCGGCTTGGTCGTGGGCCGATACGGGTTGTGAGTTGACAGCGTCAATGTGGGCTTGGTCTGGGCTCGAGATAAGCTTTAAGGAAGTTGCCAAGTAGAGATAAAGCTCGGTTTTAGGCAATTGTTTCTTGTAAATTAAGTAGTTTAGATCTGATCTGTGACTAAAGTCTGCCGTAAAGGCTTGTTTGTTAGTTGTAGATAAGATCGTGCCCGACAAGGGTTCTGTTGTAACCTCGGGTATAAATATCCTGATAGTTTGTACATAGCATATCTCTCAATCAATCATACAATCAAACTAATCTACTTTCGGCGCATCGCCAACCCTCGCAAGAGGTTGACTCCTAACGAGTTCTTGCTTCCCAAGAGCAAGGTAAGAACTCGTACCCGACGATCTACATCGTCGGGGCTAGCGTGTCGCTTTAGGCACGTTAAGCCCTGATGATGTGATCATCGTTTATCGTGTGTTAGCTAATCTTGATGTGGTTTTCTGATTCTGCCTTGTCAGCGGTTAACTCGTTTTAGGGTTTATTGCCGACGATGGTTGAATCAGTTTGCTCGTTTAGATTATCTAAGGCATTTACCATCCCCAAAAGCAATCGACGGCTTGATTTTCTTTGCGTTAAGTCTCGATTCACACTTTGAGTTGCTATCGACCTTAGTCCAGTTTCGAGATCTAACACGAAGCTTGCTTTCAGTTGTAATTAAGGATAGCGCCGGGGTTTCAGCCGGTCTTATCTAATGCATGTGATTATTTATGTTTTTGCATGTGTTTGTCACTTATACATGTGGATCGATGAATATAAACGGATCGGTCGCAGAGTGTTCTTAAAGACTTCTTTGTGGTTGGTGTATTTATATTAGTCGATTGGCTTGTATAAGTTTACACTGGAGTAATAGCTAGTGTAGTTATCCTCGTGGAACCCTCATCGGCCGATTCCATTAATTTGTTATACGCATGTTAACATGGGCCGATGAGATTGGGTCTCTTCAATTTACTTATTATATTGAGTAAGCCAATACAGCTTTGCCCTATCGGCTGGGTTATAACAATGTGACATCGGCCTATCGGCCGATCGACCATTGTTTTCTGACATGGTTTACTTGTTTCTTGTTGATTGCAGATGAAATCAACTGGCACGCTCTGCGCACGACTAGGCAAGCCGATTTGGACCTGCACTGGAGTTAAGCAGATCTCCCAGGCCGCCGTGGAAATGTAGAGCCCGTCTTTTGTTGCGAGGCGGGTCTAAATTCTGCGCCAACATGCTTTTGGCACGCCCGGTGGGACCAAAGAACGCAAACTCAGCAACAACAACAAGATCTCCTCAAGATGTCGAAGCAGGTCGAGATTTCCGAGGAGAACGTCGTCCCTGTGACCGTCGACCAGCTCAATGCGGAGCAGAAGGCTGAGATGGAAAAGCTGGTCGAGCAGTTCCAGAATATGTACTTGCAAACATATTCTAGGACTCGGCAAGGCACCTTGATCCAAAAATCCAAGGTAGTTATGCCGAGTCCTGGGGATGGAGCTGGCACGTCAGCGGCGGCACATGACCACGCCGTCAAGACTGAAGACACTGCAGCGTCGACGTTGCAAGACAGGATTGACTCCGCGGTTCATTCTGCGCTAGTCAACCAGTCGGGGATTCTGGTGAACACATTGACCAATACGGTCAAATCGATCCTAGATGGGTCGATTCACCAGTACAAGCCTCAGGGGCCGATTTTCTTACCAGAAAATAAGTTCCCTGCCTATCGGACCCTGAGGAATGACCTGAGCATGGCTCAGCCGACAGCGCCGATGCCACCCCCATCGGCGCAGCCAACAACGACACTGCTATTGGTCCTCACCAGGCAGACAGGGGGGAGCCCTCAGCACATCACGGAGGAGCAATATGCACAATGGACCAAGGGGAAGCAACCAGTGATCGAGCCGATGCAGCAAGTTCCTATCAACCAGCCATCGGCCGGACAACCACAAGCCCCGGTTTTCAACAACCCTCCACCACAGGCGGTTTACAATACGTCTTTCGGTACGTCTCCAGGAACCCCTTAGATGTGCATGCATGCATCCACTTACACGGGATCGAGCCGTAGCTTGACATACTTATGCAACCCGAGAGCTGCCGTCGCCTACGCCGTTGTCACCATCGACTCCGACCACCACAACCGTTGAAAAGACCACCGATAGCTTCGTCGTGACCTCCTCTACGTTTTCTCTTTCAGTCGCTCGCCGAGATCGGCCGCCGTTCGCCCAAGCCGCTGGCGAGAAGCTCGTCGGGGAGCCGCTGCCCTGCCTCCTCAGCGCCGAGCCGCTGACGAGTGGACCCCGCGTAATTAGCGCTTAAGGACCCGGCTTAGCACAAGTTTAAAATTTGCAAGGTTGAATCTGTAAGATGCCAAAGTATGACAGATGGGACCATGGACTGATTAGTAATAACTTAAAACCTGGAGGACTCTTAATGAAAATGGCTTTAGCACGTGCTTTTGGAGTGCGGGTTGATTCTTGGAAACCCTAGGGGCCTTTTTGCATAATGCCAGAGACTGACCTGTGGACCCAATGATTTTTATTTTGGAAATATTATAGAAAATGAAGAAATCTATATCTTTTCAACTGAAAATTGTACCAAAGTTGTAAAATTCATATCAAATTAACTATAACTCCTTTTGAGATAAAACCAATTCCAGTAGGTTCACAAAATTGTAGACATTAATGTGGTATAATAAAAACCTATGCTTATAGTAGGATATTTATTTCTAAAATTTCAAATACGAAATAGTTGACATAGAACTTGTAAAAATATTAGAAAATTCATTTGTAATCCAAATAGAGTGAACTAAATTTCTATAGAACCAGTAAAGTATGAACTTTAATTTGGTGAAATAAAATATGCTACTTTCTGTACAGGAAATAAAACTAAAATTGTAAGTCATATAAAAACACTTATTTTGCAATTAGGACTTATTTAATTTCTAGAAAATTTATAATTATTCCCAAAATTATGAATCCAATGCTGTTCACCTTAGAAATATGTACCATTTGACCTGGATAAAAGGAATTGGACAAAAAATACCTCTTAAAACCAATTTAGACAAATATCCTTTTCTCTTTTCGTTGAATTTGTAAAATTCCTAACTTTCAAAATAGTAAGGTTAAAATAGAAATTTCTTCACCTAAATTCATTTTAGGACTTAACCAACCTACTGTGAGGAATTCATGCATTTTAGAGTATTTTGGATTTTTCGCATTTTTTGGATGTTTACTTGTATCGTACGTTTTGATTATTTAGATTCCGACGTTCTGGAGTATGTGGAGCGAGATCCTGAATTTGAGTGCGATTTCTCACAGCAGACAGGCAAGCATCTAAGCATATAGAATCTCTATTTTGCTAAAATGATTTGATTGCGAAACTATACATATGCATGTGTTGATTTATTACAAACTTATCGGTATTGGGTAGAATTGGTTACACCTAATTGCTGCATATCCTTCCTTGTTCCATTGTTATCATTTATCCTTGTAACCTCTGGATGGAAATGCTTGGGAAGGTTTTATTTGTTTTACCGAAGCTTAGCCATGCTTAGGTCTATTAGTGTTGAGAATCGATAGATGGAGCTATCGATCGAACTTATTCACTATCTGTGATTTATGGGCATAAAATTTGACTATTTACACTAAATGGTTCATATGGAAAATATGATTAACTTGGACGAGTGATAGGGCGATGAAGGGATGGTGGTTTTCCCTGATGCAAGTAGCCTCGTCTAGGTTGTTAAGGACCGAACATGTTGACCTCTATTCAAGCACCTTACGTACTACCACACGCCGGTATGGGACGGCTTGACTTAGTACTATGTTGCACTGTAATCATCTACGCTACGCTGGTCAATCGTGAGGATGCTGTTCCTTTGGAGAACCCAGTTGTGCCTGGTTTTGGCAAGGGGGTGTCTCCCACGATGGTGAGCCCGCCTTAGCCACATCACACACGCACGTGGCTAAGTCGTCGGGGGCCTAGGCGGAGTTTAGGTGATTGGGGTGGGACTAGGAAAGGGCATGTTATGAGCTTGTGTCACTTGTGAGTCACACCTGTGTGGTGGTGAAAGCATTTGATTCTTGTTCATTTCGTGTGGGTAAAGATGTACCCCTCTGATCAGAGTAAAACTATTCGAATAGCCGTGTCCACGGTTACAGGACGATCGCTTGATGTGCTAGCTCAGTTATGTTAGCATCAAACCGGGTTAAATGGGTTGGATTGGTTTTGGATATAGGATGGATATGTTGATAAGCCATGGTTGGACAATGGTAGTCCATGGATGGTGATGAGAGCACGGGTTGTGCTATTACATGGATGGTGATGAGAGCACGGATTGTGCTTATACATGGATGGTGATGAGAGCACGGGTTGTGCTCAGTTGCGATTAAATTTCAGATTGTGCTATGTTATAATGTCTATATTTTCAACTTGTGATTTGCTCAACTAAATTGGCTTTTATGCAAAACTTGAACCATTATACCGTCTTTAAGATAGAAGCTTGCATACTCCTTTGATCTATATATATATATATGTTAATGAGTAAGTCTTGCGAGTACATTCTTGTACTTAACCCGATGCCTGCAACTTTCAGACCAGGATGCCGGTGATCTTGATTGTTCTTGCTACCCTACCGAGGGCGGTGAGGGTGGTGAGTAATCTTTTCAGCTTGACTCTTGCCCCGGTCGGTTGCCTTGTGGGGTAGTTGGCAAACCACGGGTTTTACTTTTGTTTATGTGAATTACTTAAACTTCCGCTGCTTTAGTTTGTATTGTAAGATGGGTTGTTGAATCCCATGATGGTATATGTATATTGCTGTCCTTTTATCTACCTTTATACATTTGTGATGTTTATCAATTGCTTGCGATGAAAGTGCAAGGCTAGTCGCTTTTCCTGGGGACTAGCTAAGCATGAGTATGAATTTTGAACAATTGAGATGTTGTAGAGCTCTCGCAATTTGAGTCAAGTCTCCTGAGATGTGTAACACATCTGGTCGCCGCCTTCGTGTGGTTTGACGGGCATGTCTCAAGCTGAAGTTGACTGGCATGTGGAGTTCCAGCAATATCTCTTTTGCTCATTATTCGGCATTATGGATTTTATATCGAATGGTGTTAATTTGTGATCATGGGCACATTGAGATATGAGTGGCTATTTATGCGTGTATGGATCCCACTCATTCAAAATTATGTGGTGGTCACAAATTGCATTGGACGGTATAATTTCCGGGTGCCCACAAAAGAGACCGCTGTGGTTGTGATATTCTTACTGTTGTACCAGCACTGTTTCCTGTGACTGGTACAGATATACACGTTAATTTGGATCGCCTTACTCTGGCCGCCATGTGGGGCTAGTTTGGGGCGTGACAGGGTGATTTTTGGATCCAATTTTTTTTGGGCTGTCCCTAATACAGGATTTTTGAGACTCTAATTTTAGATGTCTTTTGGAGCTGCTCTAAGCTGGTTGAGTACTTCAAATTACACAAGTTTATCATAACCCTTACGGCTACCAAGTTTGATCAACTAAAGCTGGTGTTTGGTTACTGCCACAAGTGAATTATGCCATAATTTCTTAGCAAGTTGGTCCACTTGTCATTGAGTGATTTTTTTGCCACAACTTGCTACAATTGTGGTTAACAAATTCTTATATGTGGCATGCCACACTTTGCCAAATATATTGTGGCAAAGTATGTAAGCCATCCAAACAACCGAGCCACACTTTTACTAGTATATGAGCCACTTGCCACACTTTTTTTTGTCTCAATGGCATGTGGAGCCTGTATGATGAAGAAGGAATTTTGCCATAAATATAGTTCTGAACCAAACAATCACTTAACTCAATCAAACTTATCTAACTTAAGGCTGTATTTGAGAGCAGAAAACAATATCATTTTTCACGCGCACGTTTTTCAAACTGCTAAACGGTGCGTTTTTTGAAAAAAATTTCTATAGAAAAGTTACTTTTAAAAAAATCATATTAATCTTTTTTAAGTTTAAAATAATTAATATTTAATTAATTATGTACTAATAACTTATCTTGTTTTACGTATCTTCTTAATCTTCTTTATTTTTCTCTTCTCAAACACAGCCTAAGTGGCAATCTTAGGTAAGTTGTAGGAGCCAACCAAACAGCACCTAAACAGTCGTGCATTGTCTTGCTCATATGACAAAAACAGATACATCATACATGCAGGGTTCTTGGTATATACTCCGTATGAGGAAACAAAGGGGGGACAATGCGACTGGAAATTTTGGACTAGCGTTATATTAAGCTTCGGTCTTCCAGCCCAAGTGATGATTGCTGATTCGTTAGTTCGTTGAAGGAATCTGTCGACCAAATCTTCAAAGTACTATCTCCTTTTCAAAATATATAATGTTATTGGCTTTTTGCACAACGTTTGATCATTCGTCTTATTCAAAAATTTAGTATAAATATATTAAAGTATAATATTATAATTTATTTGATGATAAAACAAATCACAACAAAATAAATAATATTTATATAAATATTTTGAATAAAAAAAATAATCAAACGTTATACGAAAAATTAATGGTGTCATATATTTTAAAATGAAGGGAGTACTAACAAGTACTCCATACTCAGGACGGCATACAAGGTAAGCAAGTTGCTGCCCTGCACAATTTAAGTTTTAGGACGCAGCAGGCGACGCTCATGAGTTGACCCAGCTGGCAGTAAGTCGTCGGGCATCCTGTTTATCGTCTCCATTCCAAAATATAACCATATCTAATATTTAAAATTTGTATGAAAATATAAATACTTATACCATTATTTATTTAGAGTATTATTTGTCCCATCAATCATTATCTTCCATTTAATTTTTTTTCACATGATTCTCAACCATTCCTCGTTTAACGAGGACACATAAGTTTTTTTTTCTCTCCTCAAGATTGATCTCTGCAAAAAAACAATCTAGAAATTTTTAGAGCAAATGGAGTATATTATAGAGATGTTTGTAAATATGTAAAGTCAATGATTTTTCCACATGAGTAATCAACAAAAGTTCTCGTAAATATATGACCTCCAGGGTTAATTTTGTTTGTTATTCCATTGAACCGTTCTAGGTCCAGCATGCTCCACATTAATGATTTGAGTGCATGCCTTCTCTATGATGTTCCTATTTTGGGTTGAACATCGTAATAAGTAATCAATCAGCTGCTGTGATCATTCATTAATAGCTAGCTAGTACAATGGTTGAGTTCATATTAATATGGTCAATTGGTTCCATACAGTTGGCCATTTGTAATTTCATTTGAAGAAGATGATTCCTCCGTGCCAAAATATATATCGTCTTTACTAAATGCCTATAGGTTATCTCCACTACTGTCGGTGACATGGGACCGGGGGTGTCGAGATCAAAGGGAAGGACGGCCGCGGTGATCCACGTGGCCCGTTCCCCCGGAGGGGTCGGGCCCGAGGGTGACGTGGCGGCTGCCCTCCCGGTCTCCCCCGGGGTCGGGCCGCTCCCGATTCTACCCCGAGGGCTGGGGCGCCCCGACCCCCTGTGGTTTTGGTGCCACGTCGCAGGTTAGGTGAGCATGGCAGGGCTCACTTAACCGCATTTATGGCGGTTCAGACGAGCGCACTACACCGCATTTAATGCGGCGTGGCGCATGCCCATCCGGTCCGTGACCGGTCACAGCGAGTGACCGATCACAGACCGGTCAGATCGCGGGTTAGGTGGCGCCACGTGGCCTGCTGCACGCCTCGCCCCATCCCGTCAGAATGATGAGAGCCCTCTGACTCTCGTCTCATAGCCGGAGCTGGCGTGCCAACTCCCGGAGTTGGTGCGTCAGTCCCGGTCAGATGCATTCCAGATTCTGGCGTAGGCGAGACGAGAAAGTCGCCCGCCATTTAATGAAGGACGAAACGGGCGTTCCTCGGATGGGTCAGCTAGCTGAGCAGAGGCGTGCTGCGGCGTCTGTCAGAGGCTGCTTCCGGCAGTAGAATAGCCCTAATTGTAAAAGAATGTTTTCTTTCTTAGGCAGCTCGTGGCCCATGTGATAGCCCCTTGCCATATAAAAGGAGGCCCAGGCCTAGGAAGGTGGGGATCGGACTTTGGCTGACTTGGTCTAGAGGCTGAACTCTCTCTGGATTCCTTTACATTCACAGATCTACCAGAACACAGGAATAGGGTATTACGCTTCTCAGCGGCCCGAACCTGTCTAAACCGCCTGTGTCCACACGTCCTTTCTCGCTGAGATCCCTCAGATCAGGGGCTAAGAACCTCACCTTGCGCCCCTGGCCGAACCGGCAATGGGGGACCTGCACGGTCTCCCGGTGAGGAGTTTCATGCTCCGTCATCTGGCGCGCCAGGTAGGGGGCGCGCGTGTGTTTTTCTGAGCCCCCATCCCCTTTCGTGTGCGCTAAGCTTCGCCAGGTCAGCCCTATGGCCTAAGAGGTAGTGGCGTACAACCCTTCTTTGAGCGCCAGCGGTGATGACAGGGAGCAGAACCCGCGCCATCGGGCTCGCACCCCGTCGTCCCCCTCTCGGCGGAATCTTGGGCGGGGGAAGGCGCTTGAGGAGGTCGAGGGATCCGCGACCTCGCCGCTCGCAGGCGATGGAGGAGGACGGCGAGGCGGGGTGCGTCGTCACCTCACCTACGGCGATGGCGGCACACCCCGGGGCGCGCTCCAAGCTGCGGGTGCGCTCTTGCATCACCCGCCCGTCGTCCCCGATCCAGAGACCCCAGCCCAGCGTTGGCTGGATGACGTGGCCAACCTGGTCATGACGGCGCAGCAGCGCCTAGGCACCGGCAGGCGGTCTTCCGCCACCGGGACCTCTGGCGCTGCCGCCGCCGGCTCTACGTCGTCCAGGCGGAGGGCACGGCGGACGATGGTCGACACACGCCGTTCGTCCGCGGTTCCCTCATCAACGCATCCGACTCAAGAAGATATGTATGGGGGGCCAGACGCCCGGCTCGATATCGAGCGCCGGTGCGACGCTCATCGCGCCGCCCATGCAACGAAAGGCGCCTCCTCCTCTGGGGCGCCGCTCCGTCCCGGTCACGGGGGCTGGCCCCCCGTGTCCCCGGTTGGCGGTGCCGGCTGTCGAGCCTTCGTGGCGAGCCTTCGGAACGTCCGTTGGCCCCCGAGGTTCTGGCCCACCATCGCCGAAAAATATGACGGAAGCGTCAACCCCGCTGAGTTTCTCCAGATCTACACGACTGGGATAGAAGCCGCGGGGGGTGACGACAGGGTCATGGCGAACTTCTTTCCCATGGCCCTGAAGGGCCAGGTGCGGGTTTTGCTAATGAACCTGCCACCCGCATCGGTCCACTCCTGGGAGGATTTGTGCCAGCAGTTCACCATGAACTTCCAGGGCACATACCCGCGCCCAGGCGAAGAGGCGGACTTGCACGCGGTACAGCGGAGGGACGATGAGTCTCTCTGCTCGTACATCTAGCGGTTCTGTCAAGTCCGCAATACCATACCATGCATCCCTGCACATGCGGTGATCTACGCATTCAGGGGGGGCGTGCGGCATAACCGCATGCTCGAGAAGATCGCCTCCAAGGAGCCCCAGACCAACGCATAGCTTTTCGAGCTCGCAAACCGTGTGGCTCGCAAGGAGGAGGCCTAGACCTGGAACTCCTCCGGCTCTGGAGCGGCGGCTCCGGCTGCCCCCGAGTCCGCCGCTCGTTCAGGGCAGCGGGATAGGAGGAGGAAGAAGAGGTCGGCCCATTCCGATGACGAGGGTCACGTCCTTGCTGTCAAGGGCGCTTCGCGGGCCCCCCGAAAGGGGAGGCCCGCGGGCGACAAAAAGAAGGAGGCTGGCGCTCCCGGCAGGGAGCGCCCGGCCGGCAGATGGTGCACTGTGCACAACACCTCACTCCACGACCTCGCAGACTGCCGCACGGTCAAAAGCTTGGCCGAACGAACGAGGAAGTGGGAGGAGGAGAGGAGGCAGGAGCGCCGTGAGGGCAAGGCCCCGGCGACTCCCACTGGCAACCGGTGAAGTGAGGCCAGGCAGAAGTCCCTCGCCGAGGACATCGACGATGGCGACGATGATCTGGGCTTTCAGGAGCCCGAGGCCACCGTCGCCACTGTTGATGGGGGAGCGTGCGCTCACGCTTCTCGCCGGAGCCTCAAGGCCATGAAGCGAGAGCTTCTGGTCGCGGCCCCCACCCATGAGGCGACGCGGCGGGCGCGTTGGTCGGAGGTCGCCCTTAGCTTTGACTAGACCGACCACCCGCCATGCGATGCCCGGGGAGGGCAGATCGCGATGGTGGTTTTTCCCACCGTCTGCAATGTGAAGTTGGGGCGCGTCCTGATAGACGGGGGCGCGGCCCTCAACATCCTTTCCCCCGCGGCCTTTGATGGTATCAAGGCCCCGGGGATGGAGCTCCGGCCGTCCCAGCCGATCATCGGCGTGACGCCGGGGCACACTTGGCCGCTGGGTCACATCGACCTCCCGGTCACCTTCGGTGGCCCCGCCAACTTCCGCACCGAGCGGGTGGACTTTGATGTGGCGGATCTCAATCTGCCCTACAACGCGGTCCTGGGAAGGCCCGCGTTGGTGAAGTTCATGGCAGCCACCCACTACGCCTACCTCCAGATGAAGATGTCGGGCCCCAGTGGCCCCATCACCGTCCACGGCGACCTCAAAGTCGCGCTCGCGTGTATGGAGCAGCGCGCGGACCGCCTCGCCGCGGTATCCAAGCCCGCGGGCGGCGACCAGAGGCTCAGCGCCTCCACCTCGACCGCCCTGAGGCAGCGGATGGCCTCAGGCGACGAGGTCCCGGTGAAGGAGATCGCCCTGGGCGATGGCCCGTCCAAGACTACCCGGATCAGTGGTCTCTTGGACGACAAATAGGAAGACGCGCTCGTCTCCTTCCTGCGGGCAAACGCCGACGTCTTCGCTTGGAGACCGGCGGACATGCCCGGGGTCCCCAGGGAGGTGATTGAGCACTGTCTCGCCGTGCGGCCGGACGCCAGGCCCGCCCGGCAGAAGGTGCGGTGGCAGGCCCCGGAACGCCAAGCCTTCATCCGCGAGGAGGTGACGCAGCTTCTGGAGGCCGGATTCATCCATGAGGTCATCCATCCGGAGTGGCTCGCGAACCCGGCCGTCGTCCCCAAGGCGAACGGCAAGCTCCGGATGTGCATCGACTACACCGACCTCAACAAGGCATGTCCTAAGGACCCTTATCCCCTGCCACGCATAGATCAAATCGTCGACTCCACCACGGGGTGCGACCTTTTGTGCTTTCTAGATGCATACTCAGGATATCATCAGATTCGCATGGCTAGGGAGGATGAGGAAAAAACTGCATTCATTACCCCTGTAGAAACTTATTGTTATACAACCATGCCCTTCGGGTTAAAGAATGCAAGTCCTACTTTTCAGCGTACTACTCGTATTTCTTTGGGTAGTCAGATAGGACGCAATGTTGAGGCCTATGTCGATGACTTGGTTGTGAAAACGCGCAACCAAGAGACCTTGCTCTCAGATTTAGCGGAGACGCTCCGCCCGCATAAAGCTGAACCCCGAAAAGTGCGTGTTCAGTGTGCCTGTGGGCAAGTTTCTCGGGTTCTTGATCTCTGCCCGAGGCATTGAGGCCAACCCCGAGAAGATACGAGCTATAGAGCGGATGCGCCCCCCCAACAAGCTTAAGGATGTGCAATGCGTCACCGGATGCATGGCTGCCTTAAGCCGATTCATATCGAGGCTGGGAGAGAAGGCGCTGCCCCTATTTAAGCTCCTTAAGCGCTCCGGGCCGTTTACCTGGACAGAGGAGGCTGAGCAGGCCCTCACCCAGTTGAAGGCGTACCTCAGCTCCTCCCCGATCCTGGTCACCCCGGAGTCAGATGAGCCGTTACTACTCTACATGGCGGCAACCCCGCAGGTAGTCAGCGCGGCGCTGGTTGTGGAGCGTGACGAGGACAGCCCTCGGCCCGCGCGCCCCCACCCTGTGTCGACCCGACCCGGGAGAGAGAAGGGAGGAGAGGCCCCTGAGCCGGACGGCGGCCTAAGGCCCCTGACGACCGGATGTGGCCCTCTGCTCGCTTGTCCGACGGCGCCGGACGCCCCCGACACCCAGGAAGGCCCTCGGGCCACTACGGGAAGGTCGCGCCCGACGCCCTCTGACCCCGAGGTCGTCGGCACAGAAGCCGAGTGGGCCCGGCAAGGCCCCTCGGACGATGAGCGCCCCGGGAATGGTACCCGCAACGAAGAGGACAGGCCCCGCCGAAAGGTGCAGCGGCCTGTCTACTTCGTTAGTGAGGCGCTGCGGGATGCCAAGACCCGGTACCCTCAGGCCCAGATAATGCTCTACGCGATTCTGATGGCCTCGAGGAAGCTGCGCCATTATTTCCAGGCGCATCGGGTCATGGTGGTCACGTCCTACCCACTCGGTCAAATCTTGCGCAACCGAGAGGGTACTGGACGGGTGGTAAAATGGGCAATCGAACTCTCCGAGTTCAACTTGTGCTTTGAGCCACGCCACGCGATCAAGAGCCAGGCCCTCGCCGACTTTCTGGCGGAGTGGACCTCGGCTCCCGAGCCCGTCTTCGTCCCCGAGGCCAACACGAGCCCCTCGCAGCTGCCTCACGCCGCCTACTGGGTGATGCAGTTCGATGGCTCCCTGGCCCTTCAGGGCGCCGGCACAGGGGTCACCTTGACCTCGCTGAGCGGAGACGTCCTTAGATATCTGGTTCGCCTAGATTTCCGGGCAACCAACAATATGGCGGAGTACGAGGGACTCCTTGCGGGACTCAGAGTGGCGGCCGGAATGGGGATCCGCCGCCTCCTGGTTCTAGGCGACTGCCAGTTGGTCGTTAACCAGGTCTCCAAGGAGTACTGGTGCTCCGACCCGCAGATGGACGCCTACGTCCACAAAGTGCAGCCTATGGAGCGCCATTTCGACAGGATAGAACTTCGGCACGTGCCCAGACGGGATAACACGGTCGCCGACGAACTCTCAAGGCTCGCTTCATCGCGAGCCCCGACCCCACCGGGCGTCTTTGAAGAAAGGCTGGCCCAGCCGTCGGCGCGGCCCGACCCCCTAGGGGAGACGGACGCGCCTGAGCGGCCCCCGAGGCCCGTCGGAGTCCAGGCCTCGGGACTCGGGGGGGCGAGCCCGGCCCCCCAAGATTGATCGCTTGGATGGCTGAGATCCAGGCGTTCCTCACAGATCAGACTCTACCCGAGGACCGCGAAGGGAGTGAACGCGTCCATCGCATCTCCAAACGCTACGTGCTGGTGGAAGGGACCCTCTACCGTCGCGCGGCCAACGGAGTCCTCCTGAAGTGCATTCCTCGGGAACAGGGCGTCGAGCTTCTTGTTGATGTCCATGAAGGCGAGTGCGGGGCCCACTCCGCCTCGCACACCTTGGTTGGCAAGGCCTTTCGCTAGGGTTTCTATTGGCCGACGGCGCTCCACGATGCAGTTGACCTGGTCCGACGATGCAGGGCGTGCCAGTTTCACGCCAAGAAAACGCATCAGCCGGCTCAGGCCCTGCAAACCATACCTCTTTCTTGGTCGTTTGCTGTCTGGGGGCTGGACATCCTGGGTCCCTTCAGGAAGGCCCTGGGCGGGTTCGAGTATCTGTATGTCGCAATCGACAAGTTCACTAAGTGGCCTGAGGCTTATCCGGTCATCAAGATCGACAAGCACTCGGCGCTAAAATTCATCAGGGGCATCACTGCTCGGTTCGGGGTACCTAACCGTATCATTACGGACAACGGCACCCAGTTCACTAGTGAGCTCTTCGGCGACTACTGCGAAGACATGGGCATTAAGCTCTGTTTCGCCTCACCCGCCCACCCTAAAAGCAATGGCCAAGTGGAGCGCGCCAATGCGGAAATCCTCAAGGGCCTCAAGACCAAGACCTTGAACATCCTCAAGATGCACGGCGACTCGTGGATCGAGGAGCTGCCGACGGTGCTCTGGGCGAACCAAACCACTCCAAGCCGAGCGACTGGGGAAACGCCTTTCTTCCTCGTCTATGGCGCGGAGGCGGTCCTCCCATCTGAGCTCACCCTGAGGTCCCCTCGGGCCACCATGTATTGCGAGGCTGATCAAGATCAGCTTCGCCGAGACGACCTCGACTACCTAGAAGAGCGAAGGCGGCGCGCGGCCCTCCGAGCCGCGCGCTACCAGCAAAGCCTGCGGCGCTACCATCAGCGCCATGTCCGGGCCCGATCACTCTGCGTCGACGATCTCGTCCTACGCCGCGTCCAAACGCGTGCTGGACTGAGCAAACTCTCACCAATGTGGGAGGGTCCGTATCGAGTGATCGGCGTCCCTCGGCCGGGCTCGGTTCGATTGGCCACGGGCGATGGCACAGAGCTGCCTAACCCGTGGAACATCGAGCATCTTCGCCGCTTCTACCCATAAGTGGGTCAGGTGTCGTACCTCGGGCTCAGGCCAACCCCGCGTCCCCCTCGGGCACGCAGGGTTGGCCGGGGGCTCCCACATGTCTATACTTGTTTAATTTTTTCTTAGCATTTCAATAACAAGCATTTTCAATTTACTAAGGACTGCGCCTGTGTTGTCGTTTCCCTTTGAGAAGTCTTGGCTTGAGTCAGTCTGCTCGTGCTCGTCCTTGCCCTCGGCAGCCTGGGTCGTCTAAACCGCCAAACGGGGCCCAAAACCGAGCCGTGCCCTGGGGTGCGGTGAACTCCGGGGGGGAATCGGCAAAGGCCCACAATCGGGTCATCCATAAACCTCGGTCACCGCGCTCCCGGCCTGGCCAGTCTCGACACGCGGATCTCCCCAGGCACTAGCTCCGACCCGCGCCGCTTGAGGCTGGGGCCCGAGCACGAGCCCTCGCTCAAGCCAAGATGCAAAAGGATCATGACACAGGCCACCCTTATCACACGCATATAGCAAGCATAACTAACATAGAAATTAAAATCTTATTTGGTTGCAGATGAAATAAAACCAGTTTGTACAAACGAAGGCCCGAAGGCCTCAGAAGATGAAGAAATAATAACAATAAGATCCGCGGGGGCCCGGGGGCTCACTCCGATGCACCCGGGTCACCGGCCTCGCCGTCGTTGTCGTCCTCTTCGCCGTCCTTCTCCTCGTCGGAGTCGAGAGCGAAGACGAGCCGAGGGGCAGTCCCCTCGAAGCCATGGACGATTTGGTCGGCGGCATCCCGGACTTGGGGGCGCGAGTTGGCCTCGGTCCCGGGGAGGGGAATTCCTCAAGCGCCGTCCACGGGGAGAAGTCGGGGTCCCGGGCTTGGTAGCTCGCCAGCACAAGCTCCACCGCCCCCCAGGCGAGGTCCCTTGAGGAGGACTTGACCGTCTCCTCGATCTCCTCGGGGAGCCTTTCAAGGTCCCCGGCCATCTCCGAGAGGCGCTGGGCGAGGCCCCCCCGGTTGGCGGCATACTTCGCGAGCCGCCCGCTCCATATGCCCGCCTGGCGCCCGGCGCGGTCGAGGCGGGAGACGGCGTCTCGGAGCATGCCGGGCCCCACCTCATTCGACAGTCGGAGGGCCTCAACCTCCCCGGCGGACGGGTCCAGGGCGCCCTGCAGCTTGGCGCTGGTCTCCTCGGCGGCTGCGAGGCAGGCGGCTAGATCGCCGTGGCCCGCGGCCGCCCCGCCGCTGCGTGCCTGCGCGTCCAGCTCCCTCGCCCGCGCCTCGAGTTCAGAGGCTCGCTGGTTCAGCGCGTCCCTCTCGGCGCGGGTGCTCTCCAGATTGCGGCGCGCCTGCTCCTCCCGCGCCGCCTCTTGGAGGAACAGACTGTCCGCCAGCCGCTGCGCCGCGGCCTCGGCCTCCTTGAGGGCTTGCCCCCGCTCGGCGAGCGCGTCTTCACGGAGGCGGAGTGCGGACTCCTGCTCGGAGGAGGCAGCCTCGTGCGTCGCCAACGTCGCCTCCCGCATGGCGGCGGTGGTCTCGCGCGCCGCCAGTGCCGCCTCCTTCGCGTCCAAGGCGCGGGCGCGCTCCTCCAGCGCCTCCACCTCTCGGGTGCGGAGGTCAAGGGCCTCGGCCCGCCGGCGCACGGCGGCCTCTTGCGTGAGCAAGCGCGAGGCCCGCCCCCCGAGCGTAGTGAGGCTCTCCTCCAGCGCCATGGTGCGGGCCTCTAGGGCCTCCTCGCGCTGGCGGAACACCGCCTCGATCTCCGCCGCCCGCCGCTCCCGGGCGGCGGCGGTGTCGAGAACTCCACGGGCGGCGTCGAGCTTCGCCTCCAGCTCCGCCGTCCGGCTCCCGTATTGGAGACGGCGGTGGCGATGAGGGCGGTCTCCCGCTCCTCCTCCACTTCCCGGGCGATTTTCGCCAGGGCGCTGCGGCGAGCCTCCAGCTACGAGGTGTGTAGGCTGTGCGCCTTACGGCCAGCCTCCACCATGGCCTCCACAGACCGCCGTCCCTCCTCGACGCGCGCCCACGCCACGTCGATTTCCGCCTGCTCCGCCTGCAAGGCCTGCATTTGGGTGCTTAGCCCGTCCAGCACCGTGCTGTTGGCCATGGCCAAGGCCTGCAGGAGGGGCTCCGCGCTTAGCGGGGCGGCGGAAGAAAGGGGGGAAGGCCACCCCTGTGACGGTGAGGCCCGGCTTGGCTCGCCGGCCGGTGCGTTGGCCTCGGGGGCCTTTCCCGAGGCCGGCTCATCCTCGGCGCCTCCTGGGGCGTCGGGCCCCGGATGCGCTCCCTCGGCGTCGTCACGGGCGGCTTCGGTGGCGGCCTCCGCCCCCGACACAGTCGGGTCGGGGACCTGAGTGGCGGCCTCGGCCGCCGGTGCCTCGCGCGCGCGTGCCGCCTCTGCCTCCCGGGCAGCCTCCTCGGCCCGGCGGACCCTGGCAGCCTCCCGAGCCGCCTCCTCGGCCTGGCGGACTTGGGCCGCCTCCCGAGCAGCCTCTTGAGCTTCCCGAAGGCGGTCTGCGGCCTCCCGCAGGTCAGCTTCCCGCCTCTGAGCCTCTGCGGTCGTCGCCCCCTCGGCCTCGTTGCCCGCGGGCCGGCCGGCCTTGGAGTGCTGCGTGGGATGGGACGGGATCTCGCTGGGGCAGAAGGAAAACACAAAACAGAAAAAGATAAGTAGAGCCCTGGGAGTTTGGGGGTAAGAGCGTGGTCGCTATGGGTGAAAGGTCGAACCTGCGGGGTGGCCGGCTGAACGACTACTTCGGGGGCGTGATGAGGCTCCCCCTGCATGGCTCGGTCTCCCCCATCTTGCGGAGCCGCTTCTTCTTCCGCTCCCCCTCGGGCTGGGGCGTCGGTGTGGCGTCCTCCGGGCGTCTGCCGCTGGCGCGCACCGCCCCACCCCCTCGGGGAGGACATGGGGGAGGGGTCGCCTCCTGCTTCCTCTTCCCCTTGGCGTCGGCAGGGCAGCTGCCCCCCGGGCCCCCGCCACGGGGCCCGGAAACATGGCCCCCTCCGGGGGTAGATTGATCCCCTCTACGGCTGCCGCCCGCGCCATCATGGCCTCGGGGGGCCCGGTCCCCCAACGCCCCGACCACCTGCATGATGGCCAGGATGTTGGCGCGTTCCGGGTCGCAGCAGTGGGGGAGGATCCCTTGAGGGATGAGGGATGATTCCACGGAGCTAAGGTTTAGCACCCGTTGGACCACCATCCTGAAGTCCTCGGGGTCCCAGTCCCACTTGCGCCCCTGGTAGGTCCTTAGGAGGTCCTCGGCCTTGGTGTACTCCCAGGCGCCCCGGGCGCGTCGCCGGAGCGGCGTGATCCGGCGGCGGAGGTAGTCACCGAACACCATGGCCCCCGTGAGTCCCTGGGTTCACAGGCCCGCCAGGCGGTCCAGGATGGCGTCGTAGCCGTCCCCCAGATCCACCGTCGCCCGCCAGCTAGGCGCCTGCGCTGGGGGCTAGCTCGGGAGTCGGAGGCGCGCTTCATCGGGGGGGTGTAGAACCAATCGCTCTTCCAGTCGTCCCACTTCTTGCGAAGGACACACGGGATGTAGTGGTTTATCACCTGCCCTCGCGGCTGGAAGTAGCAGCCACCGACCACCGTCGGCGGCGATACTGGCTGCACGGTGAAGAACCACCGAAACAGCCGAAGGGATGGGCGCACCCCGATGAACATCTCGCACAGGTGTGCGAAGATGGCCAGCGTCATCACCGCGTTGGGGGTGAGGTGCGCCATCTGGAGGTCGTAGAACTCCAGAACGTCCATAAAGAACGTGGAGAATGGCGGGATCAAGCCCGCCATGGCGAAGGAAAGAAAGAAGACGGACCGCCCCGGGTAGTGCGGCGCCGGGCGTCCCTCGCCCAGCATGACCACCTCCCAGGTGGCAGATTCCGGCATGAACCGGCGCGGCAGCCCGGCCTGCCTCTCGCTGGTGATGCGAGAAGGCGACAACACGCCGCCGTCTAGCGGTGCGAAGCTCTGCGTCATGGCGCCGGCGGAGGGGGGCTTGAGAACGAGTGCGCGAGGCGAGGGTAAGGCGAGAGAAATGAAGAGCTAGAGCACGGATGGCAAAGGCAAGGAAAAAGTGGCGAGAGGAAGGAAGCGAATCCCTTCCTCGGCGCCTTTTATACCCTTGCCTATGCCGCGCCCGGCTCCTCGTTTCCCGCGCCCACTACCTTGCCCCCTCGTTTATCGCGCCCACGCCTCCACTAACCCCACTCGCCCGCTTGCGGCGCATGCGGCAGTCTTGCGGCCGTGGCGGTTGAGGAGGGGCAGATCGTGTGCGCATTAATTGCACTCGGTTACCGCAAAAAGCGCCATCATCACATCCCCAGGCGAAACGGACCGACGTGTCCCGATCCGCGCGCTGCCTCGAGTAATGTTGCGGTTACAAAGAGACCGCTCATTAATGTCGATTGGCATTCCTCACCGATGAGCGCGACTCGCGACCGTAGGAGTCCTGCCCGCCTCTGGGGCCGGTCCCACCTGTCACCAGGCCCGAGGGGTGGCTGTTGGTGCAGCCGGTGTCGGTGAACGATTGGCAGGAAGCCTCTCATACCGGCAAGAACCAATCTATACAATTTCACTGCTCCGGCCGGATGAGACACACTTTCTCGTCCGTGTCGTTGAGAAGCACTCACCTAGATGTTTCTGAAAGTCGTAAACTAAAATCGAATGTGAAATATAACTGGCTCTCCTTTGAAGCTTGCATCAAACATTTAATTCCCTTGACTTGCTGAGTACTCCCGTACTCACCCTTGCTCTATATAAATAACCCCCCAGTTCTCGAAGACGAAGAGATGGACCCTGCTGAAGAAAAGTTCTTCCAGGAGCAAGCAGACTATGAGCAGTAGTAGGGTTTCGGTCTTTCCCTAAGGCTTTACTTGTGGCTTAGGGCTAGTCTCCGCCTTTCCGCTTCCACCTTGTAATGCTGTTGCAAACTCGAGATCTGTCCGCAGTTCCAACATTGATTGTAATTCTACTCTTAATAAAGAGACCGCTGTGGTTGTGATATTCAATCTTCCTGTTGTACCAGCACTGTTTCCTGTGACTGGTACAGGTATATAGGTTAATTTGGATCGCCTTACTCTGACCGCCATGCGGGGCTAGTTTGGGGCGTGACAGGGTGATTTTTGGATCCAATTTTTTTTGGGTTGTCCCTAATACAGGATTTTTGAGACTCTAATTTTAGATGTCTTTTGGAGCTGCTCTAAGCTGGTTGAGTACTTCAAATTACCCAAGGTTATCATAACCCTTACGGCTACCAAGTTTGATCAACTAAAGCTGGTGTTTGGTTACAGCCACAAGTGAATTATGCCATAATTTCTTAGCAAGTTGGTCCACTTGTCATTGAGTGATTTTTTTGCCACAACTTGCTACAATTGTGGTTAACAAATTCTTATATGTGGCATGCCACACTTTGCCAAATATATTGTGGCAAAGTATGTAAGCCATCCAAACAACCGAGCCACACTTTTACTAGTATATGAGCCACTTGCCACACTTTTTTTTGTCTCAATGGCATGTGGAGCCTGTATGATGAAGAAGGAATTTTGCCATAAATATAGTTCTGAACCAAACAATCACTTAACTCAATCAAACTTATCTAACTTAAGGCTGTATTTGAGAGCAGAAAACAATATCATTTTTCACGCGCACGTTTTTCAAACTGCTAAACGGTGCGTTTTTTGAAAAAAATTTCTATAGAAAAGTTACTTTTAAAAAAATCATATTAATCTTTTTTAAGTTTAAAATAATTAATATTTAATTAATTATGTACTAATAACTTATCTTGTTTTACGTATCTTCTTAATCTTCTTTATTTTTCTCTTCTCAAACACAGCCTAAGTGGCAATCTTAGGTAAGTTGTAGGAGCCAACCAAACAGCACCTAAACAGTCGTGCATTGTCTTGCTCATATGACAAAAACAGATACATCATACATGCAGGGTTCTTGGTATATACTCCGTATGAGGAAACAAAGGGGGGACAATGCGACTGGAAATTTTGGACTAGCGTTATATTAAGCTTCGGTCTTCCAGCCCAAGTGATGATTGCTGATTCGTTAGTTCGTTGAAGGAATCTGTCGACCAAATCTTCAAAGTACTATCTCCTTTTCAAAATATATAATGTTATTGGCTTTTTGCACAACGTTTGATCATTCGTCTTATTCAAAAATTTAGTATAAATATATTAAAGTATAATATTATAATTTATTTGATGATAAAACAAATCACAACAAAATAAATAATATTTATATAAATATTTTGAATAAAAAAAATAATCAAACGTTATACGAAAAATTAATGGTGTCATATATTTTAAAATGAAGGGAGTACTAACAAGTACTCCATACTCAGGACGGCATACAAGGTAAGCAAGTTGCTGCCCTGCACAATTTAAGTTTTAGGACGCAGCAGGCGACGCTCATGAGTTGACCCAGCTGGCAGTAAGTCGTCGGGCATCCTGTTTATCGTCTCCATTCCAAAATATAACCATATCTAATATTTAAAATTTGTATGAAAATATAAATACTTATACCATTATTTATTTAGAGTATTATTTGTCCCATCAATCATTATCTTCCATTTAATTTTTTTTCACATGATTCTCAACCATTCCTCGTTTAACGAGGACACATAAGTTTTTTTTTCTCTCCTCAAGATTGATCTCTGCAAAAAAACAATCTAGAAATTTTTAGAGCAAATGGAGTATATTATAGAGATGTTTGTAAATATGTAAAGTCAATGATTTTTCCACATGAGTAATCAACAAAAGTTCTCGTAAATATATGACCTCCAGGGTTAATTTTGTTTGTTATTCCATTGAACCGTTCTAGGTCCAGCATGCTCCACATTAATGATTTGAGTGCATGCCTTCTCTATGATGTTCCTATTTTGGGTTGAACATCGTAATAAGTAATCAATCAGCTGCTGTGATCATTCATTAATAGCTAGCTAGTACAATGGTTGAGTTCATATTAATATGGTCAATTGGTTCCATACAGTTGGCCATTTGTAATTTCATTTGAAGAAGATGATTCCTCCGTGCCAAAATATATATCGTCTTTACTAAATGCCTATAGGTTATCTCCACTACTGTCGGTGACATGGGACCGGGGGTGTCGAGATCAAAGGGAAGGGCGGCCGCGGTGATCCACGTGGCCCGTTCCCCCGGAGGGGTCGGGCCCGAGGGTGACGTGGCGGCTGCCCTCCCGGTCTCCCCCCGGGGTCGGGCCGCTCCCGATTCTGCCCCGAGGGCTGGGGCCCCCCGACCCCTGTGGTTTTGGTGCCACGTCGCAGGTTAGGTGAGCATGGCAGGGCTCACCTAACCGCATTTATGGCGGTTCAGACGAGCGTACTACGCCGCATTTAATGCGGCGTGGCGCATGCCCATCCGGTCCGTGACCGGTCACAGCGAGTGACCGATCACAGACCGGTCAGATCGCGGGTTAGGTGGCGCCACGCGGCCTACTGCACGCCTCGCCCCATCCCGTCAAAATGATGAGAGCCCTCTGACTCTCGTCTCACAGCCGGAGCTGGCATGCCAACTTCCGGAGTTGGTGCGTCAGTCCCGGTCAGATGCATTCCAGATTCTGGCGCAGGCGAGACGAGAAAGTCGCCCGCCATTTAATGAAGGACGAAACGGGCGTTCCCCGGATGGGTCAGCTGGCTGAGCAGAGGCGTGCTGCGGCGTCTGTCAGAGGCTGCTTCCGACAGTAGAATAGCCCTAATTGTAAAAGAATGTTTTCTTTCTTAGATAGCTCGTGGCCCATGTGGTAGCCCCTTGCCATATAAAAGGAGGCCCAGGCCTAAGAAAGTGGGGATCGGACTCTGGCTGACTTGGTCTAGAGGCTGAACTCTCTCTGGATTCCTTTACATTCACAGATCTACCAGAACACAGGAGTAGGGTATTACGCTTCTCAGCGGCCCGAACCTGTCTAAACCGCCTGTGTCCACGCGTCCTTTCTCGCTGAGATCCCTCAGATCAGGGGCTAAGAACCTCATCTTGCGCCCCCGGCCGAACCGACAAAGGGGGACTTGCACGGTCTCTCGGTGAGGAGTTTCACGCTCCGTCAACTACCTTACATAAGCTTTGACTTTTTTAATAATGGATAAAAATCTGGCCTCTATATTCGTAAGCAAATGTACACAGCCAAAAATAAGCTCTTACTTGTACCATCAGAGCAAGTTTAATAGTAGAGCTAATTACTAGCTATAATCTCATATATAAATATCATCAGAGCAAGTTTTATAGATGGCTTATAGTCAAACATCACCTATATATATATATGGGACGATTGCTTATTTGATCCTGTTTCGAAGCCTAACTACCAATCTGACCTTACCTTTTCTAGTTTGCTTATTTGACCTTGCTTTTCGGAAACGAACACCTTGTCTGACCCTGTTTCTACAACATCATTAAAAATTCATTTTTTAAAAAAAGAAATATAATTATTTTTTGTAGTGACCAAAATACTCTCAAACCCTATCCACATTTAACCCTATCCAGACTAACCCTATCCGGTCTCTATCTCCCGTATCCCTTCTCTCTCTCCCCCGGCGAGTGGTGGCGACGACGCACGGAGGTAAGCGGCGGCGCCGGCTGGTGGAGGGAGCACCGATGGCAACGGTGGGCCGTGGAGAGAGGGGATCCGCGCCGGCGCCGACTCGCGGAGGTAGGGCGGCTGCACCAGGGCGTGGATCTGCGGCAACGCTGGCTAGTGGAGGGAGGGAGCACCGGCGACAATGGCGGGCCATGAAGGGAGGGGATTCACGCCGACGGCAGCTTGCGGAGGGAGGGTGGCTGCCGAAGCCGACGCTCCTCGAACTAGCGCTGAGGTCGGCGTCGCTAGGGCGCACGGCCCAGAGGAAGTCCACACCTGCCGCTTCCAGCCCGTTGGCGAGCTCCCTCAGCTACGCGTGCGGCATAGCCATCATCGTGCCGAGCACGACATACAGCACGGCATGGCCGACTGCTGCTTTCTCGTCCAACCACTGCATCCACGTGGGCTTGATGGCGCCGTGGCACGTTGCGGGTGAGCTCGTCGTCCATGCCAAGCAGAGCAGGCCGATGGGCCACGCCCTGTGGCCGACGTGGTGACGGTTTCAGTGCTCAATGTAGTGGCCTTCCATGGCGTCGAAGCTTTTGACGATGAGGCTGTGGCTACCGGCGACGGCCTTCCCTAGCTTCGCGTCGATCTCCACGATCTGCATCGGCGGCAACGGGTCATTGAAGGGGACCGGGATAGTCGGCGAGCGTGAGACGAACATGCGGGAACTCTGACACGGGGAACGTCGCCGCAGCACCGCATGCGCCGTCAGCCACCAGCACGGCGGCTGGGTTGTTGCGCAGGATCACTTCCCGCATGACCTGCGCGAACATGTTCGCGCCGAAGAATGCCACTGTCGGGACACCGAGTGCGGTGGCGGAGGCGTGCACGCAGTACAGGAATGCGTCGGCGATGAGGAGATTGACGCGGGGCTGCATGGCGGCGAGCGACGCCTCGAGCCGCGGCCGGAGCTCCGACTTGTCAACAATCTGTCAACATTGAAGTCAAAATTGACAAATTGACTTGTTCACTTCAATTTATCAAAAATCTGTCAAATTGTAATTAAATTTATCAAATTGATTCAAATTTGTCAAATTGAATTTAAATATGTCAAACTTGTCTTGAATATGAAACATATGTCAAAATTATTACAAATTTGTCAATAGATCCGGATATATACACGTTCTGATATAATAGGGTCAAATAAGCAAGATATAACAGGGTCAAATAAGCAAGGGCAAAAGATACTATTTGCCACTAACTTAACACTGTTAACTCACCTTAACGGAATAGGGTCAGATAGTAGGTTCGTTTTTGAAAAACAGTGTCAAATAAGCAAACTAGAAAAAAATAGGATCAGATTGATAGTTAGGCTTTGAAACAGGATCAAATAAGCAATTGTCCTTACAGATACACCCAGCTGATCAATAATTAATTAACGTTCTTCGATACTAACAAAAGAGATTGGATGCTTTTTGGAAGCTCGGTGACCACTAACGTGTGATCTGATCTAGCCAAAGTTTAATTTCTCATTAATCAAGTAGATTATATAATATAGCTCAGCCGGACCTTTTTGTTATACTAACGTTTGGAATTTCGTTATCAAGCTGATCCACATCGATCGGTCTCGTATGAATATGTCAGTGTATAAAGCACCATCCCATGACCAAGCCACGCGCCATACCGAGCTGGCGAGAGCTGCGAGTACTTGAATTTTTCCAGGTAAGTGCATTCGCTTTATTATTCGATCTCTAGTTAGTGAACTAGATGATGACGATCAATTATATTCCTGATGATCTTGGCCTCTTGGAATGTTTATTGTCACTATTTTATCATCTTAGTGACTTAGTGCTGTTTTAATATGGTCTCAAAATGTAATTAATCGGTGGCTACAATTAATACTGGTGAAAATTTTGAAAATTTTCATTCGGTATATATGTATGGTCCCTCCACTTCTGCTGAAGTAACAACCAGTGTTTGGATGTTGGATTGAGGAGGTATGGAATATGGGATTGTTTTGTCTGGCTATTCGGCTGTGAGAGAACGGAATCGTAAGCTTGGCAGAAAAGGAGGGGATTCACAGAGCTCGTGTCGCGCTGTTATGTAGCTCTTGGCGGGCAGAAGAGTACTCTGCGTCACGCCCGGCTAGGGCTTCCGTCGGGAAGAGATGAAGTTCCTACCGATAGATGCGCAGAGCATTGCCTGATTGGTTGGCGTGTTCCGTGTGCTGCGTAGTCGTCCCAGTAGTAAAGCCGTAGCTTGTGTACATAATGTCTCATCGATTAGTCGTACAGTACATTTATCTCATCGATGCAATGCCTCCCCTAAATTAATGAGTGCAAGCAATGATGTCCACTAGTCCATAACGTTGCCCGATTTAGGTGCAGGATGCCCGTGTAATTGTTTCCATGGAAATATTTATGATCTCACTTCTGCTGCATTTGGAGACAGTTTGGGAGGAATTTCTTAATCCCCGTTACTGTTTCCACATATTTAATTATTGAAATCAATGAAGATCACTAGGGCATCTTGTTGTTCGCTTGTATCCGATCCGAGCAGTATTATCGTTCATGTTTAATTAACCAAAGGACTAGAATCTACTTTCTGGACGAATATGGCTGTGCGGTTGGAATGGAGCGAACCACGCATAACAGAATGCCACATCCACAGTGGGAGACCGGCGTTTTACTAGAGCTTAGTGCCGGGGTAATATGACGACATCGAACCAGTGGACGAGGCTGGCTGGGACAAACGGTGACGAGAATGAAGGTGGTGATCGCAGGGGGGGTGGAGCAGCGGCGATAAATGGCTGGATCAATGGGGCAGCGACGGTGATTCACCAAAAGTGCAGGCTGTGTAAATGAATCTCAAAATTACCCTAACCACGGAGTTAGTCGTTAGTCAAGTACTAATATGTCCTTACAAATTGACGGCTCAGATCATTTATACTATTTATACTATCAGCAGAGAGCATCGTATAAAGCCTATCATTTTCTTCTTTAGTAACTCTACCAAAGGCTATTTGCAACATCTCTTAAAACAGTTAATTTTGATCTGATAATGATATGTTACGTATTCACTTACCTTGACGTTATAGACCTGCCCCTTTTTTACTGTAAAGAAGGACACAGAAGCTAAGCTAGGCCCAATTTGAGATACATATAGCATGGCGGAGACAGCTGATACGGTGCCCAAGGATCTTACGATCGATTTGTTAACAAGCATTACAGATAATTTTTCTGAGAAGCACCAAATTGGTCATGGTGGGTATGGAATAGTTTACAAGGTATGCTTAACATTTATATTTTCTACAGTTTAATTGATAGACCCGTATCAACATGAGATACTAGTTTTAACAGGGAGTACTAGAAAATGGGGAAGAGATTGCTGTGAAGAAGCTCCATGACATAGCGTCACTTGATGATGTGAAGTTTATGAATGAATTTACTAACCTTATGAGTGTCCGCCACAAAAATATTGTTCGATTGGTTGGCTACTGCTATGAAACAAGAGGTAAGCTTGTACCACACAGTGGCAAGTTGGTTTTGGTTAATGCGTTGGAAAGAGTTCTCTGCTTCGAATATTTGCAGCGTGGAAGCCTCGACAATTATCTTTCTGGTATGATAGTTTTTGTGTTTGGACTATATTACTTTGCAGTTAACAAGAAAAACGGTAACCAAATTGATGTCTCAAGAAAATAAATTATTGTTTATGGTATAGATGAATCCAGTGGATTTGATTGGTGCACACGTTACAACATAATTAAGGGGATATGCGAGGGTGTAAACTACCTTCATAATGGACCGCAAGGTCATATTTTCCATCTCGATTTAAAACCTAGCAATATATTGCTGGACAAGAACGATCTACCAAAAATTGCAGATTGTGGGCTGTCAAGACTGTTTGAAACACTATCCCATCATACAACAACAAGGTCTATAGGAACAATGTAAGTTGATCAAACATGACAAAATAATCCCATATATTACTATTTTTTAGAGGCAAAATTTGCTACAAGACACTCAAAATTTGTGTAATTTATTGGTAGACATCGTAAAAACATGTCATGGTTAAAATACACTCTAAAAAACTAATAATTTGTTAGAGGATACTTTCAGCTTACTTGGAGAGAGAAATTCTTAAAAAAGACGAGAATGCTCCAGGGTCAAAGCTTTTGAGCTAAGGCTGAAGTGAAGATGTAATATGATGTATGCTAGTGATGTATTTGGGGTGATGACAAATTTAGAGCTGTATAATTTCTAAATTTTTACTCTAAAGTCATATTTGAAGCATGTGGTCTTAAGAGCATTCTCATCTTTCTTAAGAATTTATCTCTTCAATTGAGCTGAAAGTGTCCTTCAGCAAATTACTATTTTTTAAGGATGTCTTTCAGTCGTGACATGTTTTTTCGATGTCTATCAGCAAATTACACAAGTTTTGGATGTCTTGTAGTAAAATTTGCCTTTTTTAAAAAAAGTATTGTTAGTTACCTACTCTTTTATATAATTTTGTATATAAACGATTTGTGCTTATGATATTGGTCACGCAGAGGGTACATGCCACCGGAATACATTAATAGATGTCATATTACAGAGAAGTTTGATGTATTCAGTCTGGGTGTGATAATAATAGAGATAATGGCAGGACCTAAGGAACGGTCAAAACGGAATGAAATGCCGTCCCAACAGTTCATCGAGCTCGTAAGCAATTTCCTATCTAGCTAGCCTATATAATGAAGGTCCTTAATTAGCTTTGTGCGCCCATGCCATTAATTATCTTTGTAACTTCATGTTTCAATTTCCTCAGGTCCATGAAAACTGGAGTAAAAGATTTCAGCAGGCAACGCCGACGTATTCATCAGAGGAAATAGGTAGTCTTCAACG
This sequence comes from Oryza officinalis, assembly GCA_008326285.1. NCBI lineage: Eukaryota > Viridiplantae > Streptophyta > Magnoliopsida > Poales > Poaceae > Oryza > Oryza officinalis. The sequence continues at coordinate 29,417,864 of BDMV01000011.1, read as the reverse complement.
GCAAGTGAAGACATGTATAGAAATGGCGTTACAATGTGTGGAAGCCGAGCAACTCAAAAGGCCTACGATAGCGGAGGTTGTCAGCAGACTGAATGAATTAGATGCTATGTTTCAGAAAACGTCACCATCACTTTTACCTTCTGAGCTGCCGAATTATCCAGCATCACCTGGAGATCAGGTATGATTAGATTATAGAAAATGAAAAAAAAAGCAAATTCGTTAATTAAACTGCCACAAAAAAACATTGTTGCCTATTAAGTATTCCAAATTCGAATTACTGTACATGAATCTCGCCAACATTTTTTCAAGTTCAACTTAGTGTGCAAAAAAATAATTATAAATCAAAATTCAGCATTATATATGAACTTGAAAAAATGGGCCTAAGTTGTTTGAAAATAGTCATAGCACGGGCTGAAAAATTCAAAAAAGAACCGGTACATGAGACAATACAGATATATTGAGCGGGATTACCATTATTTATGAGGAGTTGATGCCATTTTCTTCAGGATTCCAGCAATGCGAGTAGACACAATGAAAGGGAGACGGTGGAACAAGAAAGAGGTGCTAGAGGAGAATATGATAATGTAATAATTTGCTAATGACGGGGCTTTAATTTACATATGTAATTATTTATTTGTTCTATCTAAATTTGCTTAATTGGTTGTGTTCACTCATCAGGAGGTTGGAGTTCTTAAGTTTGGCCCTTGGGGTGGGAAAGGAGGGAGCGCTTATGACATCAACGTGCCACCCCACCGTCTGTATTGTGTGACAATTTGCAGCGGTGAAATCATCGATTCGCTTGCATTCTCATATATTGGACCTAATGGTCAAAGTATCACTATTGGTCCTTGGGGTGGAAATCCTGGTGGTAGCCCTTATACAGTGAGTAAATGCATCTTACAACTACAGTATATTTTTTTACTCTTTGAACGACGACAAGGCATGGGCTCTGTTCTGCCGTTCTTGATACCTGAAATATCATGTTCCTAACTTTTACAGATTCAGCTCGGTCCCTCAGAGTTTCTATTGGAAGTGTCTGGAACAATTGGCCGATTTGTTAATTCACGTTCTAATGTTATAACATCACTTACACTGGTCACTAATGAGGACAGATATTGCCATTTTGGAACAGAAAGAGGAGATCCTTTCTGCACTACACTGCAAACAAATTGCAGCATTGTTGGCTTCTTTGCTCGTGCAAGTAGATACATGCATGCTATTGGTGTATATGTGAACCCCAACCAACAATCCCTTGCTGTGAGTAGACGATGCTTTAGAACGGATATTTTAGGGAATGGAAACGAAGAGGTACTCCTGCTCTATTTAAAATTACTGTACTTATATATTTCTTCATTAGTGGATCGCATTTTTTTTAATTCTTTGCTTGATGGGTCTGCATTGTTGAAAACAAGCTTGTCAAGATTGGGCCCTGGGGTGGAAATGGAGGGAGAGCTCATGATCTCAATGTGGCACACCACTGTTTGGAAAGCATAACAATCGGCAGTGGCAGCATCGTCGATTCACTCTCATTTTCATACATAAAACCTAATGGAGAGAAGCTCACTGTTGGTCCTTGGGGCGGTGCACTTCCAAACCCTTATACAGTGAGTAAAGAAACTAGGGGTGGTTCCATTCTGTTTCTTTCATCAAAATGAGGTTCAGTAATTTATTGTCTTGTTGTCCAAATCAATACTCCTCCTACTTAACAATATTATTTATTTTCCTTGCAGATTAATCTGGATCCTTCAGAGTCTCTGTTGGATGTTTATGGAACAATTGGCCCCTTCATCGATTCACATTCTGATGTTATAACGTCAATTACATTTGTCACCAGCAAGGATACATATGGACCTTATGGAACAGGAGGAGGGATTCCTTTCAGTACCCCAATGAAACGCAACAGTAGCATTGTTGGTTTTTTTGGGTATGCAGGTAAATACATGCATGCGATTGGCGTCTACGTGGATGCAGGAGATGACGAGAACGTAAAATTATTCCACCCATGTCTATTTATCTTTATTAACTTTTTCAATAATACTGTGTAATCTTTTCCTAATTTTTGCTTTACTGGGTTGCTCCAGGATCGGCTTGCAAAGATTGGGCCGTGGGGCGTAAGCGAAGGAAATGTTAAGGACATCAATGTGGCACCCCATCATCTAGAAAGCGTGACAATTTGTAGTGGTTCTGTCATTGATTCACTTGCATTTTCGTACATTAAATCTAACGGGCAAAAATACGATATAGGTCCATGGGGTGGTCCCGGTGGGACTAGCCATACAGTGAGTGATATCCAACCTTTATTTTTCTGCTAATCTATATATGTTGCTAATCAATTATGCCCTTGTAGAAAATATACCAGCTTCTTGATGATATCTTCATTTGCTCCTCCTTTTCAGATTGAGCTCGGCTCTTCTGAGTTTTTGGTGCGAGTTTCAGGAACAATAGGTCCATTTCATACATCACGAAGTGTTGTAACATCTATCACGTTTGTTACAAATCTTCGTGGCTATGGTCCTTTTGGTCAGGGAGGGGGAACTCCATTCGACGTTCCAATGCAGAGCAACGGAAAAATTGTTGGCTTCTTTGGCCACGCAAGGTCATATGTCGAGGCACTTGGGGTCTACGTTCGCTCATGTTAACTATGTATATTGCTTGATCTTCACATTTACATGGTTTACAGTATTCTTATTCGTATGTATAATGGTACAATTGTCGCATTATTATTTCTTGTCTCGTTTCTCAAGACCTTTAATACATATATAACTCCATTCATGGAAATATTGAGTACTGGCTGCAGAGAATTATCTTTGCACAGTAATATATGTTGGAATTGGGCCTTATAAGAGAGCTATGAACCATACTAGCATGTATGAATATTTTGTACAATTATATGAGCGTTGAAGATTTTAAGAAAAAGTCCGAAGTACACCCCCATGCGCGCAAACTATTGCGGTCAATTGAATTACCCCCATAAACTCAAATAGCAGATATTTTTCACCCCAACTATTCATACCGGAGTGGTTTTGGTCCAACGTGACAGTCCAGTTAATATTTTTTTAAAAAAAATATTTGGGGTCCATCTGTTAGACTCTCTCTCCTCTGAGCCCGTCGAGGAGAAGCGTGCTGGCGGCTTCCTCCTTGAGCTTGAGCTCGGCAACCTCCTCGTGTCAGAGGCTGAGGAGGAGGCACGCGCCGGCAGAGGCAGAGGAGGAGATGCCCTTCCCCCATCTCCTCCTTTCTTCCAACTCCCTCCCATTTTCTCTAGGGTGGCGGCGGTGGTGGTTCGGACGGAGAAGGCGGCGGCAATGGTGGTCCGGGTGGAGAAGGCAGCGACGACAGTGGTCTAGGCGAAGAAGACGGGGGGAGGGGACGGTGGTCCGGGCGGAGAAGGTAGTGGCATCTTCTTCGCGGCCATCGTACGTGCGGCATGCTAGGAGAGAATATCGTCAAGAGAACTCGAGATGACGGTGTTGACGAAAAATTCATGCCCGGCCGATGGTGCCAAATCTGTGTTGACACGAACTATGTCGACAAACACAATGGCCTGGGAGATCTACTTAGCTCCATGCAGGTCCTAAACTTTGATAAGATGCGGGCATGCCAGTCAGTTTGATCATGCAACTAACAAGATATTGTTGATGAGAAAACACGGTAGCCTGGGAGCTCTGTTTATCTCCAGTGCAGGTCCAAATCTTGCTTTCAGGTTCAAGACGTGCTAATTGGTTTGATCCTGCAACCAACAAGATATACAAGAAAAATGATGTTAATAAACGATAGCCGATCGGCTAGTGGGCCGATGACGTATCGTAGAAACCTAGCTGATGCACAAGCTGAATCGGCTGTAAGGTGAAGGATGCTACACATAAACTAGATTTGGATTAAATATAATCATAAACAATTTTTTCTTAAAAAACAATCCTATAGGTCGAACCCAATTGATGCAACATTAAAATCAATTGTCATATGACTATAAAACCTAGATAACTAGTCGATGGGTAGATGTTGTAGATTAGACCCAAAACAATCATGATCTGCTGTAGAAAGAAATAACAAGTAATTACTCATTCAATCTTTCTCTTAGATACATGCAATTACGATAGATCGGACCCAACCAAAACAGTATTAATTGCTTATAACCAAGATCAGATAAATCAGTGATTACATGAGATTATTTCATAGCCGATAAGATGTTTTAGGATATTTTAGATAATGTATCGGCTAGAACTCCAATACAGCCCTATACAAGGATATCAATCTTGATCGAATACACTAAACAAGTTTAAATCTTGACGGGTCAAACCTAACCGATGGCAGCATGAGGTTTGAAACAAGCTTAATATATTTAAGGGATTGATACACTTATATAAGATGATAGATATAACATGTAAAGCAAATTAAAGTATGTAAACTTAAATGCGAAACAGTTATATCAGGTAAGATCGGCTGAAACCCCGATTGGCAGGTTAGCTTTTATGATTCTGATCATGACTTAGTAGGTCAAATCCAATTGATGCAACACCAAGTATGAAAAGAAGTATAAGGTCTAAACGATCAAGCCCTTGACTGATTTTTAGGGTGATAGATACCTTAGCCAATCAAAGCCGATAAAATAATTTAGCCGATACCGACAAAACCTTGTAAAAGGTTTGGCCGATACAAGTAAATCGAGCCATCGAGTTAGATTAACTAAAATATATGATAGCCGACAATTGTACAAGATAGATTAGAACATCTAAAACGATGTGCTAATTCGCCGATACAAACTGTTGTGACAAGGCATACCTTTTATTGAAGATCGAAGCTGATACAGCCCAACTCGAAACAAAAACTCATTAAAAAGTAAAAGTAAAAGTGTGACGATGCGCCGAGAGTGTATTGAACTGTTGTTAATTTCTTACAAGACCCTGGGCACATATTTATATCCAAACATACAAACATTATCCATATCGGACATGACTCAAACTTGCCTATTTACAAAATAAACAAACAAGTCCCTAGGTGAACTCTTACCACGAATTTCTTAAAGGAAACAACTAACTCTTATTCCTAATTAATAGATACGATTACCTTTTCTGGACTCAATCCTTGTTTGGCAATAACTTCAGATCCCCTCCCGAGTCCGATATGAACTCGCATTACCTATATCGGCTGACCGAATCTGATTCTGTATCGGCCGATATGGCTTCCAACCGATGCGTTCCTCTGTCTTTGGAAACAATCTTATCTCCTCGAATCCGCTTTGATCTTATCTTTATCTTTGCGTATCTTTACCAAATTTGCCGTTAACAGATATATAAATTGACGATCAAATAGCCGATCGGCTAACAAGCTGATGTAGCAAAACAAGCCAATGTCAATAGAGTTTTGAGCAATCGGCTATATATCCGATGTAAATTCTGACACTTGAATAAATAATGATATAAAGACAATCGGCTAATGATAATATAATCCAACAGAAATCAATCAGCCAATGGTGGTATGATAGAATAGATGATGATCCGATAATTAAAGCATACTGTTGGTATTTGCTATGCACACAGATAAATTCGCAAGCGTACGGATACCGTTGTAACACTTCCCCTTAGAGTATTCCAAGGGTATCGAACGTAAGGAACATGTGTGTATGATCTACGATCAGGATTCTATCCAAGGACAACAACTGATGAAGGATTTGGCTAGAGAGGACTTCTATGGATTTAACTAACTTAAGTTAAAGGTAAAACTCTATTGAATGCTTCGGGCACCAGCCCTCCCCTAGTTTGCTAGGCTGAGTTCAGCCTTAAGCTCTATGATGTACCCAGCGTGGAGGGATACAAAGGACGGACAGGGCTGTCACTACCTGCCGTCTACCTCACTTTCCGTGGAGCACACAACAGATGAAGGTAAACACTAACCTGGACACCATGTCTAATTTATTGCTTACTACTCTAGCTTTACACAGGAACTTCCTTCTTTATCTAGAGTCCTAGTACTAGAGCACTCAGTTGCACAATAAGCAACGAACCCGCACTTATGAGAATATAACTCACTTAAGCAAACTAATTAAATAAGACAAGGAAGACTCGAATACTTACTTTATAAAAGGAAGCATCCATCGAGGTACAAGCAAGGAGAGGGCTGAAGACGGGAGGGCTACGCGGCTGTGCAAGAAAGCAGGCCCAAAAGGAGCTTGGGCCAGCCCATGATCTGGCTGTCAGGTTGGTGGAGCACGCCGCCGCGATCGCTGCGACGAGGGAGCAGGCCGTGCACCTGGGCCAGAATGTTGGGCCGGTGAAGCATGTCGCTCCTTCCTCGATGACCCTGGGCCAGGCGCAAACCGGTGACGGGTAGCACAAACAGGCGACGGGCATCATTGCCGGCCCAACAAGTGCTGGCCAGCGACCTCGCTCTTAACCCGGCGACGCAGGTGGACCGGATTCTCCAAGGCTTCCTCGCGTAGGTTTCCTCTGAGATGACGCCTTCCCTACTCGGCAAGAGGCCACCGGCTTCGGTGCCGCAAACCAAGCCGTGTCGTCGCAATGTGATCCCCGAAGGCTTCAAGTCGTGGTGTAGTCCACACATCCAGCTTCAAGGGAGCGGGGCACGTCGCCACACCATCTCGAAGGCTCAAAAGGTGACCATGAAGAAGATGGGCATCATTGAGGAGGAAGAAGATGCCAGCCAGGAAGCTTTTCAATGCTATACCAATGTGTTCGAACAGCCGCTCTCATCCCAGCATGTGCAGGCCCTGGCGGAACTGCTGGACATGGCGATGGAGGTGGCAACGGAGGCAAACAACAACGTTCCCCCTGACTTGGCTGCACTGGCGGTAGAAGGGCTGGCATCATCGGCCTGAGCTGTGGATCGGCGGAGGCAGAGAAGAAGACCCCGACCAGTGTTGTTATGTCTAGTTTCAGTGTATTGGTGTGGAATGTGTGGGGATTAAATAATGCTACTAAAAGAAGAGTTGTTAGAGAGTCTATTTCTAATTTGCATGCATTTGTAGTTTGTTTCCAAGAGTCCAAGTTAGATGTGGTCGACTCAATTGTAATCCGTGAACTGTGTGGTTCTAAGTTTGATGGCTTTTTTGCTCTACCTGCGCGTCAAACCAGAGGAGGGATCATTGTGGCTTGGAAGGGGGCCATCTTCCGGGGATCGCAATCGCATCTTGGTCGGTGGTCGGCGACGGTGCATTTGGAGTGGATTGAGGGAAACCAGTCATGTTTCCTCACCTTGGTCTACGGACCGCAGGATGACGACGAGAAGATCCTCTTTCTAGATGAATTGGCATAGATCAAGGGGACCTACCGGGGAGAGTGGCTAGTTGCAGGCGACTTTTAATTTGATAGTAGCGGCGGCAGACAAGAACAACTCAAGAGTCAATATGCGACTCCTAAACGCCTTCCATAACAAGATCAATGAGTTGGAACTCAAAGAACTGTATCTGTTCGGGCGGCAATACACTTGGAGCAATGAGCAGCAGAGACCCACGCTGGTTAAGCTTGACAGAGTACTGGTTTCAACCAAGTGAGAGGAGGCCTTCCTGGAGGCGCACCTCCAGGCCCTGAGTTCGTCGAGCTCGGACCACTGCGCACTATTGCTTTCATGTGGGGAAATGCTTCGGGTAAGGAGGCGATTGCGCTTTGAAACTTTCTGGACAAAGCTCGATGACTTCCACGATGTGGTGGCGGAATCCTGGCAGCAAGAGGTGGAGAGTGCAGATCCTTATGTCATTATGTATGTGAAGCTGGCGCGACTAGCAAAATCTCTCTGCTCCTGGGGACAGAGGAAGATCAGTCATTTCCGCCTTCAACTCCAGATTGCAAATGAGCTCATCCTTCGCTTCAATGTGGCGCAAGAAAGCCGCCTTCTTTCACCCTTCGAGTGGCGATTTAGGGTTGTACTCAAGGGCCGCTATTTGGCCTTGGCGTCTTTGGAGGCGGATTAGAGTAAGACAACGTGGCCGCATATCTCAGCTGCGGGAGGGGGACGCAAACTCCAAGTACTTTCATATAAAAGTGAATGTGCGGCGCCGCAAGTTGTTCATCCCCGTGCTGGAACACGATGGGCAGACAACAACTTCTTAGGCCGACAAAGTGGCGATGCCCAAAGCGTATTTTGAAGGAACCATGGGTATTGTGGAGCCCGACACCTCTCAGATTGCATTCAATGAAGTCTTCCCGTCTACGCTAAACCTACAAGACGACCTGGAAGTACCTTTTACTGAAGAAGAAATCTGGAAGGTGATAAAGGAGATGCCAAATAAGAAGGCCCCAGGCCCAGATGGGTTTACGGAGCTTTTCTACCAGCGTTGTTGGGAAACAATCAAAGAAGAGGTGATGGCTGCATTGGCCAAGTTTTACACGGGTAACAACCAGAACCTTGATACGGTAGTGATCACTCTATTGCCAAAGAAAGATGCACCCACCTTAATTAAGGATTACAGGCCTATAAGCCTCATTCATAGCTTCTCCAAGATCGCGGCAAAAATCATGGCATCCCGATTAGCTCCGAAAATGGGGGAGCTAGTAGCAGAGAACCAGACGACCTTCATCCGTGGCCGGTCAATCCACAAAAGCTTTGTTTTTGTTAGAGGTCTGGCAATGCATTTCCACCGAAGAAAGAAGCCAATGGTCCTGCTGAAACTCGATATCACCAAGGCGTTTGACACAGTTTCTTGGTGCTTCTTGATGAATTTGCTTAGAAGCAGAGGTTTTGGGGTCAGATGGAGCTCGTGGATCACTGCCCTCCTTTTGACGTCGGAAACCAGAATCCTGATTAATGGCCATGACAGTGATAGCTTTAAGCCGGCTAGGGGTCTAAGGCAGGGTGACCCGCTGTCGTCGCTGCTCTTTGTGCTCGTTATGGACATGCTTCAAGGTCTCCTTGCCAAGGCTTCTTCCTGGGGCCTACTGGCCAAGTTCGATGTGCAAAGATTCATCCCTAATACCTCCATCTACGTAGATGATACTGTTATTTTCCTGCAACCCATCGAAGAAGAAGCAAGAACGGTTAGTGCCATCCTGGAGCTTTTCGGAAATGCTACAAGGCTCAGAACGAACCTGAGTAAGAGCGCGATGACGCCGATCCAATGTGATGAAGGCGCGGTAGCTAGTGTTCAAGAACTGCTAGGATGTTGAATTGAAAATTTCCCAATCACTTATCTTGGACTTCCTCTGTCCATGCGAAGACCGATAAAAGCTAAAGTGCAACCTATCCTAGATCGCCTATCCAAGAAAGTGGCCGGCTGGAAGCCCAAGCTCCTATCACCCGACGGTAGACTGCGCCTGATCAAGTCAGTGCTTTCAACGCTACCAATTCACTTTCTTTCAGTGCTTCAGATGCCGAGGTGGGTTATCAAGGAGTTCAACAAGAAATGTCGAGCATTCTTGTGGAAAGGACAGGAAGAGGTCAATGGAGGCCATTGCTTAGTTGCTTGGGACGTAGTTTGCAGCCCGATCGAGTGTGGAGGCTTGGGGGTTAAAAATCTCAAGATTTTTGGACAGGCACTAAGGATGAAATGGCTTACTCGTCGATTGGAGCAGAAAGGGAGGCCATGGACTCTTGTGAACTCAACACCAACGGACGACATTTAGAAAATGTTCCAGGCAGCGATGGCTGTTCAGGTGGGAGACGGCAAAGACACCGATTTCTGGCGGGCAAATTGGCTGCCGAGGGGTTGCATCTCTGTCTCCTCACCAATGCTCTTCACCTACTTAGGCGGAACGAAGTTGACAGTGGCGGGGGCATTGACACAACATCGTTGGGTGCGCGACCTTCGTGGGAGTCTTTCCAACGAGGCACTGCTGGAACACTTCCAGCTCTGGGACGAAGTGCAAGGAGTACTGTTGGAGGAAACTACTCAAGATTCAATCTGATGGAAGCTAACCCCCAATGGAGTTTACAGTGTCGTGTCGATGTATGATCTGTTCTTCATAGCTCGCGCACGATCTCAATGCGCAAAGTTGATCTGGCAGACAAGGGGGCCTTCCAGAGTGAAGTACTTCATGTGGCTTGCCACAAGAGCAGATGCTTGACAGCGGATAACCTGCAAAAAAGAGGTTGACCACACGAGGACAGATGCATCCTCTGTAACGGGGAGCAAGAAAGTTGAAATCACCTATTGCTGCCCTGTCCAATCACGAACAGGGTCTGGGGCATGCTAAGAACGTGGATAGTGACGCCATTTCCTCTCCCTGGCGACAACGGGTGGGAGTTCGCTGATAGGTGGTTGAAATCCAGGAGATATTTTCAGACGAGCTACAGTGGAGCTTTCGACTTCATCTGCCTTTTGGTGTACTGGTTCATGTGGAGAGAAAGAAACGCTAGGATCTTTGAGCATAAGTCACGCACGGTAGCGGAACTCTATAGAGACATCAGAGAAGAGATCCTGGTTTGGAGGGAAGCCCACATCTTTAGAGAAGTCGGCTGAGGAGCCCGCTGCAGGGCGGCTTCTTCTCTTCCCCCCCTCCCCCTCCCTTTCAGTTCCTCGACAGTTTAATGTTGATCTTCTAAAGCTTGTAACACCCTTTCCAATCCTAATACAATTAGGGCAGCCTAACTTGGGCCGTCCCGGCGAAAAAAATAAACAGGTAATGAAATTTTTGCACAAATACTTCAGTAATACTTGGAAGGCAACTTTTTTTTTGGCTGCATTCCTCGACTAAACGCAGTTATTCTTGCAAGGATCAATTCAACTTGATGGAACAGACCAACGGTACGTAAAAAGGAAAATTTTGGAACTACAATGTTAGAGCTAAACCTTTTCTATTGTGCACTGATCCTGCACTGTATTCTATATTTCTATATCTCGAAAGACTCTAACCTCAAAAGATTTTAAACAGCACTTGTTACCTACTGACCAACTCAGTTACTCAAGTTTCTTCTAAGACTGTAACTATGTTCATGCTGCAAAAAAAAAAAGTATTAATGGCAAGTTCAGGGAGATTGGTACCAATGTAGAATCTAGCTACCAGTTATAATGCAATATTTATCGTAACCGGCTTCCATTTCCATGCTGTGTCATCCTGATTGGACAAACAATTTCGATTCAACAAAAGACTACTAGAAAAATCAAAACTCGCGACAGATTCCTACAACAACGGATTGGGGACAGATCATGCCCTAAGCATTATGCTTATGCGTATTCAGACCCGATAAACGAAAGCTTGTTACCTTGTTCCCTTGTTAATTTCGTAGCGAGAGCGAGTATGACGGGCGCGGCGCCGCCTCCGCCGCTCGCCGGAGCACCGCCGTTTGCCCCATGGCGGCGCTTCCCTCTCCTCGCGTTATTCTGGCCATGGGCGACGCACCCAGATGGGGAAAAGGGGGAATGAAAAAAAAAAAAAGGATAATCTGAAGGGTTCTATTTAAACGTTCGCCTAATATACTATACCTGGACCGCCCACGATGGAAAATTCGGCCCATCCTTGTTTGGATCGCGATCGAAATGTCTACGCGGCCCACTTAACATTGGGCTGGTCTTGTTCTTCGGCCGTTAAAAGTTCAAGCGCATTTTGGTCCATATAAATTAGGCCGATCCATATACAAGGCCCATTTGAGTCGCTACTCAAATGGGCCCATTAAGACATGGATCTCGCGGCCCACACGGGCTCGTCGGAAGCTTTGGACTCTATAAACCTCCCAAATCTCGCGCTACTGAGGTGGCGTGGCGTCACAACCTGGTGAGGTGAGGCGGAGATCTTGCCGCCAGCGAGGAGAAAGTCCGGTGAACATCACCGCGACACCGTCGAAGATATGGCGGAGGTANGGCGGAGGTAGACAAGAGGCCTCCCGCCGATTCGGCTGACGGCGGTGACGGCGAGGATTATTCTCCGGCGGCGGCGGAGAGGATGGCGCGGCTGCCGCTGGCGGACGTGGCCTGGTTCCTCTCCCTCCGACGAGAGCACCTTGGCCACCCCATCGGCTACGTGTTCACGGCGCCGGCCGATCGCGACGACCCCGCGGCCTCGCCGGAGGAGATCGGTGAGAAGTGGCTCGAGGTCGGCGTGTGCTTCGAGAAGGCCGATGAGTTGATCGAGCGGTTGCAGGTCTGGGTGTGAGCGCAGTACGAAGCCCGGGGATTCGTCGAGATATAGAGAATAGGGGTAGCATTTAAATTTTTGTGACGTACTCTCTTGTTTCGTATTATAAGTAGTTCTAATTTTTTTCTAGTTTAATTAAATTTATAAAAAAAATTAACAATATCTAAAACATCAAATTAAAAATAAAATTTAATGTATTTTGATAGTATGTTGTTTTGCATCAAAAATAATTGTATATTTTTGGGTCAAATTTAAAGAGGTTTAATTAGAAAAATAGTTCAAACGATTTATAATATAAAACGGGAGTAATTATGATTGTATTGGCATTTAATTTGCTTTTCTCCATAGATTTCATTTAATAATAGCATCAACCAAGTCACCATGCACATGATCTTTTGTGCAAGTAGCCGGCCGTCGTCGTCACGCCGGATTGACGATCTGTCTCGCGGCTAGCTGTCTCAGTCTCACTGTCTGACATTATCGTCGTCTTCGTGCCATCGTCACGTTTCACCATCCATACACAGTGGCGGACCCAGAAACGCGATAAGAGGAGGGCTGAATAGTAAAGAGACTAAAAATCTTACTAATGTTATTGCGCTTATATACTAAATAACTGCTAGTACAAGTTTATGGTAGAAAAGCATACCAAATAAAGCTTTTCTACCATAAACAAAGGATTACTGCTAGCAATCCAAATAAATAACTAGCAGTATTTATTTGGATTGCTCAAATATATCATCTAGTATAAGTTTATGGTAGAAAAGCATACCAAATATAGCTCTAACCTCTAATAATTGATAACAAAAAAACTCAAAGTGATATCAAGGCTGCTTACTAATAACCAGGGCTAGGCTTTCTAAAGTTCCAGTTTTCTAATATTTATTGGGCCAAAATTATATACGGGTACTAATTGCTATATGGGCTGGACCTGGGCTGCAGCCAGGACAGCCCGGCCCCTGAGTCCGCCCCTGTCCATACATATGGCCATATCTGATGAGAAAGATCAGAGACGACGACGGCGACGGCCGGGCCGGAGACCACTGACCACAGCGGCGATGACCCGTTGAACGCCGGCGTGTGGATGGCTCGATCGACCAAGTTAAATAATTCGAGCATGCATGTGTTCACCATGCATAAAGAAGGTGATGAACATGAACATGATCGAAAAGCCAAGAGAGGAGCGGGTTAATTGCTCTGGGATTTGAGGATTACTAACACTTTGCTGATTTGATGAGTAGATGTACGTATATTTATGCCATCTCTGACCTAGGAGAGTATCTATCTAGTAATTTAGGATCCTGAATATTACTCAATTTAATTCGTACTAATGCAGAATTAACTCAAGAGTAATTCCATTGGACTTATCAATGAGCTTTAATAAGCATGAGAACCACATCCAAAGTGCCTCGTGCTTTTCTGCTCCTCCTTCCCTTCTTGTTTTCAGTCCTTCGACTGTACTACATTCAGAGTTTGGACTAACGATAGATATTACAGAGCTTGTAGTAGCACTGTCACTTGATCGCTTGACCATCAGACTTGGTGATTTAGTTTCTCTTTGTCTATATATATACTGCTTTCTGGATCGGAACAATTTTTGTACTGTAGAATTACAGGTATGTTGACATAACTGTCTCACTGATGATTCCTTTTCAGAATTTCAGTCTTGTTGTGGGGACAGGTATGTTGACGTTGGTTCAGTCTCAGTGCTGAGCTCCAACTGGCTAAAATCATTGTTGCTTCCAGCTTGATCTTACGTATACTAAACCTCTACGTTGATTGCTGATTTTCAACCTTCGCATTGCCCGATTCAAGCCTGAAAATGCGCTTGTGTTTCTGCTGTCAGTTCAGTTCATGCAGAGTTCTCCCTGGTAGGAACTCCCGATTGGCCATATCTGTTGTTACATCTCAATCATCAGATCATTTCCAAGGGTACCCATGCAAACCTCACCCTGTAGTATATATCAACTTGCCTACTGACTACTGAGTGATGTTGCATGATGACTTGTGCATGATGTTCTACAGTATCCAACTCATTAGAAAGAAATGTTCAGAGGGGACAGAGAAAGATGAGAATAAAAGTTCACCTTATTCTTTGCAGTCTACTTCGAATAACCAGCATATCTAACCTGTTCCACTGGATGATGTTGCATGATGACCTGTGCTAGTATCAATCACAGGGAAGAAAATAATTCAGAAAGGAGCAGAGAAAGAGGAGCATATGAAATTGACAGAATCTAGAAGGCATTATAAGGGAGAAAGTAAGTTAATTAGCATGATAGATAAACATGGATATGTGGACTGCTGAAGAACAGAATATCACTGTCAGATTGTTACCCATGTCTGAACGCATGCAGGGCAAGAAAATTCTACGAGATTCGGAAGCTTCTGATGAAATTTCGTCCAGATTTCGTCCTTGTTTTGATGTATCTGTATGCATATGGACCCCAAATTGAATTTTGCAAGCCATGAAAGGTGCCAGAGATAAAATCATACACTGCATATTGTCTCTGAAAGTTTGATCAAACTTTTACTACGGTTGACTACTATTGCTTGAGCAATAATTGCCCGTCTTTTGCTTCAATCAAATGCAATAATACTATAATTTTTCCTTGACAGCAATGAGTAATTGAGTACACTCGATAAGAAAATTGATTACCTATAGATGCTAGTGTGATACTAATATTAAGGAAACTGGAAGTGGATTAGTGGTGGGACCAAGGTGTTGTTCTGACCAATGACCAATCAGCATTAGCTTCTACCATGATGCCACAAGGCCCCTACACTTCCACAAAATTGCAAGCTTGTGTATAGTATGCACACATTTGGTGTTGGATGGGGTATGTCTACACATACCTATACTATTTATGAAAGACAAAAGGTGAAACTAGTACTGCATACCATCCACAACCTAACATCAAATTCGTAAAGAAGTCTATGTGGTTTAGTAATGGAAGGCAATCATTCGTGTAAAATTTGTGTGTGTTAAGAATCTCTCTTTCTGTTTTGTGTAAGGTGGGGGCTTTTCTAGTTGTCTGCTTATAGTCTTATCCACTGTCATCGGTTATGAGTGTGAGTGGACTTCAGAAAAGAAAAGGTGTGAGAATATTACTTTTTAATTCGACGAAAATAAGTTACATTTTGGTCCTCTAGTTTTCGGTTATATATGCTACACTATCAGGCTTCTACTTTTCTGAACGGTCAAATTAGGAATAGTGTTTTCTTACCATCGGTTACCATGGTAACTAGCTTATCACCGTGTGGTAATAGAAATTGTTTGTCATATCGACCCAAGTTCACAGAATATCTATTTAAAAGAAAATAAATAGTAAAATTTGTCTAGTTTTGATCGGAGTTGCTCGATCAGCGCAGTAACCAATTTTACCCGAGGGAGAGATGGGAAATCCTGATTAGGACTTCAAAAGTCATCACTACTTATGCACGAACACTTGAAGGTCATCGAAACCCTAATTAGGACTTCAAAAGTCATCACTATTTGTGAATGAAAACTTTAAGGTCATCCAGTTATATATATATACCTCTGATGGACCTTATAGTCCATGTCCCATGAAACTGTCCTTCAATCTCTTGCCCTATGGGATCTTGTCTGCATTAGGGCAGGTTCTTCTCTTGCCCTAGAATTCTGGGAAGAGACCAAAAGGCAAAAGCCATGGAATCCAAACTATTTTAGGACAGAACAAAGCACACTTGCCAGGAGAATTTGTTTTGTTGGAGAGGGAGATGGATGAGGATGGATTTAGAATAATGCAAGGCATCAGTAAATGGGAACAGAATAGATACGGTTAACACTCACTGCATTTCATAATCCTTTTGTAAAGATCTTGCTGGTCATTTTTTAAGTAGCGGTGGTGATTCTGTGGCTAAGCTTGAATCTTTGAGGTGTGACACACACTTTGAGCTTCATTCAGAAGATTTTGCCATTTTGTTAATTTTATTGAATTCCATATCTTTTTTTAAAAAAGGAGCTGACCCTTTTTGCTATTAGGTTTGGTTATGATCTGTTTGTCCTCTGAAAGTCTGAAACCTTCTCTCTTATTGGCTCTAGGCTCTAGCTAAGTCAAATACACTACCGGAAAAAAATTACTGGTGGCCAAAATCTTCGCTTGTACCTAAAGGCATGTGAAAATCAACAATTTTTGCCAGCGAACTGTCCACCTACAAAAATTATTTTTGCAGGCGGCTACATTAAGTCGTCCATCTGCGAAAATGTGAATTTTTTGCAGGAGGGCATGTAAAGCCGACCACCTACGAAGATAATTTACGGCCAAAAAAATAGAAATACAATTAAAAATATCATCATTCAATAGCCATTTGCATAGATCAAGTACAATTCAAATCAAATCAAATGTCACCACACAAATAAGAAGAGGATCTCCCTTTTTTCCCTTTATTTTTGTTTGATATGTGAATCTTGTTCTTCTCATTTGTGATCCATAAAGATCCATAATTTCCTTTTTTCCCTTTATTTTTGTTTGATATGTGAATCTTGTTCTTCGCATTTGTGTGGTGACATTTGATTTGATTTGAATTGTACTTGAAGGAGATCTAAAGACTGCCGCCGGCCGATGTGGTCAGCTCACTGTGGAAGCAGCTCGCCGTACGTCACCCTTGCCACATGGTTGCCTTCGCCGTATGTCGTACTTCCCGCACGGTTGTTGTCGCCGTATGTCGCTCTGCGTGGTCATCATCTCCCTTGCCACGTGGTCGCCGTCGTCCTTGTCACACGCAGTCGTCGTCGTCCGCGCCAAGCCACGTGGTTGTTGTCGTCGTCTCCGCCAAGTCGTTGCCGTTCCTCCTCGTTGCAGAGCCACCGCCGTCAGCGGGATTGGAGGGGAGGGGAGGAGTCGATCTGCCACCGGCCCTCCTCCTCGTCGTTGCTCCTCCTCGCCGAGCCATTGCCGGCCCTCCTCCTCATCGCCGCTCCTCATCGCTGAGCCGCCGCAGCCGGCGCCGGCCCTCCTCCTCGTTGAGGCGCCACCACTCCTTGTAGCTAGGCTTGTGCGCTCTGAGGAGAGGGAGAGGCTGGGAGAGGGAGAGGGTCTGATGGTGAGAGAGAGGGAGAGGATAAGGTTAGACAGGAAGTGATTGGAGAGACGCGGGGATAAGTACAGACAAGGGAATTAATTTTTTTATGGTTGTTCGGCCGTCGGTTTTTGGAGACGGCGCTCTTAGTGGTTCGCCTACAAAAATAAAATTTTGATAGGCGAACGGTTTAAGAGGTCCACCTGCAAAAATAAGAATATTATTGCAGACGGCCCCTTTAAGCCGTTCGCTTGCAAAAATTCATTTTCGCAGGCGAGAAAAAATCGGATCCCTCTCTACATAACTACGCAAGTGGATAATCATAGCTAAAAATTTGATTCGCCTGTAAAATTTTAGTGGTAGGAGTCATAGGTATTTCTTTCTTAGTTTTCCTTTCGCTAAAAGGCTAAAACTATGCGATATCTAAGCAGAGACTACACATCGGGTTCCTATATATATAATATGGAGAAACTAACTTACATGATACCTTATTTTCTAGACTCATGACATTTTTGGAGCTCCTACATTGTGGCTATCTAGAACAACTATAGATGAATATATTGACAGGTAGTCGAAAAGAATATATTAACCGGCAGATCTGGAGGCTAATCCATCTTGTGCTAGTAAATTCCTATGGTGGAGAAGTAGATTTTCTGTGAACACTCTTCTTTCGATAGAAAATCACAAGTTCTTATCCGCCAAAATGGGATGCGGGATTAATCCTCTTTTGCTCTTATTTTTAGGTAGAACAGCCGCCTTTTTTCCCTAACCAATCATTTATTTCTATTTCTATAGAGTTACAACCAGAGCAGTAATTGCTTACTATAAAGAGGCATCCACTCGTTGAGCCCCTTTATTAACTAGGATTAATGTGTCCCTCAAACAGTCAAAAGATCTTTTTGCTCACATTATAAAACATAACAGTATATAGAACCTTGCAACCATAGGCATAAAAAAATGTCACTAATGTGGTACCTAATTTGGTTTAGTATATTAGCAATTTGTAGCAGGGGAATATAGGTTGTTAGCGTTGAGTGCAAGTGTAACTAAGGGTGAGTTTTTCACGCAACTTTCCCAACTCACACCTCTCTTTTTTCACGCGCACGCTTTTTAAACTGCTAAACGGTGTGTTTTTTTGTAAAAAGTTTCTATACGAAAGTTGCTTTAAAAAATCATATTAATCCATTTTTCAAAAAAAAATTAGTAAATACTTAATTAATCATGTGCTAATGAGTCATTTCGTTTTTCGTGCGGAGGGAATTTTTTCCCAACACATCCAAAAGAACATACCCTAAGTCAGGCGAATCCAGAAAAAATAAATTGTAAGAACTAAACAAACTAGTAAAAACCTTCAGCTTCCATATCCTATGGATATATGAAAAAAAATATTTAGTGGAAGCTTAGGGAGGTTTTTATGGTCCCGATGACGATAGTGGAGTCTCAACATCCTGTCACCCCATGATAAATCCGCCCCTGAACTAAGTACAACAATGATTCTAGAATTACTTTAGTTTACTTTGGTAACTTTCGGACAGCAACATACAATACATACATAAAAGTATAGCAGCATGCAGCTATAACAGTAGATTAGCAAACGAGTGGCAATAACTAAAAAAAACAATAGATAATCTCAGGACTGTATGAACGTCTGGTGTCATAGTCATGAAATGTACATCTTGGCAGATTTAAACACATCCAACAGGGTATACTGTTGACCTGTAATTTGTCTATCATATATTGATGTTTTAGATGATGTGAACCTGCGAGGATTTGGTTCCCGATCTTTCGATGAAAGGATTGGATAACTCGATTGAAGATGAAGACAACGCTCATGGCCCGACTATAGCTGTCCAAGGATGCCGCGTCTTAGCAACCGATACATCACCTCCAATGATCGTCGTGAACTTGCGATGCGCGAACAACCTGGTCACGAGGGCACTCGTCCTGCAAGCAATCAAAGAACAAGCAAAAACAAGTAGAGCAAACACTGAATTGCAACATGAAGATGAAAGTTTTACTCTGAAAATTACAATATGGTGGGGTTCCGAAGACAAACAGACGGACGGTTTAGCCAACACGCGTGTTGTAAGCAAGTAGCTAGTCGCTAACTCTAATCAACAAAAGCCGATTGTTCTTGGCGGTGGATAAGGCTATAAATAGAGTAGGAGAGCAACCACAGGGGTGTTGGAAGCGTACTCTAACCCTAGGACATGTCCTTAATGGACCCAACTTAATACACGGCCCATTAGACCCAAGTAAGGTGGCGTAACACCGTGAATAGAAAAAGGTCTCGGTAGTAAAACAATGATTGCGGCCTCTTCAGAATAGATATGGACATGAAGCTGGATTCATTTGAAAGTAGACTTAATAAGCTTTCAATGAAGTACTTGCACGTTCAAAACGGAGTCCGCATGAAGTCGTAGTGGTCGTCACAAGTTGATATTGTCTTGTAGTCCAAATCCAGCCCACGTGAATCCTCTCCCCTTTTGATCATTTCCATCATTTCTAAGTACAATAAGAGTGCACGTATCTCCAAGATAATAATAAGATAAACATGAACGTAAGAATGAGCTCATCTAATAATTGATTTGACGTGTATGAGCACGAGTAATAGGACCATGAAATTGTACTTGTGTAGACATGGATGCATCGATGGTCTTGATGTCCTCATCATAGATCCTATGGAAATGCATGGTTCATAGATCAACATCACCACTAAGGCTTAATTCTTTTCTTCAACTTTCTCTTTTTTCATAAGCACGTTTTTTAAACTGTTAAATTGTGTGTATTTTGCAAAAAAAATGTATAGAAATTGTTGAAAAAATTCAAATAAATCCATTTTTCAAGTTTACCATTAGTAATACTTAATTAATTATGTGCTAATGAGTTTTCTCGTTTTGCTTGAGCTTAAAAAAAACTCTCTCCAAGTTGAGAGAAAGAAAGCAGCCTAAGACTGCAAACAAATACACTTGCTACAACCCATTGTATAAGACATTTGTATTTTGCATGTCTTTTAACTAATTATTTTGCATGGTTGAATCCACGTAGATTTGGTTCAAAGTGCAATATCATAAATTGAGTGGGACCCCTTTTTCAAAAATAAATAAATGAATTGAGTAGGACCTGACTGAGAGTGTTGCTAAAAAGATGAACGAACACAGGGTAGTTTGAGTAATCACCTTGCTTAAGTCAATGGGGTCAAGGAAGCCGAGTCACCTTAACAATATTTTAGTTCACCACTCCCTGTGTGCCCATACTAAGGTTGACTAATCCCTTCCGCATGTAAAACGAAACAACTCGTTAGCATATGATTAATTAAGTATTAATTTTTTTTGAAAAATGAATTAATATGATTTTTTAAAACAACTTTCATATAGAAATTTTTTTGCAAAAAACACACCGTTTAGTTGTTTGAAAAGTATGCGCGCGAAAAACGAGAAAGTTAGTTGGAAAAGATGGAAAAAGAACACAGCCTAAGATTCTGTTTGAAGAGTTTTTAGCAGTTGAGTTTTTCCTATAATCCTCGGCTCCTCAACCAGTACAGATTCTTACCAACATTATGAGGATACGTAACTACATAATTCAGAAAATAAAGTAGAAACCAGAAGTTAGAAAACCTAAAATTTTCAAATTTCAAAAACTGACTGTCAACCAAACAGGCCGAAATACTTAGAACAAAATCCTATGCCAACACACAGGAGGGTCCATACAAATGTCAGGGCATTTAAATAGTCTATTAGTCGGCTAATTAAGTACTAATATATACACACAAATCTCTAACAGAAGCAGCTTTCGGTTCCGAAAGATATGAAGGTATTTGCACCTACAAAATTCCCTTTTGGACGGCTGAGATCGACTGTTCAGTGGAGAATCTCTCTGTGTACATCTGATCTGAGCCGTCCATTGCTACATCCAATGAGATGGCCCCAATGACACTGTGTCCATTGTCTCCTTCAGGATGAGCGATAAATACTGCTCACACAAGATTTCAGTCAGCAGCTGAGCTCCATGACGTGTGTTTGAGGCCTGAGCTCAGTTCTGACTCCTCCTGAGCTGAGACCTCAGGTCTTCTTCTTCCTCCAATCTCTCATACGAAAGAAGAAAGTTTTTAGGAAGCTAGGAGCAGCACACAATCCTTCTTCTCTTCCCCTCTTCTTGGTAAGTTCTTGCCACTCTCTCTCTAATATATGTGGTAGTGTACAGCAACAGCAAGCATAGTTGACTTCTGAATCTGCTCTCTTCTCTTCTACCTCTTCTCTGCCTGTTTGCTTCATTCACCTGCCTATGTCATCTGGTGATTTTAGTCTATTTTCTTTGCGATTTAATGGGGTTGGGGAGGTTTATATGGGGAGAAGAGGCATCACCATTGGAGGGATGGATGATGCTTTGCTGTTAGCTCAAACAGTACTCTGCACAACAGCAGAGGTTTCTGTCTGCAATCTGCAGGTTGCAGAGCTAAAATTTCTCGGAAATCGAGAGAGTTCAGAGAAGAGTTTACTTTGCGCGTCTTGAAGTTAATCAGATACAGGGTGTGAACTTTGAGAAGCTGCTAAGTAACTGCAAAGAGAAGAGGACAGCTTGTCTTGTCTCTGTTTTTCTTTTCGTTCAGTTTATTCCCCCATATCATTTTGGGCTTTTTTTTGAGCTTCTAACTTCTCCAATAATGGTTCAGATTTACCAAAAAAAAACAGTGGTTGCAAGAAAATGTAAATAAGACATTATTTCTTTGAGACAACCTTTATTTCAACAGTAACATACTTATCATATTTAAGGGCAACCTTTTAGACAGTATAAGGTCTTTTGGACCTCCCATATTTGTACAGGCAATCGATTACAGTGTAAATATAGAAATCCAGTCATGTCTACTGACCACAGCAAGACTCATACAGTCAGGAGACTGATCACATGCTTTTGTATGCAAGAAATCAAAAATGGTTTGCAACAGAAGCAAATCTTTATCACTCTAGAAAGAATCCCAAACAATCTGGAAGTTCTTTTAAGGAGATTCTTGCCTTGTTCAGGTTAAAGCACTTCCTTTCAATTTTGGCAGGAATTTTTCAGGTTTCCTCTATCTCTATATTCTCAGTTTGCTCTTCAGGCCTTGTGAGTCTCACACACCTCATTTATTCTTCGGTGATGCAGCTGTTTAGTGCAGACCTCGAATCCAAAGTGCTTCTATTTTCCATCAAGAAAGCAGACACACAGTGCATTCAGGAGTGCTTCTGTTCCTGAAAATCTAACAAATTGATAATAATTTTCAAGAAAGTATGAAGCTAATAGCTTTTGGGTTGTTATTACTGGGGTATATACAATCTTTTGCTACACCTGATTCTGAAGGTAAGGCCTTTACACTTTGACGTGTACCTTTTCCACATCAGTTATTCATATGTGGCTGGCATTATACGAGGCAATGGAATCAAACTGAGAATTTTGACTGTGAACTGCAAGGGACTCTGGAATTGTTGCATTATTGAGTTTTTGACTAGAGAATATCTACTGAGAACTATAAGTGTGTGTTGGGGATATGCCTTCTTGTCCTTGTCATCAGTCAAATGTTTGACTATCAACTGCATAACAGATTCTAGAGCACTTGTATTGTACTTACTACTAGCCTAGTAGAAATCATATCAACTACCCCTTCAGTTACTTTAGTACATCTGCATTTTTCTTTGAGTGTAGCATTAATACGCTTTGTATTATTCATTATCCATAATTGAACTAGATTGCTCAAATTTTTTGGATAGGCTATGTACTCTGGCATGCTCTAAATCCAGATTGCAAATGAGACGTTAATAAGAAGAATATTACCACATCCAATTCTTTTCCACTGAATGTCTCTTATAAGCTGCAAATATGACAATTGTTTTTTCCTCATCAGTCCTAGCACTGTATGATATAAGGACGATGCTCACTGACAGTCGCGACGTCCTGAATGGCTGGAATAATAATCAAGTTAGTCCATGCTATTTTGCTTCCATCAGTTGTAATCAAGACCAAAAAGTCATTTCAATGTAAGTTAACCCTTTCATTCTTCTTAAATATCTGAAACTCTGAACTCCGTTTTCCTCTTGACAAGGCTGCTATGCTAGTTACAATGCATGCTGTAGCCATTGAACATAAGGAAGAGTTTTTACAGTTGGCTAGCACATTCTTCATGCTACAGTGTTTCATATTTGTAGTATTATAAGTTTGTTTCATAATAAAAATAACATTAAAACTTTGTAACCACATTTGGTTAATTTCTCATTTCTGGAAATTGCAGAACTTTGAGCTCATCAGGGCTATCTGGCTTCTTGTCACCCAGCATTGCAAAGCTACAATATTTACAACAGCTGTAAGTTCAGCAATCTAATTCTGAAAACATGTAACATTTGAAGATCAGTCCTCGTTAAAAGAGGTTAATTTTCTGCTGTGCTACTTTTTTGGTCCTAGATTATTGGATGGTAATAACATAACTGGAGGAATTCCACAAGAGTTAGGGAACTTATCAAGCTTAACAACTCTAAAACTTGGAGGAAATCGTTTAAATGGCTCAATACCTGACTCTCTTGGCAATCTTTCAAAACTCCAAAATCTGTAAGTCAAATTGTGTCATTCTGAGAATACAAGATTATGACTCATATTGTAGCAGTTGATCATAATAACCTCATAATAATGTGACATCTTCGACAGGGACATGAGCAAAAATCTCTTAAGCGGGATTATTCCAACCTCTTTGTCTAATCTCTCATCATTGAATGATATGTAAGCCTTTCTGTGTTGATAAAATTGTGAACTTGCCAAATATCACCACTTGGATTACAGCTGCATTACAACCATTTGGATTACAGTTACATTATATGATGGATCACAACTCACTGTGATTTGCAGCAATCTAGCAGACAACAATCTGAGCGGTGAAATACCCAAACAGCTGCTTCAGGTGTCCCACTACAAGTATGGGCTATCTTGGATAAATTTTACAAACAATTTTATGCTCGTGCTTTACAGTTCTGATAATTTTCATTCCAGTTATATAGGTAACCATTTGAATTGTGGACAACACTTGATTCCTTGTGAAGGAGGCTATATAAATACAGGTAATATAGAAATCAACATGGCAATCTATATTGCACCCTTAATTTGGATCAATAAACAATACCATTCTTTTATCAACAGGTGGATCAAATAACTCCACACTCAAGGTGGTTCTTGCAAGCATTGGTGGAGCAGTCACTCTCCTTGTTATCATAGTACTATTTCTGCTATGGTGGCAAAGAATGCGCCGCCGGCCTGAAATATACGTCGATGTTCCAGGTTAGTTCAGCAACAAGACATTTGTGTGATGGTTACCATAGGAAACATATTCAACTAAGGAAACAATTTCACATGGACTGAAACAGATTAATAAAGACTTCTTTTTTACCAACATGATAAGCATGTGCAACAATTTCAGGTCAACATGATCACAATCTAGAGTTTGGACAGATAAAGCGGTTCTCATGGAGAGAGCTCCAAATTGCAACCAACAATTTCAGTGAGCAAAGTGTTCTTGGCAAGGGTGGTTTTGGTAAGGTGTACAAAGGAGTGCTTTCAGGTCCACACGGCAGAAAGGTTGCAGTTAAAAGACTGTTTGAAGTGGAAAAGCCTGAAGGGGAAATAGCTTTCCTGAGAGAAGTTGAATTGATAAGCATTGCTGTGCACAAGAACATATTAAGATTGATAGGATTCTGCACGACTCCAACAGAGCGACTCTTGGTCTACCCTTACATGGAGAATCTAAGTGTTGCTTCCCGTTTGAGAGGTAACAGTAACATAAGAATATCACTTTAGCATGTTCTTAGAATATGCATTCATTTAAATGATTGATCTTCATTTATAATGTCAACTAAAGCTAGCAAGCAATTGTGGTATATTAGTTAAAACAGTGACAGGAAATAGAAGGAAATGTGGTTTCTGTGTCTTGATAAAAACGAAGTATAGGCAATTGAATCGTTGAATTATCTACTTCTTTAGCCAGGTTACTACCAAAAAAATAAGTCCTTCTATGATAATACAAACCCTAAAAATATCTAATGCAAAAGTACTGTTGATGACACCTATGCATGCAGATATCAAACTAAATGAACCAGCATTAGATTGGCCAACAAGAAAGCGAATCGCCCTTGGCGCTGCCCGTGGCTTGGAATACCTTCATGAGCACTGCAACCCCAAGATCATCCACCGCGATGTCAAGGCAGCCAATGTCCTGCTTGATGGAAACTTTGAAGCAGTGGTAGGAGACTTTGGGTTGGCGAAGATGATAGACAGAGAGAGAAATACAGTTACAACCGGGGTTCGCGGGACAATGGGCCATATAGCTCCTGAGTACCTGAAGACAGGGAGGCCATCAGTGAAGACAGACATATTTGGATACGGTGTCATGTTGTTAGAAATAGTGACAGGAGAGCGTGCAATGTTCCCAGATTTCTCGGAAGGAGACAGCGAGATTATGCTCAATGATCAAGTAAGATATAATTACATTACCTTACTATCGTTTATAGCTACCAAAGAAAGTTCAGATTGCACGCTGTTAATAATATCTTATGAAACTAGAGAATGGAAACATATTAAGATCAGATAAGCAAGAGTTTCTCACCTATGTAATTGATATGAGTACAAGTTAGGTATAACTATGAATGATGCTTGACTTATTGTATGAACAATGCAACTTAAATTTTCTGAAGAATTAGAAAGTTGGTGTCTCATCTTTTCACATAGATGACCCTGATGGCATTGACTCTTTGGTAAATGTGAAGGTGAAAAAGTTGGTGCAAGGAGGACGATTGACACACATTGTGGACCGCAACCTGGACAAGGCATACGACTTACAAGAGCTGGAGAATATTATCCAGATAGCACTCCTCTGCACTCATGTGGAGCCTCATCTTCGCCCTGCTATGTCAGAGGTTGTGCAGATGCTGGAAGGCAATGTTGTCCCAGCAGAGCAATGGGAGGAGTGGCAGTTGGCTGAGCTTGCCCGGCGGCATCAGCATGAGATGAGCCAACAGCGCAGGCTATTCAGCTTCAGTGAGGAGTCTCTCAATATCCAGGAAGCCATTCAGCTATCTGGTGGCAGATAACTGGAAGATCATACAATTGTATCACATGAGCTTCACTTGTTTCCCAAGAAAGGGTGAAAGGAGAAGGGAGACAACAGTACTCTCTATAGTTGTGGATTGTTAGGAATAGCCTAGAGTCCTTACGGTTTGCATAAGTAACTGTATCTAACCTTTATGCTGTGAACACAATGGCGTGCAGCTTCATCTCGTTCAGACATTCATGTGTATACATAGACTACAGACTACTATAGATTATATTCTATAGTATTTCTTTGTTAATGTATACTTGGTAAAATGGTAACCCTGTGAATAGATCTTGTACATGAAATTTTCTAACGTGAAACATAATTCTTAAAAAAGACTCACAAAATTCAGCCAAAATAGCTTTTTATTTTACCTGGTTTCCAGAACTGTCTTAGGCTGTGTTTTTTACCCAACTTTCCCAACTCATCTCCCTCGTTTTCCGCGCACATGCTTTTCAAACTGCTAAACGGTGTATTTTTTACAAAAAAATTTCTATACGAAAGTTGTTTTAAAAAATTATATTAATTCATTTTTCAAAAAAAAAAGAGCTAATACTTAATTGATCATACAATAATACGTGCTTCATTTTGCATGCCGGAGAGGAGGGGTTCCCAACCCCTCCTCCCGAACACACCCTTAGTGGCCTTTCTTTTTTTCTGGCATGACACATTTTTTAAAATCCAGACTGTAACATTTGATGGAAGAATCGAGAGAGAGAGAGAGAGCTGTTGCTGTTGTTGTGTGTGTATATACTAGGGGCCATATGGGCCAATATGGGCCTATATCTTGACACCCCCCTTCAAACTCAAGGCGGAGGTGGAGGATGTGAAGCATTGAGTTTGAGCATATGAAGCCGATGTTGCTCGCGAGTTTGTGCTTTGGTAAACAAATCACAGTTCTGATGGCACATACTGAAGAGCAATCGTCTTTTGATGACAATGAGACCGGGTGAAGAAGGCATCAACACCAATATGTTTTGTAAGCTCATGTTTCACAGGATCATTGGCAATCTATATAGCTCCCGTATTATCACAAAGAAGAGGTGTTGGAGCATCACACGGAACACCAAAATCAGCTAACAGCCATCGAAGCCATATAATCTCTGCGGTGGTAGTAGCAAGTGCTCGAAGTTCTGCCTCTGTACTGGATCGGGATACAGCTAATTGCTTCTTGGACTTCCATACAAGGGGAGAAGAACCAAGAAAAATGCAATAACCAGTGACAGAACAGCGATCTGTAGGATCACTCGCCCAAGTGGAGTCCGAGTAGGCATAAAGATGAAGTGGACTATCACGAGCATAGAACAAACACTGAGATGATGTCCCCCTTAAGTATCTTAGCACAAGGAGCAAATGCCCAAAGTGAACTGAAGTAGGAGCACTGACAAACTGGCTTAAGATATGAACTGCATGAGCAATGTCAGGTCTGGTAACAGTGAGATAAACAAGGCTATCCACAATATGTCTATATCGAGAGGGATCCTCCAGAGGAGTGCCATCAGTAGGACGAAGCTGCAAGTGAAGATCCATGGGTGTTGCAGCTGTCCGATTATCAGAAATGCTAGAGCGAGCAATAAGATCATGTATATACTTGGATTGAGAGAGATAATAACCCTTTGAAGAATGAAACACCTCAATCCCTAGAAAATAACTGAGAGGACCGAGATCAGACATATGGAACTGCTTGCTAAGTTGTTCCTTCACATGAGAAATGTGGTCCATATCATCTCCAGTGATTAGCATATCATCAACATATAGAAGGAGCAAGGTACGCCCTCGCGGAGAGAGATGAATAAATAAGGCAGGATCATGATCACTCGGTGAAAAACCAGCATCCTGTATCACCGATACAAAGCGCTCAAACCAAGCACGGGGAGCCTGTTTAAGACCATATAAGGCACGACGAAGACGGCAAACATGTCCTGAAGGGGCATCAACACCTGGTGGTGGCTGCATATAAACTTCCTCATGTAAATCACCATGAAGAAAAGCATTCTTAACATCCATCTGAGAGATATTCCAAGACTTAGAAGCAGCCACAGCAATCAAAGTACGAACCGTGGTCATGTGAGCAACAGGAGCAAATGTTTCATCATAATCACGGCCCTGAGTCTGTTGAAAGCCTCTGGCAACTAGATGGGCTTTATGTCGGTCAATAGAACCATCAGATTTGGTTTTAACTTTGAACACCCATTTACATGTGATAGGAACTGTATGAGGTGGTTATGGAACAATATCCCAAGTACCTGTGTGCTCAAGTGCAGCGAGCTCCTCAGACATAGCAGCCTGCCATTCCGGAATGAGAGAAGCCTCATGATAAGTGGATGGCTCATCAAGAATAGCACTTGCACGTGGAAATCCCAATTTATCAGGGGGCGCAATAGTGGTGCGATCACGCAAATTGTAGTTCGGTCGAACCTGTGACTCATCAGAAACATTAGAATCAACCAAAACAGGAGCATCAGGACTGGCCAAGGAAGAAGGATTAGATGGAGGCTCGATGGGATTGGTGGAACGACGAGTGTAAACGCGTGTGATGGGTGGTTTACATGAGGGAGGCCTGGGTGGTGGAGACTGAGGAGCGAGGATGGGTGAAGGGTCATGAGAAGGAGATGATGTAGAACAAGGAACATCATCACTAGACAAAATAGGAGGAAGGTAAAGAAAAGACGTGGACTCTGGAGAAGAAGAGGATGATTGAGTAGATGGGTTATAAGAGAAAGGATGGTCCTCAACAAATGTGACATCACGAGAGATACGCATGCGACGAGTGGAAGGATCATAACAACGATAACCCTTATGCTCAGGACTATATCCCAGAAAAACACACTCAACCGACTGAGCCATCAACTTAGTTCGCTCACGAGGTGGAAGCAGAACATAGCAAGTACATCCGAAAACCCGAAGATGATCATAGTGAGGAGGTGTACCAAAAAGGACTTCACCAGGACACTTACCAGATAGTTTGGATGACGGTTGTCGATTGATAAGATAAACAGATGTTGAGATCGCTTCCCCCCAAAAGTGAGAGGGAACAAAAGAGGCAATTAAAAGGGTCCGAGCAGTTTCAATGATATGGCGATGTTTGCGTTCAGCTATGCCATTTTGTGGATGGGCACCAGGACATGAGAGCTGAGGAAGAGTGCCCTCAGAGGTCTAAAACTGGCGAAAATGATCAGACAAATATTCTCCACCAGAGTCGGAACAAAAAATTTTAATGGAGGTGGAAAATTGAGTATGAACCATGCGAGTAAAAAACTGATAAATGAAACACAACTGAGACCGGTGTTTCATAAAATAAAGCCAAGTGTATCGAGAATGATCATCAACAAAGATAACATAATATTTATGGCCACCTTTAGTAGCAAAAGGAGCAGGGCCCCAAACATCAGAGTGAATAAGATCAAAGGGTCTAGCTGCATGAGATACACTAGAAGGATAGGGAAGCTGAATCTGTTTGCCAAGCTTACAACCCTTACAATGAAAGTTAGACTCGACAGATGTATGACCTAAATAGCCCTGATGTATTAATGTGGACAAGCGAGACCCACAGAGGTGACCAAGTCGATGATGCCACTTGGCGAAGGAGGACGGAGATGATGATGCAACAGTTGACACACAAGCAGCGGAAGAAGGAAGACGCAAGGTGTCCAAAATGTAGAGGCTAGGAGAACCTCTACGGCGATGGCCAGTCCCAATCACAGTCCCGCTTTGACGATCCTGAATAAAACAAGATGAGTCATCAAATCCAATAAAGCAATTATGATCAGCAATTTGACCCACTGAAAGAAGATTCATGGACAACTGAGGTACAAATGAAACATCAGGTATAGAAAAATTGGTACTACAAAGAGTACCCTGATGAGTGATATAGCAAGATGTACCATCGGCTGTCTGAATAGAGGCACCACCAGTGATTGGCTTGGAGGAAACCAATTGAGACTGATCAGATGTCACATGAAAGGAAGCCCCTGAATCCAGAACCCAAGCTGGCTGAGAGGCACCAATGGGTGAAGCAGCAGCAATAGAAATAGAACCACCTCTAGCAATGGAAGAAATACCACGGCCACGAGTAGCACGAGCTGCTCGGCGTGCACGATACTCAGCTAACTTCTCCGGATGTGCAGAGAAACAATTTTCTGATATATGTGTAGTCTTGCCACAATGTTTACATGGCTCTGAAGAAGTACCTTTGGGTACAGTGTTCCGCTGAGAGGCTGCCAACACACTGTGAGAGACTGTCATAGAAGAAAAGGAAGACAGAGACTTGAGACGTGTCTCTTCAGCAAGCAATTCAGCCAAGGCTTGGTCCATAGTTAGGTCAGAAGCATTGTGAAGTAACCGTGTACGAATGGAATCAAATTCTGGCTTGACTCCCATGACAAAGCGATATGTCAGAAATTTTTCAATGAATTTGTGTGCTGGACAGTCATCAGCTGTGCAATCAGGCACCATGGAGGTCAATGAACCCATCAAACGATCATAAGCAGAATAATAATCATCAATAGACACATTGGCTTGCTCAATGTCATGAATTTGCTGCATGAGATTATGGAGAAGAGCACTACTGTTCTGAACATAACGCTTCTTTAAGGCAGACCATATTGCCTTAGCAGTTTTAAACTTTCTGAGACTCATAATCATAGATGGTTTAGTACTATTAACCATGGCAGCCATCACTTTCCCATCATCAGTTTGCCATTTGGTGACAGCACTAGCATTACTGCCATCAGATGTGAGCTCAGGTGGATTATCAGTCAAATGGGAATAAAGACCATGACCCCGCAAAGCAGTTTCAACGCAAAAAGACCATTCCGGATAATTTGAACCATCAAGAGTGATATTAATAACAATAGGACTGAACTGAGGGTTCGGAACCATAGTGAAGCTTGCAAAGACCGGACAGCAGAAGGATCTCGAGAGATTACCAGCAACTGACGAGGACCTCACGGATCCGCGGGCAAAGAGGATGGCGAAGAAGGGCCAGCCCCGCGCGGACGGCGAAGCGGAGGCACGGACGGCGCGGAGAAGCCCCGCGCAGACGGCGAAGCGGAGGCACGGACGGGCGCGGAGACGAGCCGTGCAGAAGACGAGCGCGGCGACGGGCCGCGAGAAGGAACGACACGACGACGACGGACGAGAACGGGGCCGCGACGGGCGGCGCGCGTGCGAAAAGGGACAGGGCCGCGACGGGCGGCGCGCGCGGACGAACGGGCGGTCGGCGGACCGACGGGCGGCGCGGCGCGACGGGCGGCGGAGAACCCTAGTCCTGCTCTGATACCATGTAACATTTGATGGAAGAATCGAGAGAGAGAGAGAGAGCTGTTGCTGTTGTTGTGTGTGTATATACTAGGGGCCATATGGGCCAATATGGGCCTTGGGCCTATATCTTGACACAGACAAGTATGAGAGTGTGAACTGAATAAATGACCTAAAAAAATCTCAAGAAGTTAACAGTTTTGCTAAAGCTGTGAGCGTGACAGGAGTAATGAAGCTGACCATTAGCAAATATGCAACCAAAGAAAGAGAGGAAAAAATAATGAAACTATAAGGCACCAACCTGGAGTGGTGGAGAGTGGAGTTCATACGACCATGTGCATGGAAACAAACAAGACGCAGGAAGATCCATGGAGGCCAAAAATATTCCATGAGAACCAATAAGAGAAGACTAATAAAATAAGACAGACATCTTCAGCATTGTCGAGGCAGCCCACATTTGACAACCAATACAATCAAGCACCAATTTTGCTAACTGGAAAGTAATTTCCTAGACTTATCAGCATCCACACCAGCTTTGGTCAGTTTTCTGGTTGAGCTTTCATCTAAAAGAATATTTCTGTATTGCTTGTTAACAGACAACATAACTAATTAGATGATAGCCTGATGCCCATAGTCCCAAACACCCTGATATTGTGGGTAGTTTAAAAGCCATATCCAGTGATAAAATAAAACAAGTATACAGCCACACACAGTCCAACTGTTGTCATATCTGGAATAGCCTAGAGCCACTGAAGACAGGAAAAAGTTAGTACTGCTCATATAAGAGTTAGGTCTACAGAAAGTAGAATGAAAATAAGCAGGAACATTGATGTGTAACATACCTGCAGCACTGCATGAATCAAATTTGTAAATTGTATTGTGGAGCCTGATTCTACATATCATTTCTAGATTACTGTAAAAATAATTTATCTTCAAAATAGTGTGACTCCTATCACAAATACCTAAACATTTTCTTCGTCGAAACAGAATGCAGGAAATTGGATAACCTGAGAATTCCTTGTAAGTAATATAGAATGTAAAAATAGAAAACTATGAACGGCAACAATTTACTATGAGGAAATCTAATGAAGAAGTTAATGCTGACAGCTGTGGTCTATGGTGCATGCAAAATGACACAGAGTAAATTCCATGGCCTTCATGCTTACTAAAGAAAAATAAAAAGAAGAATTAAGACAGACTGGAGTTTGGCCATGTAATGATAAAACCTAGAAAGTTTGTCAACAATACAGTAATATACATGAATAGCTGGATTAAGCATAAAATCAAATTGTTAATCATCCACACAACAGAGACTTTCAGATGGTACAAATAATGGATAACTATTCTATGAAACAACATCCTTGTTCCTTAAGTATAAAATCGAACTAATTGTTCAGAACCAGTACAATGGTTAACAAAATAACCTTCATTATACAATGCACAGATGGATTTTGTTAGTGACTATCTCACAAGTATTCAAGAAAGACTTGTTCTTCTGTAGGCAAATGATACAAGATTTTTTTTTTTTAGAGAAGGGTATTTTTTACCCGGCCTCTACATCCAACCGGATATATGTAGCCTTTTTAAATTGGAAACTTAGCCCCTCAAACAACCCAATCTGAAATTTGCTCCTATGGAGATTTGAACTCAGGACCTTGGGGTGCTACTAAAACACTAGGCTCAATCTGAAATGATACAAGAATGTGTTAGAAGAATAAACACTAGGCTCAAACTAAAACACTATTCAAGTGCTGAGCTGTTACCATTTCTCCATCAAATCGACAAATGACATTGTTTCTTTTCAGTTCTCACAGAGTTTTATGCAAAGAAGATGCCATTACTAATCTTCAAGTTCTCCCCCACTCCATTTGAGAAAGTCAGGTCTAGACCTTGAACTGGAGATTTTAAGACTAGTAAGTATATAAGAACAAAATTTTGACCAACTAGTACTGGGAAAGATTTCTTCAACAGGAGCACAGTACAGAAATAAGAAAGCACACATTTGTACCAAAACCTGATTAATATGGCAGCATGTGAAAAAAGTCACATTGAGGGCCTACTGTAGAATTTCTTCTGTATCAGTAGAAGCAATGCACCACCTTTTCTGACCAAGCAATGGCTGTTGCTACATCATCTTTTTTTCTTGAAAGCTAGAGATTTTCTTTGAGAATTTTTCAGACATTTCAGAAGCTAGGGCATATCTATTATTTTCATAACAAGAATTGATGAAGCCAGTATAAGTTGCATGGTCAACAGCATAATCCTCATCCAAAACATTTTTAAGAAAAAGACTGGCAGCATCCACATCTCCCAAGGCACTGAGCTTTCTAACTACTACATCAACTGTATGAGCCTGTTGCCGTTTGTCCAATCTATCCAAGACTGATACAGCAATGCTTGTTTTCTCCCTCCTGCAATATTCAAAAGTTAAAGTGACACGAGTTACTTTGCATGGCACCAAATGTTTATCAAGCATGCCTTCGTATAAAGCCTTTGCTTCCTCTAGCCTTGATTCTTTGCAGAGACCACTTATTAGAGCGCCATAAATTATAGAGTCCGCAAAGCATCCCTTTTGAACCATCCTTTCAAAGACCCTCAAAGCCAAGGTTGATCTTCCCACTTTGCAGTACCCTGCAATCATTGATGTACACGTTTGTTTGGTCGGCACTAGTCCTATCATAAGACATTTGTCAAACAATTTCTGACTTTCTTCCATTTGTCTCTGCTGACAATATGTAGAAATGAGGCTAGTGTATGCTTCTATATCAGGATGGCAACCATTTTCCACCATCCGATTGAACAAATCTAGAGCATATGTTATGTGACCTTGTTTGCAGTGCTCAGTTATCAGTATAGTATATGTCACCTTATCAAACTTGAGCCCTTGACTAGTGGCCATTCGGAGCACCTTGTAAGCCTCTTGAATCTTTCCTTTCTTGCAGAAGCCATCAATAATAGCATTGTATGTGTAAATATTAGGCAGTAAGCCTTTCTGCTTCATCTTATTCATTAGTTCAAATGCACGATCAAAACTGCCCCCCTTGCAATGCCCACCAATCAGCGTAGTGTATGTGTTTGTGTTTGGTTCCAACCCCTGCTCAACCATCCTACCCAATAGCATCTCAGCACGAGCAAGTTTGCCCTCCCTACAATACCCTCCAATCATCACAGTGTACGTGTGGACATTTGGCTTGTACGAGCTACTCTTGATGAGCTTCAAGAAAAGCCGGAACGCCCGCTCTGTCCACCCAATCTTGCAGAGCCCATCAATCAACGTTGTGTGTGTGTACACATTTGGCTTCAACCCTCTTCCAACCATCTCCTCCAGCACATGGAAGGCTTGCTTCACGTAGCGTCTCTTGCACAGCCCATCAATCCATGCAGTGTAATTCACCACATTTGGTGGCGTGCCCATCTCCAACATCCTCCTGAAGAACTCAGACACATCCTTAAACCGTCCCTTCTCACAGAGCGACCGCACGACCACCGTGCACGTCGCGTTATCCAGGGAGAACCCAGAATGCCACATTCCCGCCAGCAAGGCGTCAACCTCCTCCACCTTTCCCTCCCGGCAGCACACCACGACCAGCGCCCGGAAGCTCCGCGCGTCGGGGCATACCCCGGCCCGCGTCATTCCGTCGAACACCTTGCGCGCGTACACGAAGCTCCCGGTCTCCAGCCCGACCCTGAGCACCCAGTTCGCCGTCTCGACGCAGAGCGGGAGCCCGTGGCTGCGCATCTCGAGGACCATGTCGGCGGCCTCCGGGAGCCTGCCGGCCTCGCCGAAGGCGGCCACCATCCCCCGCATGACCTCCTGCGCCATGGGGAGGCTCCCCCTCGCGACGAAGGCTGTGGCCGCGGTGACGTAGAGCCGCATGAGGCGGCGCAGGTCCGGGCGTGACGCGAGGCGGCGGAACAGCGACAGCGCCGCCGCGGAGCCCGCGGAGTCTGCCACGGAGGGGAGCGCCGCGATGGCGTCGTCGGGGGCGAGCGCGCTGGGGTCACAACAGAGCGCGGCGTCGGGGTTAACAGCCGGAGGCGGAGGCGGAGTGGGGAGAGCGGCGGTGGAGAGTGGTGGGAGGTTGAGGAGAAGGCGGCGGCGGAGGAGGCGGCCATGGCGACGGCGAGCGAGCATCTCTCTGCACGGAGAATGCTGCTTCCCCTTGTGGCAGCTGCTTCTCAATAATAAAGCGATCCATCAAGATCTGAACCGTCCGTTTTTCTATGGACGGCTGTGATGAAACATCGATTCCAACCTCCAAGCACGGTATCACGTTCTCCACTCTCACCGGCGGTGGCCTTCCAGCCTCTCCGCCGCCGACCCGCGACCCCGCGTCGGCTACCTTGACTGGCGACCCTGAGCTCCGAGGAGGGGGGAAGGTGAAGGCTATGGTCCTGTTTGAGGAGTTGAAGATTCTGAGAAAGGGAGGCTATTTGGAGAGCTTCTTTTGGTTTGTTGACTGGTGAGCTGAGAGGCCGAATTGTCTAAAATACCCCTGAAATACCCATGAGGTAGATGGTACTCCTGATCTTTTGTTAATTATTTGTTAGATAGATTACACCCTTTCATATATAATTTGTGTGCACATACTTTTATAAATATTCCTTTTTTATAATGATAGGAATAAAAAATGTGTTCATTTTTTGAAGGCAATGAGAAAGGTTAAATTAATTATTGCAATACAAAGCCGTTCATGTCATTTTACCACTGCAATGTGTTTGTCACGTACATACAAAAGATTACTTTGCACTAATATGTGTTCATCAAGCACATAGCAAAATACAACATGAATCACCTTAATATTTCTATCTACTATGTCCTCTATTTGCCATCAAGGAGTTTGCAATAGAATCCCAAAAGACACACATATCATCGTCATCGGATGTTGTGCCAACATAACCTTCTTCTTCTCCAGGTGAATTGATTGGTGGCATATAGTCCTTGTCATTATCACATCTCGCAAAAAGAACGTCAGCGAAAGCACTATCTCGAATGAAATTGTGAAGTGCTATGCAAGCAATTATGATCAACTTCTCCATTTCATCTTCAACACACCAAATACACGTTCAATCACATTTCGAAGGGATGAATGGGCATGGTTGAATACCTCCTTTCGACCTCTTGCACGCCTGCCTTGTCGAAATTCCTGTAGGTGGTACTTTTCGCCTTTATATGGAGCTAACTAACCATGCCTATTAGAATAGCCTGCGTCAACAAGATAGAATTTGCCTACAAATTTTATAGAACAAAAGTACATTAAGTAGAGCATTGCATGTTACAAATTGTACATTACCATCATGGGGATGTGGAAAATAATCAGAATATCAAGACAGTGAATCATTGAATATGCATGAGTCATGCGCTGAACCAGGCCATCCAACTACAACAAAAGTGAACCTCATGTCAAAGTCGCAGATAGCCATGACATTCTGGGTAGGATATTGTCGGCCCCTGATTTTATAGCACAGGAAACCATATGTGTTTACAAATACCAACTCCCTGGATCGGTAGGTTGGTATACACACATTACAAATCTGGTACACACAGTCTGCATCGCAACCAAATATTACATGGGAACCCGAGTAGGTTCTAATAGGCCGTGTCTGACCGGATACAATACCAAATAACATAGGATAAGATAGGATAGCGGAAGCGAGGCTGCGGCGGTCCATCTATAGTCCACAGGCATCAACTGGGGATTAGTCCCTATGGTTCCTCCGTACCATCCCCCTCCTCGGGGATCAGTTCGACTGGCATGTCCTCATCATCAAAAGCTAAAAGGGTAGAAATATGCAAGGGTGAGTACCAACCGTACTCAGCAAGTCACCACTATAGAAATGCAACAAATGCGTATAGGGATCCAAGGCAGGTTTCGGTTTATTTGCGTAAAGCCAGTTTTCGCGAGTTATTTCACAAGCCTATGACCTAGCAGTTTTAACCATGAAAAGAATTGTCGCTATGTAAAGGTTGTCATTAATTAGGAGTTCCTTCATCACAATTCAACCTTCCCTCACATGGGGCAAGGTCACACATGTTGTATTTATCCCAACCACTTCTAAACAATTTAAAAACATGTGAGTCTAGTCAAGAGTAATGCAAGTCCCGACGCTCATTAACCGCGAGCACGGCTATTCGAATAGTTTCATTTACTCACGCTGTAGTGGATGTATGCTTTTAATCCCACACTCCGTGACGCACTCAACACATGAGACTTGTCACGGCCCGGTTTTTTAGTTACCCTCGCATGGCGGCACCCGCTCCAAGGACTATGAATCCCCATTGCACCCCCGGCGCCACATTCCTACCTCGAGCCGGTTGTGAGGGGAGTCCTGGCGCTCCCGGGATTAAAGGTAACATTATACATATATAAAGCTTTGACGTCATTAAGCCACACACTTCCACATTTCCATACCGATATCCAGAACCTACCATGTCTGGGGTGCCACCCCACGAGAATAACCTAGACCACCGGGTCTATCCCCACTCAAGAAGTGTGGTCGTACTCGGTTCGTTTCCTGCTTAGCTTCTTGACTCGGTCCTTAACTGACCAGGGTCGACGGCTTACCGTTCCCAGAACCACCCATATTCTATCCGTGCCGCCCCAGTCGAAATCACTTTTGTTTAATTAAGTTTTTGGGTTTTCACAAAGGTTTTCATGCTGTGGGTGACGCTTATGTCTCCACCCGATCTCTATCAATCACTCCCATCGAGTGATCAGTATAACCACATCCACATATCACACATATGGAGTGTATAACGTCTATGTAAGCAGGGCTAAGCAGTGAGTAAATAATCACGCGTAAAGTAATATACTCAGGTAACAAAGGTGTGTAAATACATAAGGATAAACAATATCAAAGGTAAGGCTTAAGCAAATGTAGGTACGCATTTTATAATTAGCATGCAATTTTATTTGTAACCAACACATTTATAAAAATAGGATCAACATGTTCGAGGAAGGGGGCGTAGTGACTTGCCTTGCTCAATTGGGGGTTCGTTATCAATTGGCTCAGTTTCCTCCTCGCAGATGTACCCTGTCCGGTTGAATAATAACGTCACGAACTACTCACTAACACAAAAAGAGCCAAAAATTCCAGAAAAAGAAAAATAACCAAACCAGTGCCATTGCGTAGATCTTGATTTTTGAAAGATTTTGACGAAAGTTTCGTTCAACTCCGACTTAAAACGAGGGAGATACGGATTTGGAGGATTAATGGATTTTCTGAAATACGGAAATGAATTTATTAAATTGGAAAGGAATATTCCCAAGAATATTCCTTGGCTGTGATGTTGAGAGGGACGAATGTTGGACTTCCTTTTGTGAAGGCTTGGGCTTTAGCCCAGAGATGAAGGAGGTCGGGTAGGGACCTGATATAGACTTTTGGATAGGGGCCTGGGTGAGTAGAGGGATATGCATTAGACTTTGGTGAGGAGGGAGGCCGTTGGTGAGCTTTGGCCCGGAGGTTATAAGGTAGACTGTTGCAGGTCCATTCTGGGCTCGGCCCGAGGAAATAGGGGACGTTTTCTAGACTTTTGTGGAGGACTATGGGCTTCGGCCCGGAAAAGAATAGGGAGGTGATTTAGACTTTTCCAAGTCTTCGGGTCCACAGAGAGAGTCAGAATAGTGGGCCCACCGGCGGGTCCCACTTCTTTTTCTTTTCTTCTTATTTTTTTTTCTTTCCTTTTTCTCTTCGCTTCTCCTTCTTTCTCTATCTTTCTCTGTTCTTGCTTCTTCCAGAGGGGAGGCCGAGCGCGGGGGGAGGGGGGCGGTGGCGCGGCGCACGGTGCGGGGCTGGCGGCTAGGAGCGGCGCGGCGGCAGAGGGCGCGACGCGGACAGCTCGGCTGGCGGCGCGTGCGGGCCCGGGCGACGGCGCGCGGCAGCTGGGGAGGCGGGAGGCCGGGGGCGGCGGCGGCGGCGCGGCACACGACCGGGGAGGCGGCCTGGCGTGGCGCGAGCGCGTTGGCGGCGAGCGCGCGTGGCTGGCGCGAGCTCGGCGCTGGCGCAGCGGGAGGCGCGCGGTCGAGGCGAACGCGGCCGCGGCCGGGAGGCCAGGGCGGCTGCGGCTTGACGCGGCTCGGGCGTGGCATAGGGACCTCGGTCGGCGCCTATGGCAACGGCATTCGGTCATGACAATGGGATCGTCCGGTGGTTGTGGTTTTCCTAGAGTGTGCGCTTGGTAAGATGAAGGGCTCGGGCGGCTGCAAGCGTACATGCATACGCATACCTACAGCTAGCTAGCTGCTTGCATGCATGCATGCACACGTTCGGCCAGCTAGCTGTATGGCGCATGCATGGCCGGCTGTGAAGCGACGATCGCTGCGGAGGGCGGCCGCGCAAGGAATGCTTACGGTGATACGCCTCACGACGTCACCGTGCCGCGGTAACGACGGTAGACGAGAAATGTGGTAAGGAAACAAAAGCAAGAGGAAGAGCAGGAGAGGAGCTCACCTTGCGGCAGCCGGGTAGCGGCGTCCCGGGCGACGGTCCTCGTACGAACTACGGTCGTCGAGGTACAGCCTGGGGACGGTCGACCCGCGGATCGTCCTCGCACACCACGTGTTCGATCGGTGGCAACAAACGAACACACACGTTAAGGAATAAATGTTAGCGGATTAGTGCAAGTTAGGTGTCAGGGGTTAGCGAGTTAGAGGTCAGCGGGTTAGTGAGTTAGAAGTCAGCGGGTTAGATGTTAGGGGTTAGCTGTTCGATAAGTTAGTCGTTCTCAGGTTCAAATGACGGCGCGGCGGCCTATCCGTCCTCTTGCTCAACTGAGGCCCAACCGGAGCCGGCCGCGGCGGAGCAAGCGGAGAGATGGCGACGTGTGCGCGGGAGGGTGTGGCTGAAGGGAAACAAAGCAAGGAGGAGGAGAAGAGAGGATGGAGAGGGACGGGTTGCGTATTCGGCTATGGCTGCGCTTATATAGGTTCCACCGCACGGGGCTCGTCTTGAATTGCCATGAAGACAGGGACGGGGTGGTTGCAGCGGCCGCGTGGGTTGGTGCGCATGCTGCATCGGCCGTCGTCGTTCGGGAGACAAAGGCTGGCTCCTGTGCTGCCTGCCATCGCCACCTACCAAAACGAAAGACGGCGACGGTAACCCGGCGGGGACCACCGGCGTTCGATAGGAGCGTCGCCCGGCGTACGTGCATAGGCTGTTGGAGTTAGGCGGATGGTGCATGCATGCTAGCTTGGGCTCGACTAGCCGCTTGCATGCAGGCATACGCATAGCTAGCTAGTTGCATGGTGCCTACTCGTGGCTGGCTTGCTTGCATGCATGCACATGCACAACTAGCTTGCTGCATGGCTGGCGGCGGTGCGAGGTTGGGCAGGATGCGTGTGGAATGAACGGCAAGCTCGCCGGTGAGACGGGAGCGGAAGACGGCAGCCGGTGATGTCGCAGCGGCCTCGTCGTAGCGGCGCGGCGTGCGGCGACGTCGTCACCGAAAATAGTATGGGGGAAAACTAGACTTTATCTTTTTAAACCCAATAGGAATGAAAGGGCTTGGGGAGGCAACATGGACTTTTTCTAGAAAAAGCCCAGCAACAAGAAGGCCACAGTAGAGGGAGCTTACGCGGACTTTTTGGAGTAAAACTAATTTCGGTCAGAGTGAAAATCTTGGGACAAAAACCAAAAGATCAGAAGAGTAGAAAAATTGGAAATTTTCAATAAAAGTTTGGAACTGGCATAAAACAAATAAAGAAATTGTCGACATGATGCAAAAATTTAAAAATAAATCAGAAATGATTTTTGATCGGTGTATTTTTATTTAGGAATTTTCTCAGGGTGTTACAGATATCCATGTCGACCAATGTGAGCAATTTGTTGCACCAATACAATTGTTGAAATGAGGATGAAAGCGAGAATCCTGAAGCCTTGGGTGCAATGTGGATGACACTTTTGGTTTTATGTTGTGCTCTACTAGTGCATTGATAGCTAACATGACCTCTGTGAATTTTCTACTAAGTGTTTCAGTTGATCGCTTGAAATGGTTCTCGGCTTGGCTAAAGGACTGAGGATCACCACACATCCACAAGAACATTGCTAAAGCTTCAATAGAATTTATATCTCTAGTAGACTCAAGACCATAACTTTCAACCAATGTATCATGTAACTTATGAAAAACAAGAGGAGTCATCTGAAACATATGATAGCAATCCTTTGTTGAAATCAAGTTGTTGATAACCCATTGATAACCTGATTGCCGTGAAGGTGGTCTCCTCTTTTTGCCTAGGTAAGTTTCACTATAGTCCAAAGCAACAATTGCAATAGGCTGCAGTCTGGAGGATTAATTTTCGACGCTTTAAATTAATTGATGCACCATCACTCTCACAAGAGGTATCATCGGTATCACTTAAACAATCACTCTCACTTGCAGATGGGCTCTCACTTGATGAGCTCATCTATAGAAAGAAAACATAGGTAAAAGTCACATGCAATAAAAAATAATTATAATAAGGTCTGCAATTAAATAAACATGTTCTTGGGTACAACATACCATACCATTCAGACATACAACAAAATTCACATAATATACATGATGAATAAAAATAAATTAATATCTTAGAATACATCACACTCATATAACTAGTTCTTCTTTTGTCCTCATACATCCTCCTCAGCCAAGACATCCTTCCTTCATTGGTTTCAAAGGAATGAGATCTGCTCGATCCTACTGCTTGATAAACAGATTGGTTGCAATGTAGTGTTCATCACTTCCTTCTGTAGCTCCACATCTAACAGCTAGACGTATGTGCTCTATGATCTTTATACTAGTTTGTTATGATGTCACGGAATTGCTACTTTCAAGGTTTTCAGTTTTGTCAACTAGTCGTCTCACTTCCTTGACCATAGGATTTCTTCTATTCTTCTTAGGACTAGGCGCAATAGTAGCAGCCCTTCACTTTTCGCCACTAGGTTCTTCAAGAACAGCAAGAACATCATTGTCGTCATCAACATCATGGACATTAACTACAACTTTATCTTTAGAGACACTGGGAATAACCGAAGAGGCACCGGAGACATGAATATTCTGAACATAACCTCGAGCTCATTAAGGTTCTCAATAGGTGAGTAACGAAATTTGCCATATTTTTTGTTAGCCTAAAAAAGAAGGAAATGCATGAAAATAATTAACAAACTTGTATGCATAAATGCAAATAAGATATACACTTGTAAAAAAACAGTACTGTACCGCTATTTTCTCCTTCCACCAATCATCATCTTCTACTATTAATCTCTTCGTAACATCAAAGCCAAGACCAGTTGCTGCATGCTTGAGCTCTATCCATATGCTATATTGTGTCTTCAAAGTATCCCAATGGTTCTTTAATTTTGAATGGTCATATTGACGCCCAGTCTTTGCAAAGAATTTTTCTTCCATGTTTTTTTAGCCAAGGGACTCAAGACAGTTGTTGGTCTATTTCCCGCTAAACCTTATCCTTACATATCTCACAGAACACTTTGGAAGCAAATACATCCCAATGCGCTTTTGGTACCTTCCCTTTCTCCATCTATGTACCACATATTCATCAAATAATTATCAACTTAGAGTATACATGTAAAACCCCGGCTTTCATCTCATCGAAAAATCTATTTTATTAAAAATCCTATTTTCAAAAATTTTGTTCTTTGAGAGTATCTAAGTTTTGTGCCAAAGATCTCAATTATTACAATTCCCTGTGAACTCAAAATCGTGGCCAAATCTTTTCTCTTGAATTAAATTTCTATGATTCAAATTTTGAAGTTTGAGTTTTCCCGTCCTAAATCCTGAAATTTCGATTTCAGAATTTTTGAGCGTGCCAACAAATAATCTCCTTTCCATCCAAAGGGTCTAAAAATATTGATTTTTGGACTTCGACCGCCCTACAAATATTTCCTATATGAGTACATATCAAAACCAATATTTCCTATACATGTACGTCTCAAAATCAACCGTCGTTTCTCTTGTCGAAATTGATCACGCACAAACGGAACTGGTAAAAGCGAGTTTTTCCTCCAATCATTCTTTTCCAAATAAAATCCCCGTGTTCAGATTTTTGAATCCGAATTGTGCCCTAAACCATTCCTCCAATTTCTATCATTTCTGAATCATTTTTTTAAAACT
Source organism: Oryza officinalis (assembly GCA_008326285.1). Lineage (NCBI taxonomy): Eukaryota > Viridiplantae > Streptophyta > Magnoliopsida > Poales > Poaceae > Oryza > Oryza officinalis. The sequence continues at coordinate 29,374,333 of BDMV01000011.1, read as the reverse complement.
CTACTCGTTTCATTCGCTGCAAATTATTTTCAAAAGTCAAAACCCCTCCAACCAAATTTCCATCTATCCCAAACAAATCATTAGAATTCATATTCCAGTTACAGTCCTTTTACCAGTTCAAAAATTGTCTATAGCCCATAGGCAAAATGACAACAGACATGCATTCGTGCACACCATTCGTTTCCCGCAATACAGCAAGCAAACCCAAAATATACACGCATACTCCACTGTTCGTTTCGTCTCATGCCTGCACCCATCATTTAATTTCCTTCAGGCCCGGCCTTTTGTTTTCACTGCTTCCTCTGCATCCTCTGCAGCCTTACTGACAGGTCAACTGCTACCCCTTCCCGATACCTCCATCCCACCACGACACTCACGACGTAGTCGGCACGCGAATTTTTTTGTAGAAATAATATTATTTTAATGGAAAATCGCAAAACTAGCGGGCTTTTGCAGAAAATCGCAAATCTATGGGCCAGTCGACCCACGGAGGGACGAAATGCGGCCCAATCGAATAGCCGCGTGTCGACAGGGCCTGTCGAACAGCGGGCGTTCGATAGGGCCCGCGGCACCGCCCAGTCGGCCAACCGTGTGACGACAGCCGCCCAGTCGGCCAACCGCGTGCCGATAGGCTCCCCCACCGCCCCTGTCGTCCTGCCGCGTGCCGACAGGCCGCCCAGTCGGCCAGCCGCGTGCCGACAGGGTGCTTTATAAGCCCCGATTTGAGAACCATTTCGTCGTCTCACCTCATCTCCTCGCCTCGCGCTAGCTTCGCGTCGCACGCCGCCACCAGCTCAGGCCGCCGTCGTGCCAGCCTGCCGTCGCCATTGCCGTGGCTACCGGTGCACCACGTCGTCGTGAAGATAGCAGCAGGAGAAGAGAAGGCAAGCTGCAGTGATTAAGGTATAAATTTGCAATCCTTAAGTTAGGTTGTGAAATTTTAATTTGTACATATGAGGTTTGTTATTTCGTTGTTTTTATTTGTGAATCGTTAGTCATTGTTGTTAGTACATATAATCTGTTGAATCTGTTAACCATTAGTCATTGTGTAATGTTAGTATATATAGTTATGTAGTTGTATATTGCAAATAATTCGAAGTTAGTATATGTTCGCTGAGGTGATTAGAAATTTCGTAATGGTGAGATAGTTATCATCGGGGAGAAATCAATGTTGAGCGTTAGTACGAATTGAAAGGAAATTATATTTAATTAGTCAAATTTACAATGCAGAGCTGGTCACTTGGCCAGAGGGAATTACTACGTGGTTGGGTAGGAGACATCTGCAATAGTGCAGGAAAGAGCAACGACAGCGAAGGTATAAATTTGTAATCCCTTTGGACGACGACAATTTTTTTTTATTAATCATTGTTGGTTGTTAGTACATGTATTATACATTTATTATTAGTTAAAATGGAATGGAGGTATTATACGTTTATTATTAGTTAAAATCGAATGAAACTTATATTTAAGTAATGAAATATAGTTTGAATACGTTAGATCAATAATGTAAGCATAGAGCATACGACACCTTAGTGGGTAGTGACGTATTAATAGCAATTGGCATGCTATTTCAGGATGTCAGGTGGTGTGCCCGTTCGGGTGTATTATGGTGACGCTCCAATACAACTCTGTGATAGCGGGGTAGATTTGACCGTATATGCATTTGTTGATACTACCCTAAATACACCAGAGCAGTTGGTTTTGAACGAAGTGCTAGGGTGGCTGCATAATATGTTCGGGATAGATCCTTTGATTGAGAAATTCATCATAAAAGTCGTGTGGCCAGTAAGGAGTGAATACGGATGGCAGTGGAGAGTAATAGAGGTTGCATCTACTGGGAGTTGGAGAAAATTTGTGGCTAAAGTAAGAGAGAAAGGTTATAGTCTGGCAATATTGGTGCAAAAGAAAATAGATATTGTTGGGACCGGCGAGACCAGCTGCACGGAGGTGGAACAAGCGCATATCGTGGAAGAGGCTAATATTTCCAGGAGTGGTGAAGAGGAAGCAGTAGGGGAGGAGGCTACTGCAGATGTAGTTGTGCCCGGTGGCAATTGTCCGGTTAACGAATTGGATGACGATGAGCCAGACTCACCTTTGGCTGTTGATGCAGCGGAGGAGAACGATGCGGTAGTGGAAGAGATGAAAATGGAGAACGAGGAATATATTTCGTTCGTGGTGGAAGGGCAAGATACGGCACAGTGGGACGAGGAAACCAACGTACCTGAAGATTGGACGACCATATCCATGAGCCGTCTGGGGGTTAACGATGGTTTAGATGCCCACTGGCGATATGATAGAGAGAAGGTGCAAGTTGAACAGATGTTTCACGACAAAGGGCACCTACAGGACACGGTGAAGAGGTGGGCTTTTCTGCAGAAGCGGGAGTTCAGGGTGAAGGTTTCAAATCGGACGACGTATGACGTGAAGTGCACAAAGCCCGGATGCCCTTGGAGAGTGCATGGTTACAAGCCACAACATGACAACTTATGGGTAGCTTCAAGGGTTGAGGAGCATACCTGTTTGTTGGACAATACCCCTTTGGTACACAGGAACATGACGGCTGCATTCGTGGCACAAATGGTGTACTCGAAGGTTGTTAAAAAATCCTCTTTGTCGCCGTTCACAATAATGCATGACGTGGAGATAGAGTACGGGTATGAGATATCGTACGACAAGGCTTGGAGGGGTAAGCACAAAGCACTGGAGATGAGATTTGGATCTTACGAAGATTCATACCACAACCTTCCCCCACTCTTGGAGGTGTTGCAGGCCAGAAATCCAGGCACACATATGGCTATTCTCGATGAGGTTAATGACAATGGGAAAAACGTCCTTCGTCGTGCATTTTGGTCATTTGGGTGCATGATAGAGGCCTTCCGAAATTGCATTCCGTTGTTGTGTGTTGATGGTACTTTTATGACAGGCAAGTATAGGGGAACAATTTTAACCGCATCGGAGTCGACGCTGATAGCCATGTCGTCCCCGTTGCCTTTGCTTTTGTTGAAAGCGAGAACACATCGAGTTGGCTATGGTTCCTGCGTCACATTAAAAGGTGTGTTGTTCAAAACAGACCAAATGTGTGTGTTCTGCATGACCGCCATGCCGGCATTCTATCAGCGATGCAGCAGCTAAAGGAAGATGTAACAGAGGAGGTTTCCTGGCCAGATTTGCATAGCAGATGGTGTATGCGACATCTCGGGGCAAATTTTTACAGACAATTCAGGAGTAAGAGGTTAATGGACCTGTTCAAAAAATTGTGCAAGCAGAATCAACAAAGAAAGTTCGACGCCATATGGGAACAACTGGATCGGCTGACCACTACTCACATGCAAGAGGTTCGAAAAAAACCCGTTCTTGCCCGACAAGAGGAGCCGGAAGGCCTAGAACCCGTTCCAAACGAATCACCATCTGTTACTCGATGTAGGAAGCGGGGGAGGGCTATGAAGTGCTTCACCGACTGGATAGAGCATGAGCCAAGGGAAAAGTGGTCCTTGTTGTATGATACCAACGGTTCACGGTATGGTGTGATGACAACAAATCTTGCTGAAGTGTACAACTGGGAGATGAAAAATACACGTCCTTTACCACTGGTTGCTATCCTGGAGGGCATCACAAGGGATACACAGAAGTATCTTTGTAAAAGATACGCTATGGCTAATCTTAACCTTGCCAATCCTAATGTTAGGTATAGCCCCGCTATCACACAGTACATGGAGGAGAAAAGCAAGAAGGGCGGAATGCACAGGGTCTGGCCTGCTGGGAATAGGGAGTTGCTGTTTGAGGTACGTCTGCGTGACAAGAGTGGTGTCTGTATTAGGAGTACGGACATCACATTGGATTGCACGTTGTGGCCAGACTATCATGCTTGCAAGTGCAACTGCAACAAGTCTCTCCTTCGACATCTGCCATGCTCTCATGTTCTTGCCGCATCCACAAAAGGTGGTGTCGATGCGAACATATTCGTCTCGCCTTACTTTACTAAGGAAGCATGGGAGGCAACCTGGCGCGGTGAATTACGTGGTTGGCGTGCGGTATGTGAGTTCATTCGCCCACCCCAGGGGAAGCCAACTGGGTCCCTGACTCAAATTTGCTAGTTGGAACGAAGGGGCGTCGCAAGACCTGTCGAATCAAGAACCACATGGATGAAGCTGAAACGAACACCCGTTCGCGGCGTCCAAAGGCTTGCATTGTATGTGGTGGAGACCATAGCCGTAAAGATTGCAGCATGTACAATGTAGGCAAAGATCCAGAAGGTGGCGATATTTGGCGTGTTCCAGGGCGGAGGTCGACTTTGAGAAAGAATCCTTAGTTATTCGTCTTGTAATATTTATATTTACCAGTCATAGAGTGTGTTCACTTCAACTTGTTAGTATTTAACCTGTACGACTATACTATCGCGTTGCATAGCTTCTTCACGCTCAATTTTTCATGTTTCTGGCTTGTAATATTTATATTTACCAGCACCGCATTGTGTTCACTTCATTTTATCAGTATTTGACTTATATTTATAAAATTTCGCTTTGCATAATTTTTCACGCTCGTTTTGGCATTTTTTAATTCATTTCTGATGCTCACGTCAGTGATAATCATGCATTTTGTAGATATGGCTGCCAGGGATGACGTATCGCTGATCGACGAGGTGATCGATAAACATCACCGATCGAGACGACTTAGTCAGGGGACGTTCTGCAACGTGCTAAAAATGCGGGGACCGAATCAGTATTGGCGTATAGATCCTCGTTGGGTTCCAAGGCATGTGAAAAACCATTTGTCACCTCGTGCTGTCATTTAAATTTTCTCGCATTGCTAATTATTTATTTTTGACATGTAATAGGTTGAGAGCCGCTGGGTTGTTGACCTTCGCACGCTTGGTTGAGCCTTCACGTGGAAGGTCACCCCGTATCAACATTGATGCGACCTTGCTAAGTACTTTGGTGGATAGATGGAGGCCCGAGACACACACCTTTCACCTGACAGTTGGAGAGATGGTACCCACTCTGCAGGATGTGTCTTTTTTGTTGGGTCTACCAATAGCGGGTGCAGCAGTTGGCCCGACACAGGTTCACACTGGATGGGCGGATGATCTATTGGCTAGTTTTGGTGGAGTGGTGGCTGCTCCGCTGCATGATCTCACAGATGGGCATGGGCCCATGAGGAGTTGGTTGCACCAGTTCCACCAGGAGGTGTTCCCAGAGGACCAGGAGGACTGGATAGTGCGCCGACACTTAGTCGCGTATCTACTGTGGTTGTTTGGGTGGGTGATGTTCACGGGGACTCCACTGACTCCGTGGACAAGCACTTCATCCACTACGCAGAGCAGATCGCCGAGCTACCTGTTGAGGACATTCCGCAGTACAGTTGGGGGTCGGCTGTTCTTGCGTCGACGTACGCCAGTCTCTGCGATGCTTGCAACAGGAACAGCAAGGGAAGTTCTCTGACAGGATGCCCTCTACTTCTAATGTTATGGGCGCATGAGCGCTTTGACATTGGGAGGCCACAGCTAGAGTCATACGCAAGCTACAGCGTCGATGAGATGTACAAGTCTGGACTTGAAGACATCGACGATCGTCCCACCATGGGATCGCTGTGGACACACCGTGAGGTAAATTGTACATTGCAAGGCATTTTTCATAGCACCCTCTTATTCTGCGCATTATCTCGAGTTACGGGAACTAATCATATATTTCTTGCTTTTGCAGCAGAGGTGGGTGAGCGGAATGACACGTCGCGTGTAAACACAGTTCGTGGCGGACTTCGATCAGCTTACGCCCGACCGTGTTCGCTGGACCCCGTACACGCATCATGATGTCGTCGAGCGGGCACCGCATGGTCTTGCGCACCTCTGCACGTGCGACGTAGAGCTCTGGAGGACCACTTGTCACCTCGTGCTGGACGTGCACGTCGAGCCGTACCACGTGCAGAGGGTACTTAAACAGCTCGGCATGTACCAGGACTTCCCTTCGAGAGGTGGACGCTCATTAGCTGTTACCCTCCACAAGTAAGTACACGTCTGACAATGTTAATTTCAAGTAGTGTGTTTTACCCCATTTTAAATGTTTCTTACGTGCTCACTACGCCCTACGCAGGTACACCCAGAAGGGACTCGGTCTGTCCCACGAGGGGACCATTGTTCGGACGATCGCATCAACGGTTGCGGAGTGGGAACATGCGGCTGAGCACTTGGTTCTCCAAACACCTCCAGACGACGGAGCTTCGTACGGACAGTACCTTCGTTGGTACCGTAGTGTTACGCGCTGGAGGTGTTTCCCGCCATAAGGGGAAACGTCTGTCCCTCACCAGGCGTTGATCACGGACACGTTTGCCCCACAACCTCGAGCTGCGTACAACTCAATGGTATGACGGTGCTTTCGTTGATTATCATTAAATATGGAATACGTTCAATTGTTCTAACGCCCTTCCCTATTCGTTCAAAAGGTCGAGTTTGTGGAACAGGTTCACACTGAGTCCAACACGTTGCTACAGAGAATGGAGACGAGGCCTCAGCACGTCAGGCAGGATGACGTGATGTCCGTCCTTCGCAGTTTTCGTTCGCGAGCTACGGCGCTCCTTCGCCGTGTCTCCTGTCGGAACGCGGCTGATGTTGTGCAGCCCACCAGGCGGGCAGGATCGCCACCACTACCACGACGCTCTAGTGTGGACCAGTTCCGCTCCTCTACTTCACGTCGCCACTACGACGACGCCGGTCCATCACACGCTCGGCCTTCGCTTCAGGAGACGCCGGCCCCTATTCGCCCAGGGAGATCGTCTGACTTTGGGGTTCCGGCATCGAGTATGCCACCACCACGGCCTCCGGTACGGCACGTTTGCCTTGCTTAATATGCAGTTCATATCGTACTCAACCTTCGTTTTATACCATTTCGTAACCTCCGCAACGTGAACAGCCACAGCAGGTGTACGATACGCAGGCAGCTTATGAGGAGCCAGACTTTCCCTACCTGCCGACAGGTCACAACCTGACGCCCACACCGGGTTGGGGACTCTACTGTACTCCGCGCGCCCCGGAATCAGGGTACACACAACACACAAGTAAGTATTGTTTACAACCAAGGCAACCATCATCGTTCGCTTAATTTTTATGCGTAGTTACTAACTATTATAGTGTGGCATCATCTCTATTTTGCAACAGGTGACGACTACGGGTTTTCCCAGGGGCATTCTGCAGTTCCTGCTGTCTCTCCTCGAACACAGTTCGTGGACGATTTCTTTGCGACGGATGCACCCGATGCGCAAGCTGGCATAGACTACTGGTACGGTGCTCCTCCGGTCACGCAGCCTACGCAGCAGGAGGAGTCCGTGCAACCAGAGGATGCCACTCCACAGCAGCCGGCACGACATAGGCACCCACCTGATAATTTGACCTATCCCACGGAGCAGATCAGACAACATAAGAAGGGAGGGCCTAGCAAGCGTGCGAGAGGGGGGCATTCTTAACTTGTGCTAAGTATGACTTCTTTCATATTTTTTTCTACAAGATTTAGAGAAAATTCACTATAGACCTCATTGTGCTCGCGCGTGGTTACAAACTACTATCGGTGCATGCACGAGTACTTTCGGTTGCACCGATGCAACCTCCTTTATTCGCGTGCGATACGACTGCGGAATGGGTTCTCATGCCCTTACATGTCACAACTACTTATGCATACGACAACAAACTTTCGACGCTCGGGTGTCCAGTCCATTACATCGCACATTATACCACAGTGCACGGACACACTGTCAGTTCGACTTGTCACGATCAACTTTCGGCGCTGCTTTGTAAGATAGAGTCATGTGAGTTCAATCGTGCCCCATCCAGCACTCTAAAAGGGCGGACCCATCGTGCCCCACGATGTACACATGTAAAGGTTATCACTGCGATTTTGGTGCCTACATAAGTCCCCATAACGAGCGATGCAGCACATAATTTTTTCATCTGTGTAGGCAACAAGCGCTACCACAGCCCTTCATCGCACCAGCTTTCGGCAATGTCTAGACGCCGGGGTGTTGAGGATCCCAACTGGCGTAGCGATCCACTTGTACGCCTATTCCCACCTTGGTGCGAGCGGCCTCTCTGCCTTTGCGGTGACCGATGCCAACTAATGGGTTCAAGGGATCAAGACACTCGAGGAAGGCGTTTCTTTAGGTGCCCTAACTACGACTGTAAGGTATTTCATTCTCTGCATATGCTTATTCAGTATGCATGAGGGATTGTTTATTCTTCATTAAAATCTATTCGTCAGGCCCGCGCTACGGCTTGTGGATACATCGAGTGGGTTGATACAGAAAATCCCGTTCTCGACCTAACCACTTGTGAACAAGAAGGACGTTGGTATTTCGCATCAGAAAGTACTGAGAAATACTTGGCGTTCAAATATGCTTACGAACAACAATGTCGTGAAGAACAGTGCGACTGGCGGGTGCTAATGATGGCACTCCCTCCATGGGAAGCCCGTCCAAAATGCAGATGCGGTGATCGTTGCCAGGTTCTCCGTTCCACCAAGCCAAGAACTTTGGGTCAGAGGTTCTTTGTTTGCCCAAATATTATAGACGACGATTTCATGGTGAGAATATTTTCATTATCATCAATCCTTATTTTGTCACAACATTCAGTAACTTTGTTCGCTTCACATCTATTCGTTTCTCGCAGGAACCGCTAAGAAGATGCCAATACAAAGAATGGATAGACACCAAAAAGGTTCTAAGTGATCCAACTTCCTGTGTGGTGCAGCTTGAATTGCCAGAGTAATACATGTTTACTAAAAAGCAGTTTAAGAGGGGAGAGGGATCCTCACGTAGGGGTTAGCTACTATTGGACAACTTACGTTAGTCAAATATGTGATGTCATGTTTCGTTGTCCCATTACTATATTGTCGTCGTGTTCAACTCTTGCACTACCTTCTTTCTAGTTTGAATCTAATTTTATCTATGTAACCGCAATGGAACTAGATATATCATGTTTAAATGAGCACATCAATTCTAAAAAAATGTTTTTCTCGGTTCTATGAATTTCAAATTTTTGGAGTCGTTCGAAAACGATTTTTCGAATTTCCGAAAATAGACAGAACCAATTTTCGCTTCTGCAAAATTTTCGGGCCTATCCGAAAGTGATTTTCCGAATTTCCCAAAATAACCGATAAGCAAAATAATTTTCTGTAAATTCATAAATTACAAATGGATATATCTAAAATTATTAAATTATAACTCCGATATGTTTCTCCAAATATTCAATTACAAATGTGTATTAATCAATAATAATAAATTATAATTACAAAACCTACTTAAAGACTTAATTATATTAACAACTTAAAAATTATATTTAATCAACTATAAACAATTCTGTCATTAATTAATTACTAACTACTTAAATACAATTCTTACCAAATTTAAAAAAATGTTCTATAAATTACAATATTAAAAATGGATATATCTAAAATTAATAAATTATATATCCGATGTGTTTCTCCAAACAATCAATTAAAAAGGGTATTATTCAATTATAATAAAATTATATTTACAACAACTACTTACAAACTTAATTATGAAAACAACTCACAAATTTTAATTAATCATTTCTAAACAAAGATGTCATTAATTAATTACTACAAAGTTAAAAACAACTCTTAACAAATATATCATTAATTAATTACTACAAAGTTATTAATTAATAACTAAAAAAATACTTAACAGGCCGGCAGGCCAAGCCTGTCGAACGGCCGTTGTTCGACTGGGCCGGCTGCCCGGCCTGTCGAACAGCCGCCGTTTGATCGGTCCGGCCTATTATCTTTCCGCCGTTTGATTGAGTCCTGTCGAACCTCCGTGAGTCGACAGGCCCATAGATTTACGATTTTCTGTAAAAGCTCACTAGTTTTGCGATTTTCCATTAAAATAATATTATTTCTAAAAAAAATTTTCTTTCCTCACCTCCATCCACACTCTAAACAAGCAGCAGCAGGCAAGCAGTAAGGAAGAAGGGAGAACTCACACTCAAGCTCTGCATTGAGACTCCTGCGTTCAACCCTTCCCTGCACACCCAACCCTCCACTCCACCTCTGCACCCTCACCGGTGAGTCAACTTTTGCTCCCCCGACACCTCAATCCACCACGCCAAGACACGAAGAGCAGGCAACGGCAAAGACGAACATATTGGGGAAGACGGGAGCACAGGAGCCGGTATGGCCTCCACGATCGACGGCCACACCTCCAGCAGCAAGGGAGAGTATAAATATCCCAAGAAACTTACCTTAAGTCCTCCAACTACTTCACCGAACCTCTTACTCCATTCTAGTCACTCCGGAGCCGAATCGTCAAAGCCGCAGAGGTATAGCCGACCTCTCCCCTCCCCTTTTTCTCCTTTTCTCGGCACCGACCCCTCCTCTGCCCAGCATCGCTCCCTTTCGTCCTCCTGTCCCGGTGCCGAGCAGCGTCGCAGCATAGGCGCTGAGCCATCCCACCTTTTGGCCAAGCCGCGCCCCAGCCAACCGGCGCCGCGCCGTCCTGCTGCCCGCCGCCTTGGCCCACGCCGCCCCGCCGTCGCCAGCCCTCCTCTCCTTTGCTCGGGATAAAGCAGAAAGGAAGAAAGAGAGAGAATGGGATAGGAAGGAGAGAGGAGAAGAAGAAAAGAAAAAGAAAAGAATGGTGGGACCCACTCTCTTAATCCCTTCCACCAAAGTGCAAATCACATCCCTCTACAGGTCTATACTACCTCCCTCTTCCAAATTTCAGTCCAAGGCCCACCAAGCAGCCCCCTCAACAAAGTCCATATCCCTCTGCACCCAAGTCCATACTACATCCTCTGGGCTAGAGCCCAAGCCCACCCAAAATAAAGTCCAAGATGCCTCCCTCTCATCATCACCGCCATGGAATATTCTTGGGAATATTCCTTTCCAACTTAATAAATCATTTTTCCACATTTCACCAAATCCATTAATCTCCCAAAATTTATATCTCTCCAACCGTAAGTCCGATTGACTCCGTTCAACTTTCGTAATTTTTATAAGATTGAGATCTATCCAATGGAACTAATAGTTTATAATAGTTATAATTTACTTTATAGGATTTTGGATGGTTTTCTCTTTTCGTACGCGTAGTGGACGTTCCAGAGATGCAACGGACGCGGGTTTTCTCGAAGGTGTGAAGACCAACAATAAGGCAAGCCACTCTTCGATCATATTGCTCCTAGTTTATAAAATGTGTTGATTGTAAACTTGCATGCTTAGCGTACACGGTTATTTTGATCGGCCATCGGTCTACGAGCACATGACCGACGAACCAACATATGTAGTTGCATTACTTTCCATAGGACCTTGTTAAATTAAACTCTTGTCACTCCACCATAGCAGTATCCCGATACTTGCACTCTCTAGGCGCAGGTGTCCATTTGCACCACTTGTTTATACCTGGTTATCGATGTGAAAAAACTTGGGTTGTGAAAGATTTATAAAACCCGACTCAGGGAGTCGGTGACTCAGGCACGACTATTCAAATAGTTTTACTCTGGCCAGAGGTGTACAACTGTACCCACAAGACACAATCCACCGTATGTCATCGTGCCATGCCTGACACGTCACCATGCAAGTGATTGTGACAAGACCCTTCGCATAACTCCTCTAATCAAGTGCACCACACTGCAGGTTTCACCTCCACCCTTAAAACCAAGGTAGGCAGCCCCCTCTTGTGCCTAGGTGAATCCGGAAGTCGCATAGACCGTCGCAGGGTTCATCCAAACTCCATCACGCTTACCCTTGCCTGGATACATTGAAAAGGAGAAAGCTATACTATAAGTCCAGCAGTTGCCCACGTTTGCTTGTGGTAAACACGGTAAGTTTTTCAGGATTTCCCGCAAACTAGTCCTTAAGTGCCATGGATACGACTAGCAAAACCATGCATCCACAACCCACCATTAAGTCATATTTTAGTTGGATAATTACGACCAATAGAATATGGCCAGATGTTTCGAGCTCGTAGCTCATCCAGGTACTAAATGTAAATAGTGTAATTATCCCATTATATGAGCTAGTGGTAATTAAGCATGGCTAAGCATATCATAATTCTAGCAAGGTCAACATAATTGACACAAGCTAATCAATTTATCACCCAAGTTTGGCAAAGGATGGACAACAAGTAGATATGGCACAAGCAAGCAAATATGGCACAAGAAAGCAGATAGGTAATTCTAATCCTATGTAATTAGCAAAATATGCAATTTATTTGTAAATGGTAAAACATTTCGTAAAGTAGGTTCAATATGCTCAAGGGGAATATGTGACTTGCGTTGCTTCTTCAATTAATCTTCCAAACTCATTTCCTCGCAGTTGCGAGCGCAGTCTTCCAAAATGGCGGAATCTACACGCTAGTATGCAAAATGAGGAAAAAACCAAATAAAAACCAAATAAACAGTACATGAAAAGTAAACAAACATGTAGAGCTCGATTTTAGATGAATTTTGCAAGTTCAATGGCCCAATTTGGAGTTCGTATGAATTAGTTATGAATTTTAGAAGCTTTGAGCCATTTAAATGTATTTCTAAAATTAAACTCGAATTATTGCACAATTAAGGCAATTTATGACGTCAACCGGGGAGAGGTGGCGCCGGCAGGCGGGCCTCACCTATCGGTGACTCAAAGAGGGCGACGCACGGCGGATCGAGTCCACACATGATTGAGACGCGCGTCCACCACGTGGCGCTGACGAGGCAGCCACGTGGGACGGGTGCGCTGACGTGGCAGCCACGCGGCGCCGACACGGCAGAGCCGCTGGCAGCCGCTGCGAGCGCCATGCGGATGGCCCAGATCTCCTGAAGGAGATTAGGCGGCTGCGGCAAAGGCGGCCGGGTCGCCGACCGACCAGTGAGGGAGCGGCGACGCGCAGGAGGCGGCGAAGGAAGGCGAGGAGGGGGATGGGGTGCTCACCGAGCGGCCACGACGAAGGGCGGCGATGGGAGGAGCTCAACGGTGGGGGAAGCGATGACGCTCCTCAAGGAGAAGGCACGGACGGTGGTCCGGCGGTGCTTGACGATGGAGAAGAGGCGACCAAGCACCTCTGGGACCTAGGGGACGAGAAGGAGGGGTTAGGGGAGGGAGATGAGGCATGAGACGGCGGGAATCGCTGGCCAGAGCTAAGAATGAGGGCCGGCGGTCTCACCTCGCGTGGCGGACGGAGTTCTGGCGGCGATGGGCGAAAAGCGAGCGGCGGCCAAGGTGTGGCACGGAGCGGCGGAGCTAATGGCGGCAGTGACGGCATGGTGCGACAATGGCGCTAGAGGCAGTGGTGCTTGGTCGAAGAATTCGGCGAGTGAAGACGCTCGGGTGACGCGATGGGAAGGTGGTTCGAGGGCGCGGCAGGCATGGGCGAGTGGGAAAAACGATGGAGGAGAGCACGGGGGATGGTTTTATAGCCTCGGGGGACCGAGAAGGAGGCGGGAGAGGTGGTGGTTGGCCGACGGAGTGGGGCGGCAATGTGGGTGAAAGGGGGCAAGTCGGCGCTAGATTTCACAAGAGACTAGGGGACGGCGTGAAGGAGGTGGAGAGGACCTGGTCTCACGTGGTTCGGAGGCGAGGGCGGGAACAGGCAGTGCGCGAGGGAAGCGGCGACGTGGGGAGGTGGGGCCGGTCCTCCCTGTCGGAGGTTGAAGAAAGACCTGTCACCACGGTCCCACCTGTCAGTGGCACAAGAGAAAGGAGGCCGAGTAAGGGAGGTACAGTAGACTTAGAGGGAGAGGTCGAGCGAGCCGAGGAGAGAGAAAAGGAGGCTGGCCGGCCCGGTAGGGAGAGGAGTGGAAGGGGGTGGCGAGCGGGCCACGAGGGGCGAAAAGCGGACTTGAGCCAAAAACGGCCCAAGTACAAGGATGGGGATTTTAGTTCGTTTTTCAATTTAATTAATTGGCTAAATGAAGTTTGTACTCTTAAAATTATTTCTTGAGCTCCGAAAATTCACGGAAAATTCCAAAGAGTATTTTAGGGCATGGAGAATATTAAAAAATATTTCCAGCCATGATTTTTAAAGAAAATTTATAATCCCCTCATTAATTCACTTGTTTAACTCATTTAAACTTTAATATAAATTCTAGAAATGGATTATTTACCGATCTTTAATCTCAAACGAAAATTGGGGTGTGACAACTCCCAGGGACTTCTAGCGCCAGCTAGCAGGAGTGGTTGAAGTGGTCCCCATGAAATCTCCTCAAGGCATATTCTTTGGTGATGACGTATCCCACAAGCTTCTATTGCCTTGGTCGAATGACCTTTCTTGCCTGAGGACTCAAACGCATTCATCTGCTCGCTGGCCACTTGAAGCTTACCTGCCACTCGAATGGACAAAGCTACCCGAATAAGAGTATGCCACTAGTAAAAACCCTTTCGAGTAGGTAAAAGCTACTCGAATAAAATATGCCACTAGTGAAAACCCTTTCAAATAAATAGAGCTACTTGAATAGAATATGCCACTAGTAAAAATCTCCTTGAATAGACAAAGCTCCTCAAATAGAGTATGCCACTGGTGAAAACCCTTTCGAGTAAGTAAAGCTACTCGAATAGAATATGTCACTAGTGAAAACCCTTTCGAGTTGGTAAAGCTACTCGAATAGAATATGCTACTAGTGAAAACCCTTTCAAATAAATAAAGCTACTTGAATAGAATGTGCCACTAGTGAAAACCACCTTAAATAGACAAAGCTACTCGAATAGAGTTTGCCCCTAGTGAAAACCCTCTTGAGTAGATAAAGCTACTCGAATGAAGTAAGCCACTAGTGAAAACCATTTTGGTTAGACATGACGAGTCGATATGATTTGCCGTGAGCAAAAAAAACCATCTTGGCTTGCTTACCGAGGATGTTTAGACCGTATAGGATGGATGACGTTCTACAACATATTTATAGAAAAGACACTTAGTTCTCGCATCGAAAACAAAACAGTAGTGAAAAAAAGATCGATCTAGCAGAGCTTCATCTTCACTTCACAGTAAAACTATACTGAATATAAGCCTTAGATTGTCTAACACCTGTCTTTGATAAAGAAGCACGGGTACTTCTAGAAATGGGGAATTAGATTCATCGCGGCATTCATCGGAGGCGGGGATGCAGGGAAGGCCGGCTGCATCCGGACTCCACCAAGGGGCACCAGCCAGCGAGCCACCAGGTCCGTGAAGAATATGGCCCCAGAAATTTTCCATGGTCTACTCTCTTGTCATCTCCAACCCCCAAACTCTCGTGTCCAAATCCTCCAAAAATTGCAACACCTAATCTCCATTTCCCAAAAATATAATAGCTCGCGTGGAAGACAATCGTGGAGCATGCCTCTGCTCTTCCTTCCGATCCGGTAAGGGAATGCAATCTCCCCTTGATTTCTCAAGGGTATGCTTGCCGACGACCACGGCGGAGCGACCCCTCCCTCTCGTTGCAGTCTACTCCAGCAGGCTAGCAGGGGGCCAGGGCCCATGGAGCATGAGCAGTTGTTGAAGAATTTGGACTACCTTAGGAGGATCTCGAAGAAGCTGGCGGAGGCACCATCAACTGATGGGGGTCGACAGCTCACCGCCGACGACCGCGAAACGCACTGTTTCGCGTTCATGGAGATGGAGCTGGCCGCCGTTGTCAGATCGCTGAGGACGCCGCCCCCGCCGACGCCATCTCATGGCGTTGACCACGATTGTCAGCAGCTTTGGCTGCAAGAATTGAGGCGCCTGGCCAGCGAAATCCAGCAGCTCATGGTTGAGCACGGAGAAGCTGACCCGCCAACACGCTGCGTGCTGCTGCGAAGAGCCACGCGGTGCTTCCGAGTCCGACGACGCATGGGTATGGATTTGTACAGCCAAATCCAGAAGGAGGCGCAGCAACTACACCTTGCCGCCGAAGATCCCTGCATGTCTAAGCACCTAAGCTCCCACCCACCACCTCACACGGCGGAGGGCGTGGCTGGTGGTGGCGGCGATCATCTTGTTGGCATCAAAGGCCCGGTAAAGAAGCTGCTCAGGTGGCTCATGACTGCTGACACGAGCCTCCAATTCATGGCCATAGTTGGACCTATCGGAGTAGGCAAGACCGCTCTTGCCATGGAGGTCCACAGTCGACTTCGGTGCCAATCTAAATATTTCGAGTGCTGCGCTGTCGCCAACTTCTCCCGAAGGCGTGAGCCTGTCAGGAGGACCAAGCTTTTTCTTCGCAGCATCCTCTCGCAGATCACAGACCTGGAGGCATCATCATCTCACAACTCAGAATCAGAAACTAACGAGGATTTGGCTGCCTACATATGGAAACACCTCCAGTATAAGAGGTAAAAGCCACGTACCACTGTTTAATGGAGCTGTCCATTGATCGTTCTATCATGTATTCAACGATTCAGAGCTCCGAATTCGCTTAATCTTGTTTTCTCTTAGTGGTGTTCTTCAGGTACTTCATTTTAATTGATGATATAAGCAAGGACTCGGATTGGGGAATAATCAATGATGCATTTCCTACCAATCACTGCGGGAGCCGAATATTGCTTACAACCCGCAATGAATTGATTGCCAGCTTCTGTGTTTCTAATTATGATGGTGAGGTGCATAACATGAAGCCTCTAAGTGACTCAAATTCAGATAGGTTGCTTCGCACAAAAGCTTTTGGTTCTATGGATTATTGCCCACCAGACAATCTGAAGCTACTATGTGAAGAAATCTTGAAGATATGTAGAGGAATACCATTGTTCATAACTGCTATGGCTGAATGGTTGAAACAACATCAACCACAACATGAAAGCTCTGCAGTTCCTACGGAGGAACAAGTCCGCCTGCTGCTGAAACGGTTTGGACAAAAGTTATCATTCAAGTACAACGATAAATTGAGGCCGTCGCTCTACTTAAGCATGTTTCCACAAGGATACGTGTTCGATAAGAATCATTTTGCCATGAAATGGCTAGAGGAAGGGCTGGCCGGTATTCATTCAGGGTTAAAAGTAGATATGGAACAAGCAAAGGTGTCTTTCACCGAGATGGTCGACATGAACATCATCAGCCCGGTAGCAGAAAATTGCGGACTCAATCTCGATGAAGACGAGTTATGCCAGTGGCAGGTCAATCCTTTCATGCACAAGTTTCTTGCCTCCAAAGCAGCAGAGAAGGGTTATGTTTTTACCAGCACAACTCTGTCTTCAGTGACAGACGATGGCAACATGGCTCGGACAGCACGCCGTCTAGCTCTCCATAATGCAGATCCACAGCTCTCAGCAATGCTGCAACAAATGGATCTGTCTCATACTCGTTCACTACTGATATCTGGTGTAGTAGACCGAACAGCAGTCCCCCTGAACAAGTTTAACTATCTGGTTGTTTTGGATCTTCAAGGCTGGGAGAATTTGAAGGATGAGGATCTGCTGCAGATATGCAAAATGTATTTGCTGACCTATCTTAGCGTCAGACGCACTAGGGTCAGCAAGCTCCCACCGCAGATCAAGGAGCTGCGCATTCTGAACACATTGGACGTCAGCCGCACCCACATAACTGAGCTCCCGTCAGAACTGTGCGAGCTATCATGTTTGCGCATGCTGGACCTAAGATGCACACAGATAAGTCAGGTGCCCGAACAAATTGTGGTGTTATACCTCCATTTCAGAACTCTTCTCATTGGAGGTGATGGAATGATCAACTCTGATGAGACAGTAGTAGTAACAAAGATACCGCACACTCTCATGACATCTCTTCAACTGTCTACACTGGCAACTGTTGATTTAAGTGAATACCCTGCAAGCTTCGTGGATGCTCTCGGTTGTCAGTACTCCTTGAGGGTGCTTGCAATAATATGGTCCCTTCACCAAAGCACTAACGAAGCCTACCGAAAGGCTCTACGGTCATCCATCAAAAAATGCATGGAACTCAGGTCTCTAACCATTCATTGTGCGCGTGGATGCTCCATGGAGTTCCTGGGTTCTCTAAGTGATCCACCCAAGGAACTTAAGAAATTCAAAGTAACCACCGGAAGATTTGTCAGTGTTCCCCAATGGATTAGAGGGCTCGAGCATCTCGCTTTCTTGCAGATCACCGTCTGTAAATTAGAGCCAGATGATGTCAAGATCCTCGGATCTTTGCGCTGCTTGAAGTGTCTCATATTAGGCTTGGAGTTCGTTCCCGAAGAAGAGATAGTGATCGAAAGCGAGTGGTTCAGTTGTCTTGAGAGATTCTCCCTTGATTGCCCTGTGCCATGGCTGACTTTCAAACGAGGAGCCATGCCGATGCTCGATTATCTACAACTGAGAATCTGCTCAGGCCCTGCCAATCAAGTGAGTGCTGTTCCATCAGGCCTCACTAAGCTCCCAAAGATCACGGAGGTAGTAATCTGTTACAGCAAATGGTGCAAGAATAGCTCTAACGTCAAGATGACGGTGGGGGCGGTGAGAAAACAGCTTGCCAGGCATCCCGGCCAAATCGACCTTGTTATCAATGGCAGAAAGAAGATATTGACCCAGAGATGTAGGGCGGCGGAAAGTGGAACCAAGAATGATGTTCATCAGCTGATGTGGGCACGAGGACAGTAACACAGATAATCCAAAGCGAGAGAGAAGAAATTGCAGGTGAAATCGAGATCCCATGAACAGTAAGATAGACGGCTAATCTGGCATGCGCTGACTAGGACGGCACGCGTGGATGGCTGAGTCAGCCTCACTGATCTTACTCTCACAGCCTGTATTGGCTGTGTACATCCTTCTGGGTGTAGAGACCGGGTTTTTAATCCATTATCTAAAAAAAAGTCTGACATCGGGGAGGACAGAGGATCGATGTTGACGACGATGCCTCCGGCTCCGACACCGGTGCAGCGGTACAACTTGTAGCAGCAGCGGCCGCAGAGCATATACAGAGAAGGGAGGGATGTCTGCGAGGACGCATTCGACACCGTCGCCATCATCGTGGTGGAAGACGAGAACGAGAGAGTCGAGCAGAAGGACACTGTCGTGGTGGGCGAGGACAATGTCAGCTCGGCTCGGTCAGTCTGTAGCCACCAACACAGCCCACCTATTGATCCTCCCCTTCATGCCAGTAATAATCACGAGAAGAGACTCCTCCGACTCTGCATCCACACCCACACACTTCAGAAATCAGAATGCACATATCCAGAAGCTTCCAGTCATCGGGGTCCTCGGCGATGCGCTTGACCTGGGCGGTGGGCACGTTCTTCTCCATGAAGCTGTCGGTGGTGATGACGGCGAGGCCATCGCCGATGACGAGCTCGCCTGAGCGCGCTCTCCACCGCCGGGCTAGTGCTTCTCGACGTTGCCGATGGCGAACTCGACGGAGCGTCGCGTGGGCGTCGAAGCGGAAGGTGAAGAAGACCTCACTCCCGGTTTGCACGTCCCAGAGCCAAGAGGTAAACCATTCCTAAATTTTTTTTTTCAGGAAACGCAACGTCTAGTAGGAACTTGAAAAGCATGCAAATGAAAATTCAAAATCAGAAAAGAACAAGGCCGCAATCGGTTCAGTCAGATTCACAGATTCCCGCGACGGCAACATCTCGGTGGAGACAGCGAGGAAAAGAGGCCGCCACGCATCGCAACCTAATCGACCTAGTCAATTGCGTCCAAGGGGATTATACTCCAGAAGCCGACGATGAGATGGAGATTAGCTGATGCAAAATACGACTGCTGATGACGACGGCAGTGAAAGTGGGGCAGAAACTGAAGATGAAGCTAGGGTGATGATCAAGCATTCAAGCGGCTGATGATTAGGCTGAGTGTGAAGTTGAATTTCGCGGCAATACATCTTGTTTAGAGATTGATGATTGCAGAGATAAAGACTTATATGTTATTTTCAACGTGGTGTCGATGTGTTATGTATTATGTGTACATAGAATATCACTGTATGCTATCAGTACTGCCAGATTGACGCCCCAGTTCGTCACTGTTGTTACTTGTATATTAATACAGGACACTCGCAAGTCCAAAAAAAATACTCTGATTTGTTTCTTCCTAGCATTATATACCGATATTAAGTTCAATT
Organism: Oryza officinalis; assembly: GCA_008326285.1. Taxonomy (NCBI): domain Eukaryota; kingdom Viridiplantae; phylum Streptophyta; class Magnoliopsida; order Poales; family Poaceae; genus Oryza; species Oryza officinalis. The sequence continues at coordinate 29,354,377 of BDMV01000011.1, read as the reverse complement.
TCTTTACTGTGAAATTCTAAATTCGCACTAGAGTTTCAGGATAAATTCTGAAGCTTCCATAGAGTACTTAGGGAGTGTATGCCAGTAAACTTAGAGAACTGAATAGCGCCAGCATTCACAGGGCCAACACTTCACCGTGCCTGCTTCAAGTCATGAAATTGCCATATGATGAGACAAATCCGAAAATTCACCCAAGTGTAGTAAGCATATGCACATATTAGAACGCAAACCAAAGCACAACATCGTATAGACGAATGATCTGCCCAAAACTTGATATATGGTCAAACTGAACCAAGAACGATGAAAAGAAAATTAAGCTAGTATTGCAGTACAAGGAGCCTTCGATTGCTGGATGTACAAAATCTCTTAAGCATCAACAAAGCTGGATGTCCAGTGCAACAAGAATGTCTGAGAAGCAGTACACCATCAGTAGCTAAACACTGCACCTGAGTATCTCCAGGAGGTGGAGATGACAGCTCTGCACAACCACAAAGTACCTTCGGCCTTTCTCAAATGCAGCCTGGAGCACAGCTGGTTAGGACTAAGGGAAAAGCAGCATGCAATACGATTCCAACATTAACTAAATTTTATTTGGATATGTAATATAGTATATCACAAATAATTGCAATGAACACACTTCACTACTCGAGTAACTTGAATAAGAGTCAAGCAGTAAAAAAAATGTTGAAGTAACACGCGGTATTAATGCTTTGCTGCCAAAGGGCATCTTACCTCAGAAAAACTGTAAAACTTCTAGGTTAAATCTTTATGTTGAAGTAGTCAGAATCAAAATGGTGCAGTCTTACATATCCATCTTCACCACCACTCGAAAAGCTGTTAGCATCACATTATACACATGAGTAAGAACTGGAGCTCAAATCAAAAACACTTTCTCAACAGCATAAATCAATCATCACATGAGAGAAAAATCTGCTTGAAGAACAAAATGTAGCCATCAAATAAAGCAGCTCTCCTTTTTTTTCCACCAATAGAAATCGGAATAGCGTATATGACCAAATATGATTGGCAACAATCACTGAGCCACAATAAGATGAAATCAAAATATATGGCAATCACTAGAGGACCTGCATGGTGCCCCCACCGAGAATATCATCAAATAAAAAAAAAGTTCATCAATCCTACTTATAATATGTAAAACTTTTTTATTCTAAAATACTCTACAACTTCCAGACAAAGCAATAGTGGCTCCCAGTGGAAAATGAGTTCGAAATAGTCATGAAGCCACTATCTTCTGCAAATACACTGAATCAAGAAATAAACACTATCATTGACATACTATGGAGGTCACAGTTTCCTAAGTTCGTTCCTGGGATGCCTCGTGGATGTTGATGAGTGGAAAGGTAGCTCTCATAAGTCTTAACTTTTCAACAGCTCCATTCAGAATAGCGTATAAAACCAATGTGAGCGGTTGCAGTCACTGAGCTTTCAAAATCAGATATAAAACGCTAAAACAGCTACTCTAAAAATGCAAATCGATTGTGCAGTAGCAAGTTATCAAATTACATCTTGGACAAGACGTAGCTCTCATATTCTCATTCATCATCAAACTATGGTCTGTATAGCGTATATTGCCAACGTAAGTGGTTGCAATCACTGAGCTATGTATAGAAGATACAAGTATTTAGACAAGAAAAGAATAAATGCAAATGGCATAAGAACTCAACAGAGAACAAATATGTCAAACAGATGGGAAAATGAAATGTGTGGAAAAACTAAACAGAGGGATAAAATACAAAATAGAACCTGCTCTCATAATGTTTATGGCATCTTAATATGATTCAGAATAGCGTATATTGCCATGGCATAACATGGCTTAATCATCAAGCAGATAAACAAAGTAATATGGAAAACAAGCTCATCCAGAACATAAATGCAACGGTAAAATGTAAATATAGCATCAATACAATATTACAGACAAATGTATTAAGAACATTTATTACCTCCGTCCATCAGGATTAAATGCCAGTGCATTAATTGGTCCAAAATGTCCTTTAACACCACCAATTTCCTCTTGCAGAATCTAAAGAAAAAATATTAGTGTTTTATTATTGAACATAAAAAAAATATGCAAAATAAATCTACATTATCATTGTTCTCACAAGACATACCAAGATAGATATTACGTGCAAAGAACTAACCTTGTGAAAGAATTGGGCTTCAAATTTACCCGTACGACGGTCTGTCATAGTCACATTCATCGCATCTTGACCACCTCCAATAACCACCTACAACAGATACAGATGATAAATAAATGAACTTACCTCCAATAACCACCTACAACAGATACAGATGATAAATAAATGAACTTACCTCCAATAACCACCTACAACAGATACAGATGATAAATAAATGAACTTACTACTGGTTACAGTAACACTACAGGTGAACTATTGAGAGGTAGCCAGTGGTACTTTTTCCTAGTGTTAGTACAAATACACATTCGTGACAGCCAACAGCACTCAAATAAATTATATGCAATTGACCTAAATCCAGGGTCACAAAATGTGCTGGACCCATACATAGTTACTTGCATATAATCATTGCATTGTGCATCTAAAAGTACCGTTCGCAGATAATAAGTATGTCAATGAACCATTTCTTGCTCTCTTGCCTTATTAAGGCAAATTACAGAAGGAAATAGCCTCAAAACTGAGAAACATTATGGCAACAAGGGAAGATTGGATACCAAAATCATTGATAAAAATAATGAGGCTTACTACAGAGCAAAATACAAAAACAGACACACTCATTTCAATCCCAACAATAACACATTGGGAACATATGCATTTAGCATGTCATAATGCTAAGTAATTTAAGGTATGACCATGTATTTTGAGAAAAGTTGCATCTACAAAACTACAAAAGAACTACTCAAGACAACTTAAGAATATGCAGATAAGAATTAGGTATTGTGATATAGGCACATACATGGTCAAGAAGAGGAGAAATGTCAACAACATTAACAGGTCGCTCAGTGACATATGTCTTCATCAGGGTCAGAGTTCTTGTATCCCATAGCTACACAGATAGAAATGTACGTGTCAGGAAATAATCATATTTGCAGTATGGAGTATGAAGAATTGGAGACATGATTACGTTAGCAGATTCAACAAATATACCTTAGCAGACCTAGGAACCTGTAAGGAAGTGTGACCAATCTGCAGATTTTGCAAGTGAAGTAAAATTGTTTTCTAATGTCCTTGTTCCTTGTCTGACTCCTTCAGACATGTTCCAGTCTGTACATGTCAAAACCAAACAGAATGTAAAAGCATCCCATGATACAGTTGATGGAAAAACACATCCATTCCCATACAGTTACATAGTTGGCATGTTTAATAAAAGGTAAAATGGATAAATAACCAGCATACATTATAAATTTAGCATGTTTTCTGTTAGTGAACAAACAACACAAATTATCGTTTCGTCATTAGCAATAAATTACCAAAGCAAGCTTCGACCGAGAAATCTACAAGGTAACATTGACTTTTCAACCATATCCAGTAACAATTTAGACTATTAAACAACTTTACTTGTCAATCCATGAACATGTCAAATGATCATACAAGAGCGCTACAAGTCCATCCTTATAATCAAATTATCACATTCCTGACACGCACCAGATGCCTAGTAATACTTGTCAATCCAGAAACATGTGAAATGACCATATAATCAAGGACTGCTGGCCTTGTTAGCCCGATAGTTACGACTGGGGTGCAGTTAGTGACTTGAAATAGATGTAGCTTCGTAAATGAGGTTTTAAAGGCGGTGCATTGACGCACTGCAATAGTGTGCCTGATGTAGCGGCATGTTCTGTACATTCTTCCTCTAAATCTTAATATACTTTGGCCGGCTTTTTAGCCGGCCCGGCTAGATCATACAAGAGTGCTACAGGTCCATAATTATAACCAAACTATCACACCACAAGCACCAGACACCTATAAGCAGCAATGACTAATGAGTAGAAGTAGCACCAATGGTGGTCAGTGGAACTGAGGTGCAAACATGGCAATGGGAGCTAACCTCCGTGCCCCAAATGCGGATGGTGACAGGGCATCCTCATCGGCGGTGATGATGGTCCTGTTCAACGGCCCCGGAATCTTCCGACTCCTCCGACTCTGCATCTACAACCACACACTTCAGAACCCACGCATCCAGAAGCTTCCAAGCGGAAGGAGACTGAAGAGATAGGAAGAGGAGACGCGTCTTACGGTCATCGGGGTCCTCGGCGATGCGCTTGACCTGGGCGGTGGGCACGTTCTTCTCCATGAAGCTGTCGGTGGTGATGACGGCGAGGCCATCGCCGATGACGAGCTCGCCTGAGCGCGCTCTCCGCCGCCGGGCTAGTGCTTCTCTGCGCCGCCGCCGCCGCCGCCGGGAGGAAGGGTGGTAGACTGGTAGGGTTAGGGAGAGAGGAGGTTGGGGGGGGGGGGGGGTCTGGAATTCTGGATCGTGGAGTGTGTCGGTGCGGAAAAACCCTAACCGGGCCGGGCCCAATCACTTCTTGGTATCATGGCCTTGTGGGCAGTGTATTTACATTTGGAACAAGTTCATTTGAGGTCCTCGTCGTGTCGTCGAGTTTGAATCGGGTTGTAATAATATAATGTGGATTTTTTTTATTTTTATATTATATTTTTAAAAAAATTACAAAAATAAATTCTGATTTCAAAAATTTACAAAACTATACTCCTCCCACCCTCCCGTAGGGCGGAGCATATAAATCGCCCTAGGGGAGGGCGGGGCATGAGACGTGGCAAGCGGGAAGAGGGACACGCCACTGCAATTTTGTTGCAGGCGTCAATTTTTGCCCTCCCCTAGGGTGATTTATCGCCAGGAGAGAGTTTCTTGCAAAATTTATATGTCCCGCACTCTCCTAGAGCAGTTTATTCCTTGTAGTTTTTTTTGTTTATTAAAATGTTTGAATTAATGGGGCATTATTGGTTTATTATTTATTATTTTTTTGGCATTGTTGGTTGTCTTTGCTGCAATTTCTTTGCGCTCATAAGGCAGCACCGGTTGACGTCGCTACAAGCCTGCATGCTAGTTGGAGGAAGAGCACAGTATCGTCACAGCAGTAGAGTTTAACCACCAAATTCGGGATGGATTGGTGTGGTTCCCCTGCACCTAGGTCACCAGAATATCGAACTATAAACGAGCAAAGGCACAAGAGAAATATTGGCTAGTACACCAAAAGCTTCTGCCATTCCTCTCTATCTATGCAAGAGATGGAAGGGCAGAGCCTTTTTTGATTTTTTTTTTCATCTTTTCATCAAAGAGTTGAACAATGAAGATAGATGACGACATTGTAGCGGGAGTAGAAACCAACTTTATTGATGGAAAGGAAACTAAACCATTAGTTTTCGATTCATGACGCCCAGACCAACAGAACCAATTCTTGACACATATAGCAACATAACAGAGTTAAGAAGTCATCGGTCCCGACGAATCGAGCTTGAGCTTGTTTGTGGACCCCTTCTACATTGTTTAGCATGTATTGCAATATCGTGCTCTTTCATTCGCATGTACTCTATTTGCGTTTCAGCTTCAGTTACTCTTCCACCATCATACGTCGGATTGACCATGTCGATCCACAAATTGAACCCGCACCTCCTGGGATTGTCCTGAGGACTAAATCTAATTAGTCAATAAGGATAGGTATATTATGTAAACAAGAGAAAAAATAAAAATAAGGATGTAACATACAATGAAGTTGTTGTCTATGTTGGGATAGACGAAATATCTCCTTCCAAATGTCTCTTCTGTAAAGGATGTAGCCACTTAGCAGCGATCTCTACAACTGCATTTTGGACGCTCGAACCATTTAGGTAGACCTAATAGATTGTTTCTCCAGTTTAAGCTAGCAGATTGGACCCGACGCTCGTACTCCATCCATGCTTGAATGAATTGTGTGGTCGTTTCAGGTTGCGTTATCCTTGCACCGATGGAAGTTACTCTAACCGTATCGATCCACTTTACAAAACCACATTTTCTTATGTCTTTCTGTTTTCACAAATTCATTACGCCCGATGACATAGCTGAGTGTATGAAAGTAGTGATCGATGGGAGTGAAAACTTAACGGTACTTATGACGAAATCGTTGTCGACAATGTTACGACACACGAAGCATCTTTGTCCTATAGTTCGTTGACTTACGGACCTTATCACCTGGCAACGGTCTCCACAACTACACTCTAGACGCTCTCGCCATGTGGGGAGTCTAAGGGAATTTACCTGTCGTTCTAAAGCTTCTGTAGCAATTCGTCGTTCGTTCTCATCCTTCCTCCTTAAGTAGTCTGATATTGATTCACTACGTGAATACGTGCGTATGTCGTCATGTTGTGGATTCTCCGTATCGAATCACTCAACGAAGTAGCATAAGCTACAGTAAGTCTGCGAAAGATGGTATGATTGTGCACAAACAGTTAGCGGTGTATGTATTTAGCATAGGTAATTGAAGTAGATACAAATGATTCATACCTGATAAGTATTTGGGCATTGGAAGAACCTCCTACCATGGATTTCTAAAGTAAGGGTTGTCACGATTATACATCGATCACTGCACGCGCACAACGGACGGAAGCACCATGGTGGAAATAGACCAACGAAAGGATCCATTCGCCAGTCAAGATGCTCATGAAATGGAGCTTCCATTCTCTAAAGATCAATGTGAATGGGAAAGGAAATATTTGGACCAAAAGAACTTGCAGAAGTGTTTTACCAAGGTCCGTCTATATATAGTGTCGTAGCAACTAGAGGAACTGTTGGCGTCAAAAGTAGATTGTAAACACGATATGGTGATCTGTGAATAGACATAACGAGCACGTGCGACCACTCTTTACTTTACCTGCCAATGCTGCGCTAAAAGGTGATCGAGACTACTCGAGCTCGCACAGTGTCGGTGTGATTAATCGTCTCACGCTAAAGTTGATCATGACTAATGAGCATTGTATTGTGTGTGTGTGTGTGTCAGCTCTTCAGACAACGAAATGACATAGGCGTCGAAAGTAGATTATAACCATGCTATGATAACACATGAAAAGACATGACAAGTATGTGCGACCACTCTTAACTTTACCTGGCCATTCTGCGCCGAAAGTTGATAGCGACTAGTCGATCTCGCACAGTGTCCGTGTGATAACTCATCCCACGCTAAAGTTGATCGTGACAAATGAGCATTGTATTGTGTCCGTGTGTCTGGAAAAGTAGTACTGGTGCACAGGTATAGCAAGCAAAATAGCAGTATCACAAACAGTAGCAAACAAGTCCGTATCCATCTCACTTGCTACACCTCTTCACCCTTCCACCAGCTTCGGACTCATCCATGTCATTCTTGATATGTCATGTCTTGTGTCGACCTGCTTTTGTCCTAAGTGAGCCTCGAGCTGGGACATACAAGATATGTGGCTGCATAGTAGTGAATATCCTAATAATTCCGAAACCATATATCTCATGGTTCCATGTGTGGCACACAGCTTCCTTCATGAAGTATGGTGAAACATAACACCGTGAATGAATCCAACACTCACTGCAAGCTGTGAGTATGTGTGTTCAAGGCTTATGAAGTAAAGCGGGCTTTCGGCATGAGCATGAACATGTTCCATTAGCTTTTAGTACACACTCTTGCACCGCTCTCTTACGGTTGATACCACGCCTTGATTTGTCCTTGCACTAAATTTCATATCTATGCTCTGTCGTACCATGTGTCATTGCTCGATGATTTTGGGCCTTCTATATACCCTCATCAATGTATTTCTTTACTTTGTCGGCATATATCAAACTATTGTCTGTCATGGATGTCCCAGCTGCGATGAATCGATCTTTGAAGTACTTGCAAGTGCCATGAAAAATGAACTCAACAATGCCAACAAGTGGGAGAGCACGTGCCCCTCGCATGACCCAACTGTATATCTCCGCCAAGTTTGTGATCATTATACCATTGCACGAACCTTCCTTATCAAACAATAAAGCTCACTTCTCCTTTGGTTCCTTCTCAATCCACTTAGAAAATTTAGAAATTTCCTATGCTTTCCTCCTCTTCATTCGTGGTGCATCACTCACAAGAGAACCAAGTGCTTCTGGAGCGTCATCACCTTCACATTACGGCTTCGATCTATTCTCATCTGTTTGCTTACAAGTCAATTCATCCAACCTGTCCCACAACTCATTAAACTTTTTCTACTGGTTTTGTGAACATAACCTCTTAAAAAAGTCCATCAGACTCTTGTTCCTAAATTGTTTCTAGAAGTTAGCACTCATATGCCTCATACACCATCTGCTCTTTACATCTGACCACGTTGCTGCACCGTACTCAGAGCTGCCATCCTTCAGATCATCAATAGCCCACATCATGCCCGCGTGCCGGTCATGTATCAAGGAAACATCTGGTCTTCCCCTGACAACATATTCCTTGACTTGTTTTAGGAACCAATACCAGCTGTCAGTGTTCTCACTTTCAACGAAAGCAAAAACAACTGGTGATAGTTGGTTGTTCCCATCAATACCTATGGTTGTCAAAATTTGGCCTCTATATTTACCGGTTAGGAATGTGCCATCAATGCATAGGATGGGCCGACATTGCACAAATGCCAGGATGCAAGCTGCAAAAGAGAAGAATGCTCTTTGTAGAACGCTTGCATTACGCTCGTCATTCTCTGATGATGGATAGTGCTGAAGGTCGAAAAAGGTGTCTGGGTTCCAGAACTAGATGGTTGCTAGCAATCTCGGCAAGTTATCATAAGATGCTTCAAATGTGCCAAACCTCGTCTCTATAGCCTTCTATTTCGTCCTCCATGCCTTTGCATAGCTGATGGTGTACTTGTATTTTTTTCTATGTGCTCAATGATTGACTTTGGTTCAAAGTTCAGGTTTTTCATGACTTAGCATACTCTCAGCTGCTACAAATGCTAATGTAATATTGCGGTGGTACTTCTTCACTCCTTGTAAGTGGCACAGATGCTCCGTAACAATTAAGACCTGTCAATAATCCTTCCATTTACCCTTGTATACGTGAACCCGTCATGAACATCCCTCCCTCTCCTTCATACACCTCACCTCATAAACATTTTTGCATGATTGCTCTACCCTTAACTCCCTCTACAAAGAAATAGCAAAACGTTTCACCGCCTCCTTCAAATCTTCCAATTTAGCATAATGAACACCTTGCACGACCTCATTCTCCTTATACTCCCACGGCACGTGATGGCCCTCCAAGATAACAAGGCGAGAAAATCCTCGTTGCAAAAATCTGAAGGCATAGGAGTATCCTCGTCAGATGATGCATATCCAACATCCTCCTCGTTCTCCTCATCCTCCCTATCCATCAGATCCACAATACTACCAATCCTCTCTCCCTTGTTAGCCTCCCCGGTTTCTTCCACCCCGGTTTCTTGCAATTCAGGATTGCCTTGCTATATGACTTCCACTTCCATACTTCCCACATCACTAGGCATACTTGGTCCCTCGTCTTCACCCATACCCACATCCACTGTGTTCTCCTTCTCATACACCTGAACGAGAATGAAAAGTGGCCAACAACGTTCGTATGTCATCTCAACATATCTTCTCCATGTATCAGTGCAATCCATATGCAAAAATTCCCAAATATAGACTATGGGTTACCGGTTAACCAAAACATAAAGTGTAAGGCCATGAGTCTATGGATTTATTAAAGCCTCTCACCAACCAGTTGCATACACTCTCAATACTCCTTTCGACAGCTCTATCAATACCCTTAGCTATACACTTGAACTCAGACAGATCTACCCCATTCTGACCATATCTAACGTTGCCTTCACCGTAATACAAGTCGAATATCAGCTTACTTGACATATCTGTTCATGGATTAAAGTCTCGTTACAATATATTAAACTAAACGCAATTTTCTAACTATGTTGCTATATATACAACTAAATAAACATGTCATAAGACTTACTCAACATATATGCATACTAGATCTAAACCCCTAACATCGGATTTTAATACTAACATAAAATTTTTATATTAATTAATAAGTAGTAATTATATTGTCTCTACTAATACCAATGTGTTGAAATGTTAAGGGATAAAAAAAATTACCTCCAATCTAGTACCCGATCCGGAAGGGCTCCACTGCTTCCTTCTTACCCCTCTCCTCACCCCTCTTTCTTTTTTTCTGGATTTTACGTAAATAGAATGAGATTTTTGGAGTGGAGGGGTGGCTTTTATAGCCTAGGCGCATAAATCGCTGAATCCTTTTTATTTTTTAATTTTAAAATAAACCCTTTCAAAACTTATTTTTAGAATCTGGACCTTTTGGCTACACCAGCCCGTCTGCGCGTAGCAAAACAACACTGACACACCACACACAGTGGGTATGACAGTTTTGTCCTGCCACGCGGCCAAACAATGTTGTCACGTCAGCCAGACCGATGTGACCAAATAATGCTGTTACGCCAACTAGACTGACGTGGCAGTGTTGTTTTGCCACGCCAGTTCGGCTAGTGTGGCCAAAAGGTTCAAATATTAGAAATAAGTTTTGAAAGGGTTTATTTTTAAAATTAAAAATTAAAAAGTTCAAAAAATAAAAAAATTCTAAATTGTCCTCTCATAAGATGGGAATGCCTTTATGCAGGCGGCACCTCGCCTGTGATTTTGCAGGCACCCCCCAGCATTAAATCATCCTAGGGGAGGGAGAGAAGGAGCCGCCTACAAAATTGCAGCGGCGCGCCCTTTCCCGGCCTACCATGTCACATAGCCCGCCCTCCCTTAGAGCGATTTATATACATCGCCCTATGGGAGAGCAGTAGTAGTATAGTTTTTGAAACCGAAATATATTTTTTAAATCTTTTAGAAAATAAATAAAAAATAAAAAAATTCATATAATGTGTTCTTTAACTTGCAATACCGTAAACTTGAGGTTCTAAGCAGTATTTTGCCCGGTTTCGGTTGACGTGGCGAATTCATGGATCACATCTTGTAACTGTTCAGGGGAATTCAGAAGGTGTTGTTTTTAGGACATTAAGGGGATTTCGGAAATTCAGAACTTGTTAACTACACGCACTCTACTATGCGTGTACGAATAAGTCAGAATAACTCAAGCTGAAAATATCTTCGTCACACTAGAGTAACAAATTAATTCATTTTTTTTAAAAAAAATTTAGCTAATACTTAATTAATTACGTGTTAATGGACTATTCCGTTTTTCGTGCGCACTCAATGTGATGGAACACACTGAAACGAACAAAACCTTATTGACTTGCTGGTGCATGCATGGCCAGATGGACACTACAACATTTCCTGATGATAGGACGACACATCTGAAATTTGAAACGGTGCCGGACAGTAATTTGAAATTTGAAGCTTGCAAGTTGCAACTTGCATTCGTCGGGTCAGTTTGAAGCTTGCAGCATGTCAGGAAGGTGGAGCTGCCGGAGAACATGGTAGAGCATCTCCAAGAGAAGCCTAAAAATAAGTTTCCAAAAGTCTTGGATTGGAACCATCCCAAAAATTATTAGTCTAAAAATTTACCTCCATCTCCAAGAAAGATCCAAAAATAGAATCACAATATTTTGTTTGTTGGCCACGTAGGCAGGTGGGCCTAGTTCAGTACATCAATCCTTTTTCTTGTCGTGCATACGGTGCCGCTACAGTACCTCGACGCCTCGCCGGTCGTCGCTGCCTCTGATTTTTTTTGCCGCTACAGTTCATCGTCGTCGGGTTGCACATGTGGAGGAGAAACGGAAGGCCGAGACGATCCCTTAGCCATACGATCTCCTTCTCCCTGTGCATGGCGCTGCTACGATCCAGTAGTGCTTGATAACCTGAAAGATTTAGAAAAAAAATACATCTTGACAGTAGTGTAAATATGTTTCACAGATAATTCATACCATTTCATTTCATAGTTCACAGTAAAATTCATCTCGAAAAGAATCAGAAATGTCACCACTCACCATATATCTTCGCATGCATAGGATTTAGGAAGTGTTTGGATACAGGGACTAAATTTTAGTCCCTGTCACATCGAATGTTTGGACGCTAATTAAAAGTATTAAACATAGACTAATAATAAAACGAATTGCATAAATGAGAGCTAATTCACGAGACAAATTTTTTAAGCCTAATTAATCTATAATTATTACATGTTTAGGCTAATCATAGCTTAATTAAGCTCAATAGATTCGTCTCGCAAATTAGTCCAGGGTTATGAAATGAGTTTTATTTTTAGTTTATGTTTAATACTTCTAATTAGTGTAGAAACATTCGATGTGACAGAGACTTAAAAAATTAAATTTAGTCCCATCTAAGCAGGCCCTTAGAAACAAATACACCATATGAAACTATACAAGTGCAGAGTTCACAAGAGCAGATAACTCAAAGCAAATATACGCACCTTGTCATAGCCTATATATGTGTGTACATATATACATACATATATATGCATGCATGCCATAGAACAATAGCCACATATGCTGATTGCGATTGCTTAATTACAGGATAATAACATAAATTACTGTATTTTAAAAAGCAGAACATTGCTGTTCTTTGATTTTAAAGTGTTCCCCATACATATATATACACACACATATACACACATATATATATACATATATACATATATATACACATATATATACATATACATATATACATATACATATATATACACATATATACATATACATATACATATATACATATATATACATATATAAATTCCTCCGTTATAATATGCAAGTTAAAAAGATTGATGCTGCTAATCTTCTAGCATTATAGATATAAAAAGAAAAACATGCTTAAAATAATGTGATGTCTAAGAAGCAAAATCAAGGAAACCTGCAGTAGCCCCATTGAGGGAAATTGGTCACTCATATTTTCTAGCAAACACAATATCAATATTTTCATAGGGGATTGTTGAAAATAAATTATCAATTAGACTAAAAATAACAGCTGATTTAATGAACAAAACAATCTTTCTCTGCATAACAACACGCTATAGCCCACATTGAGAATACATGTACAGAGCTGCCAAATTTTCTAGGATTTCTAAGAAAAAACAGGAAAGTGGAGATGGACGGCGGAGTCGTCCGACGGAGGGAGCAGAGAGGGGCAGATGGAGCCGGGCCGGCGTTGGACGCGAACCGAAGGCGGCGACGTCCCCTGGAGCGGTGTCGTGCGGCTACAGCGACGTCGAAAGGCGAGGGGAGTCGCTAGGGAGGAGCACCTCTGACCTCACTTCTCCGTCTCTCTCTGCCTTTCTATCTTGCCAGTTCGTGAAGAAGCCAGCGGTGCTAATGGGGGCGAGGAGGAGATGATGAAGGCTGAGATGGCGCGTCGGCGCGCTGCACGTCCGGAGGAATGATTTCTCCCGCGTACGCAGCGATTGGGAGCACGAAAAGCTTCCTAAGATCTGGCTCACCTTTGGGCTGGTATTGGCCGTGCGGGAATATTGGAATCTCAATTGGGTGTCTTGTTGGAAGTTGTGATTTGTACTTAATTCCCAAAATACAGCTTTAGGGAATGTGTTTAGGCATCTCTTGGAGATGCTTTAAGCCTACTTCCTTCATCCTTTTAAAAAAAAAAGCCAAACTATACATAGTCACGAATAGGCTTTTTTTTTTTTTGAAACAGAGGCCTCTATCAAAAAAATCAGAATTGGAATTTTTTTGAAACAGAGCGACTACATGACAATTGACAGGTTGACAGTATACACGCTCTGTTCTTACCTTTGTCAGCTAAGCCCAGGTTAATTACTGCGCTCAGCTGCCCCCGTGAGGATTAAATACTGCCTCCACATCCTCCTCGACGCCATTGTTGACGAGCTTGACCGTGTACCGGAGCTCGGCGACCTGCCTCCGGATGGCGTCCACCGTCGCCCTGACGCTTCGGCTGTTGATGTACCACGCGTCGTACTGCACGGCGACCTGCTCGAGGCTCAGGAGGTTGGCGATGCCCGACGGCGCGCTCTCATGGCTCGCCGGGCCCGTGGAGAGCTTCAGCTCGAGGTCTGTCACCTTCGGCATGGCCCCTTCCTTGAACGCCAACCATGGCACCCGGCAATCGACGGAGAATCTCAGGAGCTCACGGAACGGGTAGATCCAGTTCTTTGAGTTCAGGGGAGCTCTGTTGCTTCTGTTTTGAGAGCTGAACAGGGGAGCTCTGTTGCTTCTGTTTTGAGTGCTGAACATGTAGCCCTGACCGTCGATCACAATAGCTTCTCTTGGGAGGAAATCCAAGCCCAGCTCGAGGCACTCCAGCCTGTGCAAACGTCCAAGAATCTTGACTTCTTCCGGGGCTAGCTTGCAGACCCTGATATGAAGTGAGGCGAGGTGGCTGAGCCCTGCGATCCAACGCGGGACAGTGAGGAACCGGGCGTGCATCGCGACGTGTCGCAGGTTCTGAGGCGCGTATTCTGGCGAGAAATCGAGGAACTCCATGGAGCAGCCGAGCTCGCAGCGGATCGTCAGTGACCTGAGGCACTTCAACCTCTGGACGAGGAAGCTCAGGTTGATCTGGTACTCCTTATCGGCGCACTGGCGAAGAGATAGCGACACGGAAAGCACCTCAAGGCAACGAAGAACTGAAAGATCCCTGACGACGTCGGCTGAGCATTCGCGTAGATCGACAGCTGCTAGTGTCTCCAACGTATCCAGGAGCATCAACCAACAGATCCCCTTGGGGATCCTCGTGCTCGCCGCGCCGTCGCCGGCGCGCAGATGCCGCAGCGCCAGTAGGTTGTCGATTCGCTCCGGCAGCTGCTGTATCCAGGTGCTTCTCAGGTCGAGCTCCTCCAGCGAGCGTAGGGTGCACACCTCCGGTGGGAGCTCGGCGATCTGGGTGTGGCTGGCGTCCAACGTCTCGAGCGAGCTCAGCATCCCGATCTCCGGCGGGAGCTCGCTGACACGCGTGTTCCTCAGGCTGAGATACCTGAGCAGGAACAGCTTGCCGCTGCTGAATATCCGTGGCAGGTCATCGTCTTTCAGCTTCTCCCAGCCTTGCAGATCCAGCACAACCAGATGCGGGAACATTTCAAGAGAAATACCGTCCACTTCTCCAGAGACCGTGAGCGAGCGAGTGCAGGAGGACATCTCTTCCATCTGCGCCGGGACCTCCTGATCTGCAGGCTGCTGCTGGCCATGGAGGAACACCCGCCGTATCTGCAGGCCGGCGGCGGCGGCGCCGGATGAGCTCCGGAGCGTGTCGGTGTCGCAAGTACAACAGGTGGTGACGAAATTCTTGTCCGCAGATTTTGACGCGAGGAGCTGGAACATGAAATGATTGACTTGGTAGCTGCAAGGATTGCATTCACAATCACACGCCCTCCTCCTCGTCCTCGCCGGACGGATGATATACCGTTGGACGAGCTGCGAGAAACATTCCTCTGCTCTTTCCTCGAACCCACTCTGCAACGTGTGCACCGCGATCAGCCCCTCGGCCTTCCATTTCCTGATGAGGAGGTGCTTGTCGATCACGTACCCCTGCGGGAACGTGCTCATGTACAGCGACAGTAGCCGCAGCTCGCAGGGAAGATTGTCGTAGCTAGGAGACAGCGTGTCCTCGACTTGCTTCAGTTCTCTGATTCCGCTTGGCAAATATGCTGCCCAAGCTCTAGAGATATCCATCGTCACCTCACTCTCTTCTTCTCCGTCGTCGTCATCGTCGTAGTCTTCATCATGCATCTGCTTCGACACCAGGCCGGCCATGGCAATTATGAGCAGCGGTGTGCCGTCGCATACCCTCAGAATCTCATTGGAGACTCGTCCAAAATTGGCTGACCGCGGGCAACCGTGAGCCACTGCCGAGAACAGCCTCTCGGAATCTGTCGCGCTGAGAGGCTTGACCTCGTGCAAGAGGCCATCAGGCCATGGGTGCGAGCAGCAGGAGCGAGCGACGCTTCTGATGCGCGTAGTGATTATTATGCGGCTGTGGCATCTGTTGCTTGGGAAGGCATCCCAGATGAGCTCCCAGTCCGATGTTCTCCACATATCATCGATTAAGATGAGGTACCTGCAGCAATTGTGTGTATCACATCGCCAGCTTAAAACGAACAGACCACTTTGAATCACATGATTGAAAAAATTAAAAAAAAACACATGATTTTGACAGAAATACAAGCGTAAAATAGAGGATTGCAAAACACATGAATAATCGTTTGATTAGACCATAGGAAAAACACATAAATCGAATAAGAGAGATAGACTGAAAGAAAATTTTTCAAGAGATTGAAGCTCTTGCTAAGTTTCCCACAACATCTATATACAATGAGTCATTCCATAAGAATTTTATAGGATTTGGAAAACCTCAATCCTTTGAATCAAATGACCACATAAGAAAAATTCCTATAGGATTTGAATCCTATAAAATTCCTACATAAAATCCTTTGATTTAAAGGGACACTAATTTGGTACTTGAGATTTCTCATTACGTTAAAACTAATTCATAAAATGCATTCACGATACATTAACTTGACAAGTAAGTATAATTTAGTGTAAAAACTTAAAAATGAATATGCTAGTGCAACAAACATGTGGGTACAATCTACTATAGAAACTTTAGGCTGAGTTCGGCAGTGTGTTATCCCAAGCCGCTACAGTACTTACTACCAGCGCACGCTTTTCAAACTACTACACGGTGTATTTTTTTGAAAAAAATTTCTATACAAAAGTTGCTTAAAAAAATCAAATTAATCCATTTTCGAAAAAAAAAATTAGCTAATACTTAATTAATCACGTGCTAATGGACCGTTCTGTTTTTCGTGCGTAATCCTAGTGTTGGGAGCTCAGAGTAGGAAGCCTAAGTGAGTGTTCAACAACTTAGCAAGATAGGTAAGATTTCAGTACAATAAGTGGTGCAACAACGAATTATTTCAAGCATTTATCTATACACATTTAGGTTGTGTTCGGATGGCTGTGTTGGTAACTAATCCCGTGTACACAAAACAAAACAGAGCAACTCATTAGCACATGATTAATTAAGTATTACCTAATTATTTTTTAAAAATGAAGGATTAATATGATTTTTTAAAATAATTTTCGTATAGATTTTTTTAAAAAAACGTACCATTTAGCAGTTTGGGAAACATGCGCACCGAAAACGAGAAATTAAGTTGGAAACTCACAATAAAAAACACAACCTTAGTCTTTTAACTATTCACTATGTCAATATACTTTGTTTTAAAACAGACGTCAATATACTTGCACACATTTATATAAGCATGCTTAATTCAAATTATTGTCTGTAACTAAAAGTCAATTAAATTTTACAGTGTACAAAATTTTATATTTCATTTGAGATTTAAGAAGGTGAAAAAAACCCAAACCAATGGTTGGTTTGCTATATGGTGGCATGCTGACATCACGAAAAAATTTATGTGGTGGCATACTGACATCACGAAAAAATTTATATAGCACTCATTAACTAAAATACTGAATTCTCAAGTTCCTGTACTAGAGTGCACTCACTTACCAAGTTATTATACTTGCACGTTAAATTCTTAATTCTTAAGTTCTTGTACTAGATCGCATCCACCGCATACAATTTACTAAAAAAATAATGAGGACTAGCTATATTAATATAACATAATTTAAATTTCCCATTATCTTTAAAAAATCCGTGGCACTAAATTTTCCATTAAAAACATATGTTTAACCATTCATCTTAATTAATAATTATATAATTATTATATGGGATTTCTTGTGATTTGTTTTATTAGTAGAGGTACTATTGGCTGACTTGTATTATAGTACGTATTTGCACAAAAAGTCGAATTAGACAAATGATGAAACATGTATTCAAAGATCAAATCCGTCGTATCATATGAAATCCATAGTTTTCAGGTGGGCCGTTAGAGCTGCTACAGCTTGACAGTGCCAACTGCCAACTCGCGCGGTCAGTGGTAGGGATGAAAACAGTTCGGAATATTTTCGGATTCCGGGCGTGTTTTCGGAAACGGAAAGTGTCGGTCGGAAATTTTTCGAAAACTTTCGGAAACGGAAACGAATTCGGAATTTTTTTCTCGGAAACGGAAACGAATATGATAAGACTATTATCCGTCGGAAACCGGAATCCGTCGGAAACTTTCCGGAAATGAATTCGGAAACTTTCCGGAAACAAATTCAGGTTTTTTTCTCGGAATCGGAAACGGAAAAAATTCTCATATACAACTGAGTAGCTTCATCCTTCTCTACTATAAATATTTAGATTCATACTATGTATTGAGAAGTTTAATTAAATAGAGATATTATCCGTCGGAAACGAATATGATAAGACTATTATCCGTCGGAAACCGGAATCTGTCGGAAACTTTCCGGAAATGAATTCGGAAACTTTCCGGAAACAAATTCAGGTTTTTTTCTCGGAATCGGAAACGGAAAAAATTCTCATATACAACTGAGTAGCTTCATCCTTCTCTACTATAAATATTTAGATTCATACTATGTATTGAGAAGTTTAATTAAATAGAGATATTTTATTGGTCCAGTAATTTAGATTTTTTTCCTAATGACTATTTTTTTAATTTTTATTAGGTCATACCATCCAAATTATAATTATAGTTAGTTATAGATGAATACAGTTCTTTTTTTCCAAGAAAGTAAAGTTTGCAACTAGTTGTATTATTATTAATTAATAAAAGAATAAAAATATTGATTTATTGTCTTAGAAAAAAATGCTTAGCTACGTCTCTTCGTTGATTTAAGAAGGTTAGTTTAAGGGCTTTTTATATTTCGATAAATATCCGTTACCGTATTCGCTCCGATTCGTATTCGCACCGCTTTCGTATTCGATAATATTCGATTCCGTTTCCGTATTCGAGGTTTCCGATTCCGATTTCGATTCCGAAAAAAAATATGAAAACGAAAACGATAAAGATGGTTTCCGTCCGTTTCCGAACCGTTTTCATCCCTAGTCAGTGGTTACAACCGTCCGATGTGAGATCCGGCCCCCGGTCACGGTACAACAGTAGCAGAGTAGCAGTGGGCCCCACCACTTCATTGGTTCACCGCTGGGACTGTAAAAAATAGCTCGAGGCCCACGAGCTACTCAAGCTCTCGACTCGTCTCAGCTCGCCTTGAGCTCTTAACGAGCCGAGTTTAAGCCCGGCACCAAGCTCGAGCTTCTCAGTTATATATACAATTTTAAATTTTTATGTGATGAGCTAGTAGGTTAAATATAAATTAGTACATATGCATGTGAAAAACTAGTATGTGTTGGTATCATATTTTAATATTTAAGTTATCATAATCTTCTTTAATATAAATAATTTATCCTTTTGTTTTCATAAAAAAATATCATCAAAATATACATTATCATATGCTCACGTCGAACTCACTAGCCTAACCGAGATCGAGTCAAGCCTGCACGAAAGCTCGAAGAGGGATGAGACTCGGCTCAAGCTTAGGCAAATAGGCTCGGCTCGAGCTTAGGCAAATAGGGTTCTTTCCTTCAAGTAGTCACGTTTGTATTCTTAAGTTACTCAAGTTACTCAGATGTTGGCCTTGTATATTTTTCATGTTTGAGTTCTTCTGAGACAAAATGAAGATTATTTCCTATGATATTATTGACTTCACTACCTAGGCTGCATAACAGATTTAAAGTCAATGTAGCTAATGTGGTTTTCATGTATGATACGTAATAGCTTTTGTTTGTTGCAGATCTCTAGTTAATTCAAAGCAATGCTTGACAGGTGGTAAATTTGTATTAGGCTGCATTCAGAACTATTCCAATCTTCTACTCTCTCATTTTCCGTTAGCACTCTTCTCGAACTGTTAAAACTTAAAATATATGTTTTTTTACAAAGATAAATAAATAAAAGTTGCTTTAAAAATCAATTAATCTATTTTCAAGTTTTTTATAGGTAATATTTAATTAATTATCCATTAATTCACAGACCACAGTTCCGTTTTATGTGCCAGAGGTAACGGATCCATTCCCCTCCCCCCAAACGAACGCAGCCTAAGCAAGGCCGTTGATCCATCATTTCTATACCTATATAGTGTTACACATTTACTTGAAACTTTGCCAAGATGACCGAAGGAGGTCATCCAAATGTTATTAAGATAGATGAAGAAAAGGTTACAATTAAGTTTTTCATCAACATCTCGCTGTTGAGGAAGAATGTGTACCAGAGCACACACCCCGAACCACGCACCAACCGCATAGACACAAACTACAGAAAAGGGAGCCGAGAACCGAACCGGCCGTCGCTATGCGAGGCCGGCTACCATCGGACCTACAACAACACCACAGAGCGGAGACTCTAAAAAGCGACACCCTCATGAAGGTTGCGACGCCGAAAGACGCCGTCATTGCCCGTGCAAAGAACTGGACATGGTTTTCACCCAGATCTCCTCGCCATGGGCGGAGGGGTACCTCAATAGCGCCCTAGAAGGGTTACCACGCCCGGAAGCATAGCCACTGCCGGCCCAATGAAACACTAGGCTTCGCCTGGAACCCTCTGCAATCCTGCCGCCATGGTCCATCGCCCACCAACTCCGATACCACCATCCGAACATCGACAACACGTGGCCTCTGCCATATTCGACCAACATCCCTCCATCGGCCGACTTCCAGTCCTACCATTGGCAAGACTGCCCCGTCGCCAGCGCCCTCTACCCCGCCGCCACTCCCCCCTCCCCGCGTTGACCCACGTTGCCTGCCGGCCTCCTTGACAAATTTGACCTAGGAGAGCCTAGACAAGGAACACCATCGCCTTGGCAACCTAAGTCTTTCCCCGTAGACTAGTCACCGTCTCCACTCTGCCTAAAAAGCTCCCCGCAAAGAAGGGGAGGAGCTCCCCTAGCAGAGTGGTAGCCCAACCAACCTCAAGGAAAGCAATCCCGCCGCGAGCACCCTCTACCCCACCGCCCCACCTCTGTGCGCTGTCTTAGACTTCCTGTGCCCCGCCTCCTACCAGTCTCCTCGTCACATCTGGCCAAGGAGAGCCCGGACCTAGGTGGCGACACCTTGGCAGCCCAAGACTACCCTTGATGTCAACCTGCGAATTTTTTGTATTTTTAGATTTTTTTTTTAATATTTACAGAAATATTATAGCGCCGAAAAAATTTGCAAAACTAGACCCTGCCGCCCTTCGCAAGGGCGGCAAGCTGACGTGGCACACGCCGCGCTGGACGGCGCGGGACGGCCGTCCTCCTGCCCTCTTGCTGCCCTCCTGCCCTCTTGCCGCCCTGGCAAAGGGCGGCAGGACCCCCTTGCCGCCCTTACAGAGGGCGGCAGGCCTGGCCGCCTATAAAGCCCAGCCGGCTCCTTTGAGGAGCCCATTCCTAACATGTTATCATTATGTACGATCAAGTTAGCGTTCTGCGTATTCAGAATTGGTACTAGAAATTGGAGCACATAAGTCATACCCGATCCATGTTGCCACATTGGAAGAATCCAAATGTGGCGCTGAGGCTGGCGCGGGCGGCTTCGGTGAGGCGCTGAGGCGAGAGAAGATAAGAGAGAGCGAGAAGAGAGGGAGGCGTTTTTATTTGGAGCGGCTTTAGTGAGAACGGACACCACGGTTCCTTTCTTTTTAATATGGTATAGATACACTACAAATTTAGGTTTCTGCAAATTTTCGGAGCTATCCGAAAGATTTTCGGAATTCGAGAAGCAAAATAAGATTCTGTATATTTTTGGAGTTGTCCGAAAATATTTTTCGAAACTTTCGAAAATGTTAGTGTAGTCATTAAGTTTATGAAATTTTTCGGAGTAGTTCTCTTTTGGAATTTTTGAAAAACGCGTGTAAACTCGGGAAGTTGCAGTGCAAATTTAAAATAAATAAAACCTAATTATCATATACTAATATTTTTTTACATGTCCTTATTTACTTCTCATCTTAATCTGATCTTGCTCGATGATCAGTTGCTTCTAGCTAGCTTTGGTTTGGTCATGGGACACGTATTTTTTCAGGAAGTTTCTTCTTTCTTTCTTTCGAACTCAACGTTGATCCATCTAGAAGATATGCACGTACACGTACACACACATACCGTACTGATGATGCACAGTCTGTTGCCACATGAGCTAACCAGGGTTTCAATTACCGCCGGGGCCGCGGTTACCGCGCCCCGGCGGTAAGCACGGTTACCGCACGGTAACCGCGGTAACCGTGACAAACCGCGACAAACCGTACAAAATTTATCAAAAATTCAAATTATTTTTCAAATTTATTTGAATTTGACGCGGTTACCGCGGTTTACCCCTTACCGTACCCCCGCGGTAAGCGCGGTAACCGCGGTAACCGCGCGGTTTACCGCAGTAATTGAAACCCTGGATGTTGCCGCCCTTGCAGAGGGCGGCAAGCCCTCGGCACACCGCGGCCCGTGCGCGCCGTCAAGACGCACACGGCGCCGTGTGCCACGTCATCTTACCGCCCTTTCAAAGAACTGTAGGATCTATTTCTGTAATTTTTTCCGGCGCTATAATATTTCTGTAAATATTAAAAAAAAAATCTAAAAACAAAAAAAATTCGAGCTGGCTGGGCTATAGGCGGCCAGGCCTGCCGCCCTCTGTAAGGGCGGCAAGGGGGTCCTGCCGCCCTTTGCCAGGGCGGCAAGAGGGCAGGAGGACGGCCGTCCCGCGCCGTCCACTGCGGCGTGTGCCACGTCGGCTTGCCGCCCTTTCAAAGGGCGGCAGGGTCTAGTTTTGCAAATTTTTTGGGCGCTATAATATTTCTGTAAATATTAAAAAAAAAAATCTAAAAATACAAAAAA